>JAZKJV010010283.1:600000-918713 GCA_037367405.1 Ottelia alismoides
TTATTGAGATCTCCATGCGGGGGATGACCGCAGAGCAGATAGCACTGGTGATTACCACATGTGACGGTCCACACCGCAGTTCCGACATTCACCTACTAGATACCATCTCGAGCTTACTTTCACAGAGATCTTCTTCACGAGATGCTGTAGTCGGGATAACACATGAGGACGATGCAGTATCAGTGCAATGTGTCACATTAAAGGAGGGTACACTTGCTACACACCAGCCCGAGGACTTGGATGATACAACACCACAGAGTACAGAGGAGATGACTGTGACAGTAGAGGTTCGGACCCATAGTCTTCTCGAGTTCCCGTTGGTTTTCCAGCTAGAGTTCGAGGAAGCCCCAGAGTTTCCAGTTGACGAGGCTTGGATATCAGATCTTCTGATACTCCAGGAGCCGGATGAGCCCCCGCTATTACATCCATTGATTCAGCCACTTCAGTGTCCAGTCTCGGAGGAGTCAGCTTCTTTTCTGCAGAGGCACTTCTCAGAGTCCGACAGATACCATGACTCAGCCCAGCAGTCATAGCTCGATAGGGGACACCACTTCGAGATGTCAGATACATATAGTCCCGTATTCGAGCCTTTGGTCCTCCACTTTGACGAGACAGACACACTTGCTGAGGACCAGGTGGCAGCCAACATTGCCGTAGAGCGAGGATTAGCCGCAGACACTTTGCCAGCCTCCGCGGTGTTGACCAGTACCTTCTCTTGCTTCCAGATTGCCGAGAGCCACACTTCAGATGATGATGCAGCCTGGTGCACCAAGTGGATACTTGACAGCAGCGCAGATGCCCTTCTAGATCTTGATCCTCTCTTTCTCACTTCTGATCTTGCATTTCTCCCTGAGGGTTATCTGCGGGAGAATGCCGCACTCGATGAGTACTCGCTTTCACCTTCTGAGAGTGTATCCGATCTGGGGGAGCACGAAACCGAGGCTTCTGATCATTCTAACTCTGACTCTTCTTACCTCGATGACCCTCGCGAGGATGAGCCCATCCTGGAGATATTCGATGATCTGCCCGATTTGCTTCTATTTCATGCATCGGATATCAGTTTACTTAGAGAGTCTCCCGATCTTGATCGTCCACACCTTCTTGAGACACTGATCGACGTGGAGGATTCCATGACTGATCCATCCTTCTCCACGTTTGACTTTCTCGTCTCTACTCTTACATTCCAGTCTAATCTCGAGCCGACGATTTCTTTTGTGCTATTGGATCCCGATCACATACTTCCAGATCCTTGGCCGGTAGCAGACACTCGCCTGATTGCATACCTGGGTGTCTTTCTTTACACTGTTAATTCCGTCGCTATTCTCATACCGAGACTACGATGACAGTACGACATTCGCCTTACAGATGTTGTTCTGAACCTTGATACAGCCTTGTCCTAGCCTTTACGCCCAGCTAGGGGCGTAAAAACTAGCGCTTGTTGAGAGGCACCTCAACATTATACCCTTTTGTATATACGTGTTTCGTCTTAGTTTGATATTTCTTTCTTTCGTTCTTGTTTTCACCCCAGGTCTCACTTAGGATTATCTTTGCTATACATAGGATATACCTCATCCTAAGTATAGGGGGGTGGAAACACCGGGTTGTTCTTCCGTTCTGTTTCATCACTTCTGTTGTTGCCTATACTTAAGGATTCTTCACCTTAAGTATAAGGGGAGTGATGCCCTCCATCTTGTATATATTTGTCGATTTTCTTCGTGTCTTTCTACCTCTGTTTTTGTTGCCTATACTTAGGGATATTTCACCCTAAGTATAGGGGTAGACCCTGTACATTCTCACTCAGATTTCCCTTTGTGTACAGCCTGCTATACTTATGATTATTTGATCCTAAGTATAGGGGGAAAGGCCGAGATCCTCTTGATTTCGATTCTTTCATTCGTCTTTGTATATAGCCTTCCTTTTCACTTCCCTATACTAAGCACAAGTTATGTCTTCTTCATCGCTCTTGACTCTAAGGACATCGTTTGAGCTAAGTATAGGGGGGTGTGTATATATTTCATATATACTTTAGCCATAACTCATACTTTGTGTGAGTGGGTTAATAAATAAAAATGGCTAAAAACCCAAAAATCCATTAAAAATTAAAAATTTTTCCTTGTAAATAAACATTCTTTTATTGCACATACATAGCTATTGTACAAATTATTTTTGGAAAAATGTTTTCAAAAACTTTGTGTGTAAAATAGTGTGTAAATATGTGCATATCAAAACTATGTATATAAGTACAAAATTTTTCCAAAATGTTTTGAAAATCAAAAGTTTGCAAAAACCTTGTGTAAATTTGTGTAAATATTTTGCAAACCTTGCATTCATGCATACATTCATGGTTTCAAAAACATTTTTCAAAAATTTTTCATATGTGTAAATATTATGTGAATATCATATTTGTAAATATTTGTATAGTTTTTCCTGGATTATAGTTGACATTTAAACTAGCCTGGAATTAAATTGGAAAATGGAGCTTGATTAAGATCTTAATCCACCTAATTATAAGAGGAACCTTATAGTGCTTAGGGTTAAGGCTTTTCAGGTCCATGGTGACTTAATTCTTTGAGTCCACTAGGCTATGATCACATGTCATCTCAATGAGCCTAAGTAGAGCACTTAACAACACACACATGACTCATATAGACAATGGCTTGACTTGGACCCGCACTTTACACCGAGCTCTCTACGGATGAGGTGGTGAGGAGGCAGTCTTCCTTGATTTGGGGTAGCATATGAGGGTAGTACTTCTAGGTGGAACCTCTCTTCTTCTTTTAGTGAAGGAAGTGCGTCTCAACTTGGTCTGGTTGCCATGAGGTCTAACGACAGGAGTTGTGGGTTGCAATAATGCTTCAAAAGAGGGATAGTCTACTGGCTCAAGAGGAAAAACTCCTTACGTACATATACTGCACCTTGTAAATATGTTGTACAGATGCACTTGAAAAAAAACAAAAAAATGCAAAAAGAAAATAACTCCAAAAAAGTGGTGGGTTTGGTAGAAAATGATAATCCCACCGGAGTATGTATATAGTAAATAAAGCAAAGCTTGAGACTCATTTCTATCTTATGTAGCTTGCAGCAGGGAGACTTAGCTACACTGGTTGAGCTCCCCAGGATACATGGCTACATTGTCCATGGTCCATTCTCTTCTTCCCCCTCTTCTTGAGACCGGTTGAACTTGAACTTAGAAGGGAATACCCCGCTCCTCGAGGAAAGAGTGGCCAGATTAGGGTCATAGAGTTACCTTGTTGGGGAGGGTTGTCAAGTTGCTACTTCTGAGGTGGAGAGCTATACCTCACATACATTGTACAAGGAAAGATTCATGGTCTTCAAGGTTTGTGTATGTAGACTTGTTCTGATCTGGATTGTTGAGGAGTCTTGACTATAGATTAGTGGATCTTAGAGGCTGTTAAGTTTTAAACCTAAGTCCAAATAAGGTTCCGACACATTAATAATCCAAAGATCTGATCAAGCTCCATATTTCAATTTAATGAAGGCAGGTTTAATAATCAACATTGATCTATGCATTTTCTCCTCTTTTTCTTTTTCCTTTTTCTTTTTTTCACGTCTTTTTTCAAATAAGTGTTTGCTAAGGGACTAGCAAAGTTAAGTATAGGGGGGTGATGAATACCCATTCATCACTCTCTATTTTTTATTTTAGCTACAAAACCTATGCGAAACACATGTATATTCATGTAAATAGCATACATTACCATTCATCATGCATTGTGTAAATATGCATAATTAGCATGTTTTTGTGCATAAATAAAAGAATAAAGAAATAAAAGAAAAAGAGGGAGATATTTAGAATAAATATTGAACGACCTAATCCCAAGGGAGGGCTCAGCATGGGCCTGATCGCAAAAGAATCAAAGTAGAGAGAGATAAGGAAGCTCAAGTGTGTGTACATATACCTGTATAAAAAAATTATTTTTCTCTTATTCAAAAAAAATGTGTATTTATTCATATGTATATATTTGTAAATATAAAATTAAAATAAACATGGGAAAATAAAAGAAAAATAAAAAGAAATAAAATTCCTTCTCCATTGTACATAGACCATGTGCATAGACTAACACATTTATTTATTTTCTCCTTGTAATTAAATAATTAAAATCTAATAAAAATATATTCAAATTCCACATTTCATGCTGTAAATAAATAAAATAAAAATTAGAAAAATAAAATTAAAATAAAAAGAAATGAAATAAAATCAAATTCCAACATTATATATTTGCCATGTATATGTGTAAATAAAAGTATTTATTAAACCTATGTATATAAATAATAAAAATAAAATAAAAACACCCTTTTATTCCAAATTTTATTCTATAAATAAATAAAATATAAAATGGGAATAATTGTTAAAAATAAACAATTAAAAATTAAAAATAAAAAATCCATATGGTATATACCTATATATAATAATAGTATATTGTAAATACCTTATTTTTATTTCGAAAAAATAAATAAAAATCACTAAAAAAATTATTTGAAAATAAATAAACATTTTCATGTTTTAAGTTTTTCGAAAATAAATCATTTAATATTTTTTATTGAATTTTCAAAAAATTAATAAAAGCTGAATTTCCATTGGTCCACGGGGGATTGTTGACCCCCGGTCAACTCTCCCCCACGGACCCTCTTCTCGCGGATCTGAGCGTCTGACCCGATTTCTCATCTTTTTCCCCGCTCGATCCGATCACCAACTACCCAAACCCTGGGCTCTAATTGTTCCATGTAGATCCGAGACCTTCGCCCGAGCTTTTGCCTAGGGGTCCGTGCTTCACCAAGTCAGACCCGTCGCCTTCTTCTCGGACCTGCAGGAGTATATAGCTCCAACTCTGGCCGCCATTCCACTCCATCTTTGGCCTTCCCCCTCGACGCTAGTGACCTCCTCTTCTTCGCCAGAGTGACAGCAGCGCGGAGGAGGGTAGCAGCGAGGCCCGGGCAGCCGGGAACCAATGATCCGGTGACTTCATCGCCGTGCACCACCGCAAGGTGCGCTCAGCCTCGGGAAGCGACGTTCCCTTGAGGCCATGACCCTCGGAGCTCCTGAAGCTCCAGCACGGTCGATTACGCCCGCCAGGTAGCTTAGATTTTCTTTAGGTGAACTTAGATTTAGGTTTTTAGATTTCAGCCATTTTATCTCCGCCACCGTCGCCAGCCGTCTCCGTCCACCCATTTGTCCATCAGACTCGACCTTCACCGTCGCCACACTCCTCTCCACCTTCTTCATCCAGCCACCCCCCCTGACTCGCCCCGGAGCAGGTCCTCCACCTTCCTCCGCCGTCGCCTCGCCGGAGGGTGTCGCCCCGACGCATATACTCACCCATTTCACCCCTATCTTGGTCGAGGCAATTTGCCCTCGACCAAGGAGCTGTTCTGTGCACTTTGTAGGTCTAAGGAGGCCCATCTGAGGGCCCGAACGCTCATCCACAGCAGCTCCAGTCCTCCGCCATCGCCGGACCACTCTGGTGGTCGCCGGCCTCATCGGAGGCATCCACTAGCTATGGACCGTCGAGGCGAAGCTATCCCCCACTTCAGCAGCTCAGGAGGAGGTCTCCACCGCGTGCATTGGGCCGACGAAGTTCGCCGGCGTCGAGTTCTTGGAGGACCCTCCTCCGTCGTCCGATCATCACCGACGTCCCAGATTCGATCCCAGCCATCCATTTGAAGGGACCCAGCCACCGTCAGATCTTCTTGGGGTGATCAGGACCGTACATCCAGACGAAAGGCTGCCCTTGCTCCAGCACCGTCAGATCATCCACATGGCATGCCCTCGTCCTTCCGATAATAAGGGGTAATTTATACTTAGGCCACTATCATTCTATTTTTGCAATATAGTCCTGCAAATATTTTAATTAGTTGTTTTTATTTGAAAAAATTGCATAGAGGACCTTTATGTTTAGTTATTTACATTATAGCCCCAGTGAGTGTGGACCACATGCTTCGACACGTGAGGACCTGGAATTTTTGCAATATATACCCTGTAGTTCTTGTGTGTTATTGTTTGAATATTTTAAAATAGGAATTACAAGTAGATCCTTTCGTGCCTGGTTCACGTGCCCCGCGCGTGCAGTTTGGGATTTTTGCATATTTGGACCCTGAGCTTCTCGCACGTGTTATTGTTTGGCCACTAGAAATTGTTTTTATTACATTTAGGTCCCTGTACACTCTGTGCTTTTCTTTTATTTAGATAAAATAACCCAAATTGCGTGAAATTTGGACACGTGGCTCCTGCCACTGTTTAAAAATTTCCCTAAATTTTGGTACATTTTTTAGGCATTTTTTTATTTTTAAAAATTCAAAAACTGGTGTTTTTGTGTTTGTCCAGTTTAGAAAATTATAAAAAAATATTAAAACTGATTTAAAAATTCTAAAAAATAGGTTTTGTTAATTATTATGTGTTTGATTTTCTGTGCATTTTTGGCTATTTTTGGATATATAAAAACCCTAAAAATTTAAAAACCACTAAAAATTTATAAAAATTCTAATAAATTATAGAAAATCCAAAAAATCACAAATTCTTTTTCTAAATTTTTCTTTTTATTTATATTTTTCATAAAAATTATCTCCATATTGTGAAAGGCCCATTTGATATTTTTCATGTGGCCTTGAAGTCTGGCTGGACAGTTCGTCTTTATTTTTGTCTTCTTTGATTTTTAAAAAATTCTATAAAAATTGGAAAAATCTCAAAAATTCACCAAAAATATTAAAAACCTAAAAAACATAAAAACATTTTTGTTTTAATTTTCTGTACATTTTTGAGTGTTTTTATTATTTGTTGAGGTTGCTTTGTTTTGCCTTTCTTTATTTTCCTTATTATTAAAAAATCCAAAAAATATAAAAATAATTAAAAACCACCAAAAATATTTGGTTTTGTTTTATTTTGCTTTTAGACTACTTCGTAGGCCGCGAGGCCAACTCGTGCTCCCTGAGTCCGACCCTGGGTGCTACACCAGGCTAATCTCATAGCCATGGCCACTATTTTCTGATTTTATTGATTTACCTTTTTGATTGGTGGTCTGCTTTTTATTTTTCTTGATCGGGCCGATTTCCTGACTGATTGAGGTCGCAACGACCTTAGTGATATATTTACCTTAGTCATTTCGGGTCTTGGCCCTCATCAATATACTAGTTCAGTCCTTGGTTCGCTAGCATGGACACATCATCCTACTTGAATGTTCCATGTTAATATCTTAACTTGTGTGTAGCCCATGCTCTGCACGGGAATACTTTATTGAATTTTTTCCCATAAAACTAACTCCCTTATAAAAAGATGAATACATAGAAAGAGTAACTAAAAGAAAAAAGAAAGAGAAATTGAAGGGTTCAAGAGCAAGAATGATCTCGTGTATTGCCAAAATTCAACCATCAAGAGCTTTGTTTGATTGATGCTTAAAAGATATAATGTTTATAAAGGGGTGAAACAATAAAAAAGGCACCATAGAGGTATTTTTTATCAACTAATGCCATTTTGAAAAACATTTCTAGAATCGGTCCTTGTCAACTTAGAATCGATCTTTGTCAACTTCTATCTTTGGTAGAGATAGTTAAAGAAACCCTCTTCAAAGAGAACATTTGGCAAAGATTTGATGACAATTTTCGGCATCAATGTATATAACAAATTGATCTTAATTGAATAATGTGGAAACATTAAGGTAAAGATGCATACCCGAAAGACATGCATATTTATAGCTTCATGACTTCAATTGTCAATGCTGCTGCAGAATTGTAAATTCATGACAGACTCTCACACTCCCCTCTCCCATTCATCTAGGAGTATGATCGATAGTGTATATTGATATGCATGCGTAAGGCATACGTTGTTTCTTCTCATATAGACATGATGCATCAGTGGTGTAATTAAGTTGGCAGCAAGTTGTATACCTCCTATGATCACTTTATAATACGTCATGTGTTAAATCCCTTATGTTGTGTCTATATGTAGTCATGATAACCCCACAATTTCATTGTAGTAGCACATATAATAAGTAGCCATTGCATGTTATTATGATAGTGCAGTATGGTGCATATTGAAATGCGGAATGGTCACTAAAGTAAAAAAAAGGAGAGAATGGCAATAACATCTTCACTTTTGTCAGCAAGAATCAATGTGTAGAATTGTAGGATATAGATATTAGGTTTCATGCATGAATGATGATCACCTTTTCGCTATTGGTTTCATCATTAGAAGGTCTTGTAAAATCTTGTGCAAATGAAATATGTACAGGAAGACTTTTTCCTTATACAATCATTGCTTCAAATATATGGACAGATCGCAACATATTTGTCTTCATCTACATTGTGAGAATGGGTGGCAAGTAGTCCAACTTACCACCAAGAATTTTGTATCAGGAAAGCTAGCCCACCCTTCCAAATTCGCAATTCTACCATCGTAGGTGACCTCAGTAGGGTAGCTTAGAACGTACCTTGAAAGGTCTTGGACCTTGGTCATGTCTGGTTATTGCATTCATCTCTCGATTATGATCGATGAAGGTATTAATCTTCTGAATGCATTGAAGGCTCTCTGGCTACATGAATGTATAATCCGTAACTTTAATGTGCTCCTATCATAGAGACATTCGAAATCCATGCATCTGTCCTCAAACCGATAGACTCCCATCGTGATGTTGGTGTACATCTGTAATTTCTTGTTATTAAAGTAATATACGTTTCTTATCAATTTAAAATAGATAATTATACGGATATTAAATCATTTACAAAATGAACATGACAACTTGAATTTCTGATATCAAAGGGTAAATTGCCTTCTTACTAAAAAAATACAAATCTTGAAACCTTTTGGGGGCTGATATGAAATAATCTCGACAATGTAGCAGCAGAAGAACCGCCACTACTACATTTCCTTTCCCATCGTCGATCCGTCCTCGAACACGACCACCCGAAGAACAACAATCTTCCGCCCGCCCTCATCGCCATAGAGCAACCTCATCGAGAGGAAGTGTGAGGCGGCGTAGGAAGAAGCGAAGGCCGATGAGCCGTAGGGGTGAGGTGATCGAGACGTCCAGCGAGAAGAAGCCGATCGTCCTCGTCACCAATGGGGAGAGGATACGTATGGCCGAGACACGTTGATCCAGAGGGCGACCGCTCCAAAAGGAAAGTCTCCGCATCGCCGGAGGGGAGGATCGACAGCATAGGAACCGGCGAGATTGTCGCCGATGATTGCGGCGAGAGTGCAAACGGTTGGAGGAGGAGCAGAAGATGTGGCCACATGCGGAGTTGGAGAGGAGGGGAATGTGAGGCCAACGGAGTCGAAAGGGGATAACAGAGGGTGGCATCCGCAGAGGAGGCAGGGTGGGGTTCGGATAGGCATGAGAATTTGTCGTAATCCCAGATATACCCTTACGGCTTTACCATAAAGTAAATAAAATATAGATGGATTCGTAGGTTAGAAATGGAATCTGATGGACAAAAATTAATAGGTGGGGGGCAAGACCCCCTGCTTAATTTATGCTATAGATAGATAGATAGGCGTGGTCTCCCTACATTGAATAGATAGAGATAATTCATGACTTCTTCTATGGTGTGGTGGAGGTCAGTGACTTCTTCTATGGTTGCATTGAATTCTCCTGATTCAATGACTCCTGGAATTATTTAGATGTGACATCTATGGTGCATTAGATGTGCTTCCATCCCATGCAAATAATTTCTCTCATCCTTCGTCTAGAAACGGGCATCGATCAAATTGGCCAATAATCGACGAATGAAAATTAGGTGGAGGGAGCAGTGCAACAAGTGGCGGCCTAAGTTTCATGTACTGCAAATGCCGTCGTCTCTTCCTGTTGTTGCCAAGAGAAAACACCTCCACATCCTCTAACGGCCCGAGTAGACGGCGTCTGGTACTCGACTTAATTGATTGCGGATCCCCGAGAGTTTCATCGTTTAAAGCTCGATCTTAAAGTGTTAACAGTTCTCATATTTCCTCGTATTGGACGACCTCTTTTCGGGTCATCAATTCAAATATGTTCCAGGAATTCCACTTTTTATTTAGGAGTTTTAGTGCTGTCATTTAAGGATGTTCCACATTCAAGAACAAATCCATCACTGTTATATAAGCAGCAGATGCTGCATTCCACGCGACAATAGGGGAGAATTGCTCCTTACCTGCAAAACTTGACTCCGTAATCCGTGAAAGCTATACATAAACCTTGAAGTATAATATAATTGCAAAACTACATCGAACTAAATTAAAACTAAATATATAATATTTAGAAAGAAAATGATAAAATAAAAGCGAGTTAAAAAACAAGAAAATTAATTAAAGGTAGCTTTCAAATTAAAGATATATGCACATAATAATGAATAATATTTAAGCTAAATAAATCTATACATATCTTAAAGTCCAGCAAGTCACGTGACCTTATTAATTTTTACGTACAAAATTCCAATTTCATCCATAGCCCTCCACATACATTCCAGTTTGCCCCTTATATCTCACCCGTGTTTCCGCTTCTGTCCATCTTCGTTGTTGGAATCCCTCCTCCTCCCCAGCACCATCTCCCATCTAAGGTTAACACCCCCCAACTCAACCGTCCTCCGCGACTCCACCCACTTCGACACGCAGCTCTTCCGCCGCAACCGCCGCCAATCCTCTTCCCTCCATCTCTTCTGCTTACGCCTCCTCTCTCCGATCCCCTCCCAATCCATTCCTCAAATCCTGAATCCCTTACAGTCGACCCTCCCCTCCGTCGCTCCATGGATTTGAATCCCTTACGGTCGACCCTCCCTCCTTCGTTCCATTGCCCGTCGCACAGTCATGTCTACCCCTCGCCTTCGTCGAAGTCGCCGATATTGTAGGAGAGGACTTCTTGCAAGTCCTCTCTAGCGGCCCGTCTCTCCCTTCTCCGCTGCCTCATGGGAGGCCTATGTCTTCTCCAAAGCTTCTGACATCCCATGGCCGCCAACAACAGCAAAAACCATTCCAACCGCTTTCCCCTCTTGGAGGCATGTCTTTCCGGCTCCTCCCTGCTTGTCGTAGTCCCGTTGACGTCGACTCCACCGCTCCCCTCCGCGTTCAATCCGCATCCTCTTTGCTAGAAAGCGTTGACTACTCGAGCTCCCGGTCGACGTCATCGCCGCAGAGAGCAACACCTTAGAGATCGTGAAGGATGTATGTTACATTTCAATGATAGAGTCCGTATCTGCGGATTCTCAATTTGTGTGCTTTCGTAAAGGCTCTGTCGTTACGGGCTTAGGTTTGCCAATTGTTTATGACGTAATTACTAGCAAATGGTTCGAGCCTGATTTTGTTGTAAGGTGAAAACTGATTGCCACTTATCTCATTTCTAATCTAATGTTTGGATGGATCTCCGATTCCAACAACTTTGGCATCAACGATAAATCTCTTCTCCCTCTTTGAAAATTTAGAGGCCGCCTATAAACTTTGACATCGCATATGATCGGATGTCGGAAAGAATGTGAGGGAAAAACACGATCATTATGATACCTATAAATAGATCGTATGCATCTTCAGCATCTCCATTGAACAAGAATATGATATTATTGAGCAAAAATTGGTGTCAATTCGAGGATCCTTTACGGTAATGGTATACAACAAAGGATGTAGCCATCAGAATTATCTCAGCACCAACTCAAGACTCTTCAAAATATTGCTATCAAAAAGATGTCAATGATCTCTATCTTACCTGCTGGCTCTATCAGATGTAAGCAATCGTAAGGTCTGTCTGAATACGAGATACAATCTCTTTATTTTATAATAAAAAGTTATATTCTCTTTATTTTTTTTGAATTGTACAATTCACAGTTTTGGGGCTATATGAGAGCGTAGCAAGCATTCTCTGTCTCAGGACTACATATCCACTTCCTATAGCTTATTAGAGAAATTGTATTGCTTTTTATCGTATCATGATGTAAGGAGTACTTGATTGTGCTTTACAGACTACTGATTTATGCACCCTATATATAAAGAGTACCCGTCAGCAGAAATTTGTCAAAAAAAAAAGGGAAATTTGTCAAAATAAAAGGAAACTTTGAACTTTTTCTCTTGGTCCTCTCGTGGACAGTACCACCTAAGTCTGTTGCAACTTTAAACTTTTTTTCCCAAATTTCATTTCTAAATGGTTAATGCTCTACATGCCTGCCAAATTTCACACAAATCTCATGTTTATAGTTTACTTAATCTAACGATCACATATCAATGCCTTTTTTGATAGGGTTTAAGTTCTTCTAATGTTGACTTCTTTATTGACTATTAAGATTATGTAGCTGTAAACATCTGATAAGGGTGAAATTTTGTAACAGTTGGATTTTAGAAAAAGAATTTGCAAAAAAAATACAGCAAATTTTGCTGTAAACTTCACTACAGCAGCTCCCCTCATGGTGATAAAACATTTTTCGAAAATATATTTTTTATTTATTTTAGGTGTGTCTACGTTCTGTATGCGCTTAATCACGTGCTAATTTACGTTAGTGGAATGAAACTACGATATTTATCCAATTAAACACACCTGTGAGTATACCTTTAGTTTGATTTTTTTATGACTGTTATAGCATGGTGTTTTACCCCGTACAACGCACGGGTTTCCACTAGTTCTAGATTAAAATAGTTCAGCGTTTTAGAAATATAAGTCTAGTCAGCCTAATTATTGGTCATAGATTCCGTCTGGTACAATCCATTCAATCGCAGAAAACCACAGGCTCGCTAACGTGATTTCCAATTGCAACCGCCATATAAATACCACCTGCAAAATTTGATACAGATATTAGAAACGTAGGGGGGAAATAAAAAAAACTGCAACATAAATAAATAAATAAATAAATATAATAGAATGGAAAAAACACACGGAATGAACGCAGCAAACAAAACGAAGGGGGAAAATGGGAAACGGATCGAACGGTTGAGATACGACTAGGAGCAATCAACCTGAGAACCAACGGTGAAGATGCGAATCGCGAACAAATGGACGCAAATCAAACACACGAAAACGAGAACAAATCAGAGAGCGGAGATAGAAAGGAAACCGGTCCTTTTTTTTCTTTGTTGCTCTATTTATATCGGAATCCTTTCAGCCGATCGATCCATTACGTATACATCACTTTTTCCTATCAACTTACGGCTCGCGAACAAAAAGGGGACCTTTCGCTCCTCCGAAAATTTTCACCTGCACAGTTCATTCGTTGCTGTTCGCTTTGTGGAATCTTCTTTTTGAGGGGTGGTGACCGAAACGCCACAGAACTACCAGTAACCGCCGATGTGCACGAGGTGAGGGCGGGGCGGGTGAGCGTAAGCGTAAGCGTACGCGCTTCCGCAGCAAGCGGGGCGGTGGAGGTGGAGGTGGAGGGGGCGGTAATTGTGGTGGTGGTGGCGGGGACGGTGGCACGTTGGGGACACGAAGCGGCCGGAGGGACTCGTCCCCTTCGTCGGAGGGCTGCCAGATGGGGCGAGGGTGAAGAGGAACGCGCGGATCTTCCGCGGGGAAGTACTATCTCGATCCGCGAGGTCGTACTCCTCGATCAGATTCGCGAGATCCTCGTCGGAAGTGACGGAGACGAGGGCGTCGAGGTCCTCGGTGGGGAACTGGCAGCGAAGGCTCACGGCAGAGGCGGATCCACAGAGGACGGCCATTTTCTCCATCAAATCTGCGCAGACGATACGGAAAACATTAAATCGGTGCCGATAGGGGACGGAAAACGCTAGAAATTGAAGGAAAACGTCAGAAACGGACCTGAGAAGGGGAGGAATCGGGGGACGGCGAGGACGCGGGTGCTGCCGCCTACGTAGCGGAGACGGCCGTCGGGGAAGCGGGGGAGGATACGGCCGCCATAGCTGCAAAGGAACTTGATGAGGGGCTTCGCCGACGGGAAGTCGTCGGATGATGTGAGGGAGGAGAGCGAGGAGACAGATGAGGCGGCGGAGGCAACCATGGCAGCGGCGGAGATAAGAGTTTCAGGAGTCGTATTTATTCTCTCCTTCAAGCCTCATATGGGCGACTGCGGAGTCATATTTATAGGGATATGGGGGTGTGGGAGCCCGGATATGGATGGGACTAGGACTGGAGATTACAGGATATTTGGGTCTGGGAATGGAGATTACAATATATTTGGGACTAGGAATGGAGATTACAGGATATTTAGGAGTAGGACTGGAGATTACAGGATATTTGGGTACTGGGAATGGAGATTACAGGATATTATTTGGGACTAGGAATGGAATTACAGGATATTCGAATTTTGTATGTGAAGGGAAATGAGCAGGAGGATGGGAGGGACGTCGGGATTTCGGTTCTTTACTCGTTTAACTGTGTATTGGGATTTTTACATTTTAACCCCCCGTCTAAATTCGATGTTATGCAGTTGTCCCATCTACGAGAATTACGTATCTTCTGCTGAGAAGCATTTATCTTCCGGAGAATTGGCAGTTTTTGACCCGAAAATATGTTTGTTTTGAATCTATTAATCCTTGCTTTTTTTTTTTGATAAAATATCAATTCTTGCTTGATAAACTGTTGCTGGTTGAACAGCGTGCTTTTTATTTGATAGTAATTATCATTTTCTCGGAAAAAAGTACTTTTTTGAGAAATAGGACGGTTCTTGTTGTATCTATTTGAATGAGGATGAGAGATAATGTTTATACACGAAAATGAATGAGGATGAGGATAGAAAATTATGTTATATATGGTTAAAAATATTGTCCAATATTTATATACGAAAATGGATCTACGGATACGGATACAGATGTTTGCGAAATGAAAGTGATATCCATATCCATTTTAAAATGGATAGATTTCGAATGTCAAAATCTGTGTAAAACCGATATTGTGACAAATCAGATACATACATACATGTGTGTGTAGAGGAGTGATCCTATGAGAACGAAAAGTTGTGAGAGCATGAGAGGTGTGATTCTGGACCACTAGATTCAACCAGGAGAGAGAAGACCAGGTAAGAGAAAATAGAATCTAGTGGTCCAGAATCACTCCTCTCATGCTCTCACAACTATATATATATATATATATATATATATATATATATATATCCTTATCCGTTTGTATCACTACTTCCATTAAACTTCTAGTGTTGCATCCCTATTTCCATTAAAACGTCTAGTGCCAACAGAAATATCAGTATATCTAAGGTTTTAAAAATCGAACATGGCATCAAACTGGTCATGTATCAGTTATTGATTTTTATGGTTAGACCAATGGAACCGACCGGTCGAACCGGTGATGACATCAACAATTCAAAAAATCCGAAAAAGACCGAACTGTTGTATTGTTGGTTTGGTTCGTACGGTTCAATCGGATTGAACCGAGTTAGATCGGTATATCATGCAAATAAATACGAGAAATGCTACATCATATCTTTCAAGGATTTGTTTACTCTTGTCATTCCAAGTTTTCTAATAACACTTATACCCATATTTTTAATACAATTGCATGTGTCCCCTATATTTTTACAAAATCAATAGTTGTGGCCTTTTACTAGTACACTTATGCTCCCATTTTACATCAACATAAGGATGATATTGTGAATTATTTAAAAAATATAGGAGCACAAGTGAAGTTTTTTAAAAGTTCGGGGTATAAATGTTCTTAAAAATTTCAAAAGGATATAATAATCATGTTTCGTAAAATTTATATATATATATATATATATGTGATGTAAAAAATAATAAATTTAAAACTATTTAAACTCTAATTAATGACAAGTGTTGTTAATTTATTGCTTCTCATAGTATGATTACGATAATATTTTTTGGTTTTTTATTGTTATAATTGGACAAATCCATACACAATGTGTGAAGAGAGAGGTAATGCTCATATGACAGGAAGGGACAAGCGATAATGAATCATTGACACATGTGAAGGAGAACATATAAATGGATATTATACTATGAGTTATGATGAGACTAGATTATGAATATTTCAGAAAAAGTTTATATTTGTTAATTTATTGGAAATTATTTTTTGTCAAAAAAAATGGATGGTTGAACCGATGATTTGGTTCAACTAGTCCAACTGAATTTAAGCGGTCCAACCGGGTTTTGATTGGATTTTATATTCCGAATAAAAGCCAGGTGGTTGGACCATTTTTCCTTCGGGTTCTTGATTTAACCCGTTCAACCGGTCGGTTCGGTTCCATTTTTAAAACCTTGTCAGTATCTATCTCTAACGATTTTGGTTGCATAAATAAAGTTTGATTTTGTCTTTGTAAAATGGGCAGTGATCATGCTTTTAACCACCTTTAGAAAACTACTACCATTATTGAAGTGGGCATCTATATCATATGCCCTTTATTTTCCTCTGCGAGACCCTGATGGAAATTGACGACTGCAGCGAAATGCTTTTCGTATATGATTACACAGATTTTTAAAAATGTAAGTATTTGTCGAATAAATGATTGCCATTATACTGTTCTACTTATTTAAGGGCTCTAATTTCCTTTTAAATAATTAGGGTTGAATACCAATCAAGACCTTCTGCCAGTGGTGCTTTTCATTCAAGAATCTTCTTGCAAGATTGCCACCTCGAGCACACTCTGTATATTTAAGAATCCTCTTTGAATCAACTGATTGGTAGACGTTATCTTAATTTCTCATTTGGGTCCCCTTTAGTTGTAGCAGTTGTCGACAAGTTAACTGTTAAGGTAATTTCCTTCCCTCTCTAGTCTACAAAATGTTTGTGCATTATATTCTTATGTTTACGGGTATGTGTAAAATACATATCTGATTCTACCTTCTTTATCCTCAATCTTACTATATATTAAGAAATGTGGGATAGGTATTGTTTACAGTATGTTCTCACGGCCAACCATTTCATATTTTCTCAAATCATAACCCTTTGCGACATTCGGCGATATACTTCACCTATTTGTTTTCTATTTTTAAGGGTGATACAATCGTGCAGGTGGTTGAAGGTTATAGGAAAAAACCTTAAGTGCATCACGAACGTGTGAATATCACATCATATGAGATAGGGAGCGACTAGTCATACTAGTCGCTCGGGGCAACAGATTTTTAAAAAAAATAAATCGATGAAACCGCATGATCCAAGAACATTTCTCAGACCGTTTCATCTAACCGCAAAGTAGATATAGGTATACATCTTGGAATACCTTTTGAAGCGTGGTTGCGATCGTGTCTCTAAAATATAGCTTTAAAAATCACAAAAAAATTAGGGTAAGTGTATTTTTCTATTTTTTTTATTACATATCCAAAATTCATAAAAAAATACAAAATAGAAAGCTTAAAATGCAAAATATAGAAAAACCTATAAAAATCATATAAAAATGTAGAAAAATCATAAAAATATGTTCTAAAGATCCAAATTGTCTTTGTTTCATTTACTATATAGAAAAAATCATTTTGAGCCTTTCTAATCTGATAGATATTTTTTATGTCCATATAAAGTTTCTGTATTTTCCATTTGTTTTATTCTGTGTATTTTCATTTTTAAAAGTCTATGAAAAGTCAAAAATATCATTAAAAATACTAAATAGAGAAAATATGAAAATTCCAAAAATATTTTATTTGATTTATTTTGATTGTATTTGTTACATCTGAAAAATCCAAAAAAAAACCCTTCTTTATATCCCTTTACATATCTCTTACATATTCATCATCATAATTATTATATATTTATTATTATATTTTATTAATTAAAAACATTATCAAAAGTAAAATCCAAAACATATAGAATAAAATATCAAATAAAAAATCATAAAAAATTAAAAACACCCAAAATACATAAAAATCTAATTAAGATGCGAAACCAACAATTTTGTTCTTGATTCTTTGAGTTGGGTTTCATTTTTGACGAAATTGGAATGACATATTACAGGGATATAATTAAGCAAATCCATGGAAGCATTTTTCAAAAAAAATAAAAAAATTGGAAAAAAGAAAGTGGAGTAGGTAAGTTACCTACTCTATGGAGTAGGATCCCTTTCCTCTTATTAAAAAAATCAATAAAAAAACTATTGAAGAATCACAGATTTCTCAAAATTATGCTGTAGCGATGATGTGATGATCTGTGGCAGTAGATTATTGTGGCAACAAAATCTTTCATGTGTTCGTTTAATCGGTACACAAAAGTCTGTGGACAAAAGTGACGAACACAATTTATGTTATATTTTTGGGAGCTTATTTTTTGTTTTTTTTTCTCACGAGAAGAGCCATATATAGGGACATGTTTTTGTGTCCATTATTTTTCTACTTATTACAAATGAAGTTCATTAGTCTGATAACATCATAATAAAAGTAGCTTAGCCAAAGAATTGTGCCAACCAAGTCTTTGTTGTCGACTCTAAAAAAAAGTCGTTACATGCAATCCGTAATGAGTAATGAGCATGCGACTAAGATATCTATTGCAAAAAAAATTCACATCTAAAAATTTCCATTCTCACAACTGATTGCTATTAGTGCAATTTATTAGTCATTCGGATCATTGTTTCTAAACCTAACTAGATACCGAATCGAAAACCTTACTGAAATGGTTGGATCGGGTTGATCTAAGTAATCAAATCGGTTCAACCAGATGATGATGCCATCATTATTTAAAACTGGATTAAATCGAGTCGGTGAGAAAAAAGCTGTTGAACCGGTTAAAAAAGTTGAAATAAAATAAAATGTTTATAAAATATGCACTTGAATATACTTGAAATAGAAGTAAAATACATAGACAATATATATGTCTTACGTTGTACTTAAAATATTTTTTCGTATGCATCGTCAAATATTATTTGGACTAGATGCAATATAGAATAATTATTGTTTAATTACATTTAAAACCTGTTACTTACAAAAAAACCGTGTTAGAGTAGTTGGTTTGGAGTTCAAAATGGATAACAAAAGGTTTGGGTTCAATTTCATGACTTGCATTATTTTTGAATAAATTAAAATTTAAATGCGGTTCAATTCCGATTGAACCTGATTAATTCGATTTAAAAATAATAGATCGAACTGACGATTTAATTAAAATTTGAACTTTCAAACTAAATCGGATAGAACAGGTTAACCGGACCGGTCTATGCCCGACTCACCATTCTAACCGGTTTTGAACCGACCAATCCAATCCAATTTTCAAAACATGCATTGATCCGTACTATAAATATATCATCTGGAAGTGCTTTTATTTAGATTGACGAGGAGGCCATAATATCCCACAATTTAGCATTTTAGGACTCCTATTTTCAACAAATTGGTTTGTATAAATATCGCTCTTCAGATTTCTACTTTTAGCATTTTAGGATTCAAGAGATCTGAATTGTATCCAAACTTTTATAATCAATAATAGGGCTCTCCATAGCTAACGGTTGCTACTCGACAAGCATTGCATGGCTACTTGCAAACAATGTAGTTATAGCAAGACTACATGGATTGATAAAAGATTAATTACAAATAAAAAAGAATGAAATTATGAGAAATATCGGTTAGCTCATTATATAAATATTATCGAAAGTTGAAACATTATGACACAGATATCCTGAGACATGCATGGGAAGATTTTTAGATGGCATGAACATCATTAAGTTATATGATACGACAAATATTTTTGCATCTGGAATATGTAGCTATAACAAAACTTTTAAGATAAAATAATCCTACGTTAGTATTTGAACTGAAATACATGGGGACACTAAAAAGTTGAGCTGATTTTTTTTTCAAAATCTGTCACTAAATTAGCCATTGTTAAATATATAACGACGATATCATTTGTTGCTAAATGATTTTTCATACTCGAAATTAGCAATGAATAGTATATATGTCTCTATATCAACAGCAATGGTCCATATAACAATGCTTATCCGTCGCTATTTTTCAAAATATCAACTAATCGTCGCTATTTTTTTAGTTCAAAATTTAGCCACAATTAATTAGAAGCTTAAAAAAATAGCAATGGTTAAGCGTTGCTATGTGGATCGTTGCTAATGATATAATGACAAATATGATTTTCCGTCTTTAATTTCGAGTACAAAAAATCATTTCGCAACAAATAATATCGTCATTATATATTTTATGATGGCTAATTTAGTGACATATTTAAAAAAAACGTCACTATAGCTCAATTTGTTATAGTGGCATTGTGCGATTGGAAGCATACAATAGCATTACATGTCGATATATCCTTAAATTGCATGAAATAACTACTATACTGATAGTTTAACACAAGACATATACCGTAAACACCAAAAATAATTTGTTTTGTAGTAGAAGTACAACAAACTTCGTAATCACATACCTATAGCTTTTCAATCTTTTTCGAGGTTGATTATTTGAGCCTGAAGAGGCACTAAACTTTTCACAATGAATCGTCATATTTGATGCATTAATAAATCCAGGAAATGAATAGGTGAAATACTCACTTGGAGGAGCAGCATCTTCGTAATCCTGAGGCTATGTGGGAATGAGGCAAGTGTGAGAATCCACTCCAGCAAGTTGAGTGAGGCAATCATATGATCTACGATATAAATTTGTGATGTTAGAACATCCAGTTAGTGATCCTAAAGTCGTTCTCCATGAAAAAAATAGAAGGAAGTCATATAGCAAGAAAATATTTCAATGCCTATAAAACTTGGGTTGACACGAATTTAGACAGGTTTGCTTTAGTTTGTTAACCGATGATCTAGGTACAACTAATCATGATTATCCTCCCAATTAAATAAATGTTAATATCATGTGGATTAACTTGCAGGCTTAATGTATTGCAGGAGTCGTAAATGTGAGAATGTGAAAAAAAACCCAGAAATGACTATGTTATAAATGTTCCTTCATTCAATGACTAACATGATTCCTAATCAGGTGTTTTTAAATATAATATGGGATTTTTACCCGGCAGACCTTAGAATCTTTTCCAATTACCTCTACGACCTTTGAAACATCGTAATTCCTCCCCCGACCTTGTAAAATTGCTAACCCTTACCCTATAGACCATGCGGTTATGTCCCATTAATTGACACGTAAAATTAACCAGATTATGTTATGTTCATTTATATTATACCCATTTTATTATTTATTAAATTTACAGGGAGTGACACTCCATCATCCGAGACCCCCCTGGCCGTCGTTGCTCCGCCCCCTCCCCCCCGACGATGATACTCCCCCTCCCCCCTCCCCACCCCCACCCCCCCCCCCTGCCGACGATGGAGGCCCCCCCTCTGTTGCCTGCTGCTTCGCACCCCCCGCCCGATGGAGCCCGCCCGGCCGCTGCTGCTTCGCCCCCCTCCCCTCCCCCCCCCCCCCCCTGAGCACATCTGCTTCGCCCCCCCCCCCCCCTGAGCACATCTGCTTCGCCCCCCCCCCCCAACCGATGGCGCTGACGGTGGAGCCCCACTCCGCCGGGCCGATGGAGGCCCTCTGCTGCCTGCTGCTCCCCCCCTCCCCCGCCCCCCCCCCCCCACCCGCCCGATGGAGCCCCCCCTTCCTCGGTCGACGATGGAGCCCCCCCCCCGGCCGTCGACGATGTGGAGCCCCCCCTCCCCCCTGCCGCTGCTGCTTCGCTCCCCCCCGATGGAGTGCCCCCCGTCGAACGATGGAGGCCGCCCCGTTGCAGCCGCCGCTTCGCCCGCCCTCGCCACCCCCTCCCCCCCCCACCCGTCATCGATGGAGCCCCCCTCGCCCCCTGCCGAAAATGGAACCCCTCGCCCCCTGCCGACAATGGAGCCCCCCCCCCCCAGTATTTGACTCAAATATAGTTAAATTTGATGGCAGAGTTTGTTGGGTAAGACGGAGCACGTTTACGAGGTCGGGGGAGGAATTACAATGTTTCAAAGGTCGTAGAGGTAATTGGAAAAGATTATAGGGTCTGCTGGGTAAAAATCCCATATAATATTGAGTATATTTTATATAAATTAATGTAGGTTTGAAAATCAATGGATTAAACAAACAAAATAGTTATGGGTTGTACCAAAACTTGGAGGAATTATCACCCGTCATCCTCTGTCGAGGGTAAACCTGCTATTATCGCAATTGAAATCGAGTAAACCATCCATACCGATGGAGTACAGGAGGGAGGAAGTTTATAATTTAGATGTTTGGCAGAAAGAAAATCCATGAGCAAATAAAATAAAACTCGGGAGCAAATAGAACAAAACAAAGCAATTGATTGGCTGTAGCAAACCTTAGGAGACTCGTATCTTTCATGTGGCTAGCAATCCTATGATTCCTACAGTCCGCCTGCGGTGATCCCGTCGCGAGTGGAGGCAAAGAGAAGAGGAGCGCAGATCCAGCCGACCAAGGAAGAAGAAGGTAAGGGTTTCAGGTTACAACAAAAAAGGAACGAAGAGATGAAGCCCTCGTTCACCGCTTTGACGTGTCATTGTAGGGAAAGGCAGGACAACACACGTTATTATAGTAAGCACTGGACATGCCGCCACTCACCGAAATTGGCCAATATTAATTAAATATACAAAATCAAAAATTAAATTGATGAACAATGTGATGAACAGTGCCTAGTCGACGACACTTAATGTACTTAATGTATTGTAAGAAGATGGTAGATAGAGTCAAAACAAACATATTTTCGGTTCAAAAACTGCAAATTCTCCGGAAGATACATGCTTCTCAGCAGAAGATTCGTAATTCTCGAAGATGGACATCTGCATAACATCGAATTTAGATAGGGGTTTGAATGTAAAAATTCCAATACACAGGTAAACGAGTAAAAAACCGAAATCCCGACGTCCCTCCCATCCTCCTGCTCATTTCCCCTTCCCATATAAAAAAAATCGAATATCCTCTAATTCCCAGTCCTAGTCCTATTCACACCCCAACTCTCAACCCCCCGAATCCATATAAATAAGACCCCGCAGTCCCCGATATGAGGCTTGAAGGAGAGAAGAAAGATCTAACTGTTCCTCCCCTTCATCTCCCGCTTCCTTTCCAGAAGCTTCTCCTCAACTCCTGAAACCTTTACCTCCGCCGCTGCCATGGTTGCCTCCGCCGCCTCATCTGTCTCCTCGCTCTCCTCCCTCACATCATCCGACGACTTCCCGTCGGCGAAGCCCCTCATCAAGTTCCTTTGCAGCTATGGCGGCCGTATCCTCCCCCGCTTCCCTGACGGCCGTCTCCGCTACGTAGGCGGCAGCACCCGCGTCCTCGCCGTCCCCCGATCCCTCCCCTTCTCAGGTCCGTTTCTGACGCTTTCCTTCAATTTCTAGCGTTTTCCACCCCCTATCGGCACCGATTTAATGTTTGTCGTATCGTTTGTGCAGATTTGATGGAGAAAATGGCCGATCTCTGTGGATCTGCCTCTGCCGTTAGCCTTCGCTGCCAGTTCCCCACCGAGGACCTCGACGCCCTCGTCTCTGTCACTTCCGACGAGGATCTCGCAAATCTGATCGAGGAATACGACCTCGCGGATGGAGATCGTACTTCCCCACGGAAGATCCGCGCGTTCCTCTTCCCCCTTGCGGCCTCTGGCAGCTCTCCGGCGAAGGGGACGAGTCCCTCCGACCGCCTCGTATCCCCACCGTGCCACCGTCCACGCCACCACCACCACCATCACCGCCTCCTCCACCTCCACCGCCCTGTTTGCGGCGGAAGCGCGCACGCTTACGCTTACGCTCACCCGCCCCGCCCTCACCTCGTTCACAGCGGCTGTCACTGGTAGTTACGTGACGTTGGGGTCACCGCCCCAAAACGAAGATTCCACAAAGCGAATAACAACGGATGAACTGTGCAGGTGAAAATTTTCGGTGGAGCGAAAGGTCCCCTTTTTGTTCGCGAGCTGTAAAGTAATAGAAAAAAGTTATATACGTGATGGATCGATCGGCTGAAAGGATTCCGATATAAATAAAACAAAACAAAAAAAAAGAGAAAAATGACCGGTTTCCTTTCTATCTCCGCCATTCGATCTGTTCTCATTTTCGTGTGTTTGATTTGCGTCTATTTGTTCGCGATTTGCATCTTCGCCGTTGGTTCTCAGGTTGATTGCTCCTCGTCGTATCTCAACCGTTCGGTCTGTTTCCCGTTTTCCCTTTTGTTCTGTTTGCTGCGTTCATTCCGTGTATTTTTTTTCCATTCTATTAATTTTTATTTATTTTTGTTGCAGGTTTTTCATTTCCCCCCCATACGTTTCTAATATCTGGTTTCAAATTTTGCGGTGGCAGAAGCAGTTGGAAAGCGCGTTAGAGACGCAAAGGAGACCTGCGGTTTGCTGCGATTGAATGGATTGTACAAGAAGGAATCTATAACAAATAATTAGGCTGACCAGGCGTGTATTTCTAAAACGCTGAACTATTTTAATCTAGAATTTATTTAGCTTAAATATTATTCATTATTATGTGCATATATTTTTAATTAGAATAGCTACCTTTAATTTATTTTATTGTTTTTTAACTCGTTTTTATTTCTTCATTATCTTTCTAAATATTATATATTTAATTTTAATATAGCTCGATCTAGTTTTGCAATTATATTATACTTCAAGTGTTTATATATAACTTTCACGGATTACGGTGTCAAGTTTTGCAGGTAAGGAGCAATTCCTCCCCCATTGTCGTGTGGAAGGCAGCATCTGCCGCTTATATAACAGGGATGGATTTGTTCGTGAATGTGGAACATCCTTAAATGACAGCACTAAAACTCGTATATAAAAAGTGGAATTCCTGGAACATATTTAAATTGATGACCCGAATAGAGGTCGATCAATACGAAGAAATATGAGAACTGTTAACATTGAAACTAAGGCCCTGTTTGGTAGGAGAATAATTCTGAAATAAGGGATCAATTCTCCTTCCGACACGGTTCCCAGTGGTACGATTATTCCCCATTATTCCATCTTATTTCATTCTTATTCCTATCTTTATCCCATCTTACCTACCTTTATTTCACCTTATTCTCTTTATTCCTATCCTCCAGCCGAACAAAGAATAGACCGTTATTCTCCTTATTCCACATCATTATTCTTGCTTATTCCCGAACCGAACACATCCTAAGATAATTGAACAGTTTTGTCTATTTACGTAACATCATCGGTAAGTAATCAAATTTTCAACATAGAAGGGATGAGGTTGTTGACAAAAATGAAAAGCATGTGGATTTCAAATAATTAGTTCAATGCCTCGTTAAAATACGATATTTACAAAGGTAAAAATGCAGTTGTTTTTGGAATTATTCATTCCAACTTTTCTTATGTTGAATGAATTTTTGATATGCGGTAATGTGGCATCCAACTGTCCCGGTCAAAATTTTCAGAAGATATTTTAAAAAAATGCTAGTGGCTTTCAATTCTTATATGTATTATCAACACTATTTAGGAAATAAGATAAATATATATATATATATATATATATCTAATGAAATATAAACATAGAAAATTGTACAAATAAATCCTTACTCGTTTTATTATCTTTCTCTATAACTTTTATTATTGATTCCAATTTTATGTATTTGTTTGACTATGGTATTTTGATGATCATGTGATAAGTTTGAGAAAAAAAATGAAAATCTTACATTATATGATGGGTCGTGGAATAGGCACTGTAGCTGTTAGTGTATCTATAGTGATTCAGACTTAGTTGTCAAAAATGGACAATGGCACAACTGTTACGTAATCTAGCATTGAAACTGGGCTGAAAGAAACTCCAGGGCAGCCTATTTCGTTTCACTAAAAGTATAAAATGAAATTTACCATCAATCTGAATGTATTAATAAAATTAAAATAGTTAAAGGATTGGAAGGGAGGGATGTCAAGAATTTGAATACATTCATTAACATTTACTGGTATCAAACCCGCGTGTTGCGCTGGAAAATATATAGAACATAATAGGATATTATATCTCTTTGAATATCATTGTTAATATTATTCATTCAGATTCATTAAAATTATATATTTATACTTTTATCCTATGCATACATTTGTTTATGTAACACTCTTCTTAGTTTTTCGAGTAACATTTATTTCTAGTTTTTTTCAATTACACTTTTACCCATATATTCTTACAAAATTAAGTGGCTCCCTTCTATTTCACGCATACCCATGTATTACACTAACGAAGGGCAATATTCCAAAATTTTTATGAATATGGTGTCACAAGTGTAATTGCAAAAAAAAAAATCTTCTACGTAAAATTAATGGGAAAACTAAGAAAAGCACATGTGAGAATATATTTATTATTTGATATCACAACTTTTGTATTGACATGTACAACCATGAATATCAATTGTTACAAATTTATATTTGGAGTTTTAAATATGCAATTAAAACCGACTTTATTTTGATATATATTGCTAACAACATATCATATTAAAATGATTATGAATTTGTCTATGCTATGTTATTGATAATTGGCACAGGAATCAATGACAAATTCAATGGATTGGCATTGTTTTATTAACTTTTAGCAATAAACATGAAATTTGTTGCAAATTATAAAATTAAATATTATTTTTTTTTATGAATAATAATAGTTGTTATAAATTTAACATCGAAAGAGCTGACACAACTATTTAAAGTATTCATTGTTGTAAGCCAAATGTATTGTAGTGCAAATTTGAACCTAAGCATATATCTGCAAGATTAAATTATAAATCTAAATTACAAAGCCAACCATCGACTTTCATCAATTAAATTTGAGTGCATAAAATCCCAATAAACCTTGAAATCTTCATTATTTATTAACTATTGAC
This sequence comes from Ottelia alismoides, assembly GCA_037367405.1. Classification (NCBI taxonomy): domain Eukaryota; kingdom Viridiplantae; phylum Streptophyta; class Magnoliopsida; order Alismatales; family Hydrocharitaceae; genus Ottelia; species Ottelia alismoides. Next base: position 626,618 of record JAZKJV010010283.1, read on the forward strand.
ATAAAATAAAAAGTCAAATATTCAAGATTTTTTTTGTTAAGAAAAACAAAGTTAATAATATAATGTATGTATCTATCAAAAGATATATATATATATATATATATTAAAAATTATGCTTAAAGTATTTAACTGTTATTAAATATATTCAAAATTTTGGCAACCCTCATTTTAATCCTTTAAGTATTTTAAATTTTATTGATATATTCAAATCGTTGGCAACCCTTTTATATTTTTAGTGAACAAAAAAGGAACCCAAGAATGTCTCAATGATCCAATGATATTCTGTGTAACCAACATGCCATTGTTTGTTCTCGTAGGTATAATTGTAAATATATTGTAAGCACTGTAGCTACAGTAACTGCTACAGTGCCTACTCCACAGCCCACCATATATTGTAAGATTCTTTAAGCATAATTTTTAATCAATATACCTCTCTTTTATTTAATTGATTCATATCCATAATATATATTCCATAATATATATATCTATAACATATATTAAGCAGGGGGGCCACCGACCATGTATTAGTTTTTGTCTCCTACATTCCAAATTTACCCCCAAGTGTTAGCCATCTTTCCACTTTCACCCTTCCACTTCCGTAGAATCCCATCGCAGATCCCACCCTCCTCCCATCTTCCCCGGCACCAATTCTATCCAGAGCTCCTGCTCCCCCAAGGAACACGCTCTTACCTTCTCCCTCCGTCTCGAGAACTCGAGCTCCAGATGCCGGACATAGACCACCAAAATTCCTCTCCTTCGATCTGGCCATTGTCGACTGTCCTCGTCCATTCCTCACCAAGCTGCGCACAGCAGCTCCACCTAAATGTTTCTCCCCCAATGGCCGCCATCGCTCTCCATCTTTCTCTACTCCGACCATTGCAGTGTTGCTCCCATACCGCTCCCATCAACCATCTGCACGCCCCATTCGGTGTCCCTTCAGTGTTGTCGACACCTTAGGTCACATGACGGCCTCGAATCCATAATCTCCAATTTCGGCCGATCGGAGCGCCTCATCATCTTCGAAAACCGCAATCACTCCTCCACAGCCCAATCACGCCTCATCATTGATTCAGAATGTGATACGGTCGAGATTATTGGACACAACGTTGACGATGTCGAATTTGGGGGATTAGAGAGCGAAGAAGGCGAGTATGAATTCGACATCCTTTGCCTATTCAAAACCACTGAAATCGTCTTTGACCACTATGTGCGGATCGTGTTCTCATCCCTTGTCTTCCAGCAGAAATAAACAATTCTTGGTACATCCAATCAACAGGAATTCCTCCAAAGAATCTCCCGGATGATGATCGAGAGTTGAGGATGCAAGGAACGATTTTACTGAAAGATTTTTACTCTTTCAGGGCAAGTTATGATTTGCATATTGTTTATTTTACATCTCAGATTTAAACAACATCGTTCAATTGGGGTCATGGTTGTTGCGCATATTTGTCATCTATTTCATATTGAATATAACAGTGCGTTAGTTTTTGTTTTTGGAATATGAACTTTAAAAGCACGTGAATTAACTTACAACTCAATGCTTAACAAATAACAAAATCAAGGCCATTTTGCTAGATCTAAAACAAGAGTATATTTGGTTGGAAAAATCTAACAAGCGGAACAATAATTATTGGAATTCATTGTCAATGCATTGGTAGATTCATGAACCTGTATGATAATAGAAGGAATCATAAAAAAATATTACATAGTTATAAATAAATCTACCTTAAATACACAAATAGAAATATTTATGGACATCAAAGCGAAATATGAATTCATAATAAATTTAAAATGGACAAATTAAAAAAACACAATAGCGGAGTGGATCAGACACCTGTATATTCGAATCAGATTTCATCTATCTAATGTCCACCACAAGAGTTTTGAATCGATGATCCCCTTTTCAAAGAAGGACATTACTTTACATATGACCTTTTGGAGCAAGTAATGAAATATTTTAGAGCTTGCTACATTTCCAAGGATTAATCTAAATATTGTAGGAAAATTAAGCGCAAATATGAAAGATTCTATTGTGATTCAGAAATACCCCTGAAGGGGCCGCTGATGAAAAAACGACAACCCTTCTTTTGATTATTCTCTTTCTTGATACATCAACCATGAAGATCTTCTGAAATGGTGATGAGTTTAGATGTTAGCTCTCTCTCTTGCAATTTTGGTCAAAGAGATAACGAGCCACCATGCTTCTTTTATAGGGGTAGGGTTGGAGGGCTTAACAAGATAACAAATCCACCATAACTGATTTCTAATGACCCCTAATTATCAATGAGTCACTACAATTTGATTAAGTTTTATCCATCGACTCGGTCAAACTCAATTTAATGGTCTAGCCAATACATCTTAGTAACAACATGCAAGATTTATACCAACAAATATAAGCTTTAAAGAAGTTGGCAAATTTTTACTTCATGAGCGCAATTTTGAATTTGCAATTTTATCCATCATTTATCGTATGCATTGATATTGAGGCACACAATGCAACAAGTTTAACTAAAACAGGGAAAAACGTGAATGGCGTTTATTAATAAGAAAATATACCGATGTGAAATGAGGATTACTTTTGTTCCGACTGTAAGGCAGGAAAAATGGGGCTGCCCCCGCCTCCATTTTTCTGTAATTTTTTTTTAAAAATATCACCATGTATATTCATCTATATATCACTCTATGACGAAATTCGAATGACATATTGGAGTGATATATGTCATAAAGATGACTTCGTCGCAGCCCACACCACCTCCTATCACGTGCCTCCCACGACTCAGGTGTGTGGTCGCCGCCAGCATCGGTGGCATCCTCTCCCCTTTTGTCCACCCCATATTCTCACTACGGATTCTTGACCCCGTATCCTATTTGGTCCGATCTCGACAGGATCCGCCGCCCACCGGCATCTCGCACGGTGCCCATGGCACCGTCCAACAAGGGCAAGCCCAACAATGGGTAGTGCCTTCGGCGACATTCCATGACATATCATCCCCAAACAAAGAATCTGACCAAGAGGTGAGGTCTCGTCTCGCCCAATGAGATTCTTATCAAATGCAATAGCGAGGTTGGGCTCGGGATGGAAGTACTCGGTTGATCGACTGAGACGAGGGGTTGCCCTCTCGGCTCGTCAGATAGAAGGAAGCTGTGATTCTATTCTTTCGTTCTCGGGTCAATTCGAGAAACGGTTTGTGATGTTTGGGGAAATCGGCAAAGATGATGAACACCGTAATTGTTGCTGGGTTGTTAGGTTCTTGCGCAGGTTCTCGGATTTAAGTATTACCAAATCCTTCAAGCTCTCTTGCTACGAGGATGGATTGAAGAGGAATCTCGAGGTGGTGCCTCCTTCCAGTGAAACCTGGACGAATAAACCTGTTGTTGAGTTGTTAGGTTCTTTAGCAAGTGGAATGCTAAAAAATCGTAAGATGTTCTTTTGAATCGAAAATCAATAAGGGAGGAATACTTAAAGACCATCTCAGATCTCGACTCGATTTCGATTAAGTTCCATCTCTCAGCATCAATGACGTTTTAACTCTTGCAGAAACCACAGTGGTTTCGAACTCAAAGGGAACAATCTCCATGCTAAAAAATGAGGAAGGATACTGCTGCAAATGCTTTAGAACCTAATGAAAGATAAGAAAATCAAAATATTAATGATGACCAAAATTTTAAGAACGATTCTAATGACCAGGAAGAGTGGGGTGGTAGACAAGAGGAGAAGAAAAAACTAAGATAGTAATTGGAGGTTGGGAATGCAATCTAAGAAAAGTTGTACAACCACATATTTTCAGCATTGTCTTCCCAATTTATTTTCCCCATTGCAAGATGGTTTACCTGTGTGGTTGGGAAATACAAGCTTCTTTGGAAGAGGGCTCAATCTCGGTTGAGAGCCTCCTATATATATGTATATGAATGTATACATATGGGTGAAATAGGACTGCTCCTTGGGGAGAGCTCACTTGGTTCTCCTGCCTCATTTTTCTCATTTTTATTTGTTTGAAAATTACTTCTATAGATTTTTATCATTATATCTTTATACCACGTCATTAAAATTTCGTGCGAAACAGAGAATCCTACGACATCCATCGAAACAGGGTCGATTTCAACCATTTTGCAATCGTTATAAAATGATTGTCTAAATGGAGATCGTAAGAGTCTGTTTCTCATGATACATAGGGATATAGTGATGAATTTTCGCTAAAGTATTTTAAAAAAATAATAATAAAATGAGGAAACCGGAGCGTGGGGAGCCAACTAGCAAATTATAATCCTATCTTTTTAATTTTTCTAATTGATGAGACAAATTATGACTTACATGAGTATAGTTGAAGAAAATATACTCTACCAAACAAATACTCTACTTATACATAATTTTCTTATATATTACATGTTTGGATGAAATAAATACCAACTGCTACAAAATTATATACTATTATACTTTACTTGTACCATACATATTCTTACAAGACCGGTTTAACACTGCAATGTTAATTCGTTCCACCCGTGCAACACACGGGTATGTACTAGTGTTATATTAACTTTCGTTTTTATGTGAACAAATAAACCTCAAATAATTAATTTTTTATTTTAAGTCAATAGTTAATAAAATAATGAATTAACTACAAGGTTTCTTGGTTTTCATGCACTCAAATTTGCTGGATATATATACGTGCGGGTGCGAGTTTGCACTACTATACAATTGGCTTATAGCTACAGGTAATTTAAATAGTTGTATCAGATCTTCGAGTGTTAAATTTATGACAATAGATATTATTCTTTGAGAAATAATAATTAATTCTTACAATTTTCATGGAATATCATGTTGCTAAAAGTTCATAAAACGATGACAATTCATTGAGTTTTTCATTAATTCTTGTGCCAATTATCAATAATTTAGCATAGACAAATTCATAATCATTTTAATATGATATGTTGCTGGCAATAATAGATATAGAAACAAAGTCGATTTCAGTTGCATATTTAAAAATTCAAATACAATTTTGTCATAATTAATATTCACAATTATACATTTCACTACATAAGGTTGAAATATCGCTCGGTCTGTTACCCAAAAGGGATAAACAATATCGCTGTGTTGATCGAACGAGATTACCTAAAAGGGATATAGCTAATAATACCAAATCTACGCAGAATGAGAATATACACATCTTGATGATCGAAGAACCAAAAGAGAAAACATACCATTTTCGTCAATTTTACTCTTCTCATTGGACACAGCCCATGCCTAATAGTATACAACCTGCACTTTCCTTCCGTCACTATGACCCTACAGCTCATATTGATTAATTCGAAGGGAAATCATCAAATCATGAGCTATAAATACCTAGGAAATTCACCTCTCGTATTAAAACATCCAATTTTCTATTTACTAGTGAGAGAGACAAGAGAGAGAGAGAGGATTTACAAAATGGCTTCCTGTCATATTATGTTTTTTCTCGTCCTCCTGTTGGTCTCAGGTTAGAGTGCTCTGCGCATTTTTCCTGTATAGGTTTTTTTTTCAGTTCATCTTCTTCTTAGCACACGTGCATTCTGTTTGATTAGCCGGTTCAACTACTTTTTTTTTCACCGGTCCGGATTAATCCGGTTTTAAATAATGATGACGTCATCATCCGGTTGAACCGGTTAAATTACATGGTTCAACCCGATCCGGCCATTTCGGTAAAGTTTCCGATTCGGTATCCGGTTCGATTTCAAAAACATTGCTTATCGTGTCCTATTCCTGCACTTTCGATTTGATTTTAGCTTGAGCGATTTAATTAATTATTTATAAGAAAGTAGTCGTTTAAAATATTTTCCATAGTTAAATGTATAACAATGAATATTATTGCATAACCTTCTTGTAACTTTCTCTCTCTCTCTAAATTATTAGTTTCTGACCCTGCAAATATTACTTACAGGTGCATGCGTAGGTACGCGGATGAACGACGTTGCTGCTGCATCAACGAGTAGTGAAAACTCATGCAGGAAGTACCAGTACATCACTTTCCCATGCATCGATATTGTCTGTGGTATCAACTGCCTCAAGAAGGGATATCTCTTAGGGGGGACATGCGGTTTTTTATTTGCCTGTTTCTGCAATTGCTAATTAAGTTGGTGAGAAGTTGATCCAACTCTCTATCTCATCCCCTCTCTCTCTCTCCATCCGAAGATCACACGAAGATATTCTAGGCCTCTTGTTCTTCTTTCTTGTCTTCTTATTTTTTGGTTTCTCCTAATCTATATATTGCAATAAGAAAGTTATGTGTTCTAGTCTTGACTACGTACGCAAATATCTTAGTGAGAAAATGGAATGATTTTGCAGCAAAAAATACACTATCGGCAACTAAGTTATAGCGACGGAATTCTCTTAGGGGCCGTTCGGTTGCAGGGGTAAGGGGAATTTATCCCCACTAACCTACTCCCTCTCTCTCTCTCATGTGGGTCCCACATTTCTCTTTTTTAAAAAATTAAATAAAATAATTTTGCATCATCAATCCTATCAAAAATAATATATTATATCATCATATCATATAAAAATTATAAACTACTTCAAATATACTCACTTTTCCAAACTTCAATACAATCACATCACAATAACTACTCACTTTTTCAAACTTCAATACAATCATATCACGACAAACCCACTTCTAACCCACCTCCAGTTTAACCCTCTATCCAAACACCAAAACCCAAAAACGGGTTACCCTATACTAGTTTAACCCGTCTTAACCCGCTAACCAAACGCACCCTTAACAACCAGATGTCTTTCCAACGAAAAATCTTCGTTCTTTCGAACGTTCGTGCTAAAGCTGTTGTTGCACATTATGCTAAAATAATCGTTCGAGTTTGTGACGCCATGTTATCTGTTGCGATGATTATTTGATGGCATTGATCTCCAAATCAGTTGTCACAGTTCAAAATTCTATGACTAGAGTTTGTTGTCACAATGCGTTTTTTTTGTGGTAATAGTATGAAAGCGCACAACAACAAAATTGATCTATAGTGACGCTTTTTTCAAAATCTGTCACTAAACTAGCCGTTGTTAAATATATAATGACGACATTATTCGTTGCGAAATGAGTTTTCATACTTAAAATTAGCAACGAATATCATATCTATCATTATATCTTTAGCAACGGTCCATATAGCGATGCTTATCCGTTGCTATTTTTTAAAATATCAACTAATTGTCACTATTTTTTTAGTTCGAAATTTAGCGACGATTAATTAGAAGTTTGAAAACTAGCAACGAATAAGCGTCGCTATGTGGATCGTTGCTAATGATATGATGACATATATGATATTTGTCACTAATTTTGAGTTCAAAAAATCATTTCGCAATGAATAGTATGGTCGTTATATATTTAACAACGGCTAATTTAGTGACGGATTTTGAAAAAACGTCACTATAGCTCAATTTTTTTGTAGTGGCGATTTTTCTTCCTTTGGTTCATTTTTGCATATCTAACGATGCATCAACAGAACTGGCTCTTCCATGGGCAATGCATAACATGATGCTAATACAAACTACTTTAATAGCGACTAAGTTGTGGCGACACGTTTATTTTCGACAAGTTTATGGTTGTCGTAAAGTTTACTCTAGAAAAGGACATGCACAACCTATACCAAAATAGGTCAATAAAAAATGGTATAGCCTTACCCACTATAAGCACGATCAGTTATATTGATTCTTGCTAAAATCCCACAAAAGAAGATTTAACTATGGTCTTTCCATTGATAGGTACACTACATTACCACCAAATTATAATACAAAAATAGAACTATAATAATGAATAATTTATATGTTCTATCGCTACATGGATCATAAGATATAAATGTCAACGTTATAGAAATAATAATTGTCACCAGTTAAAAATTTGGAATATGGCGCATTGGTTCTGAAACGAAGCTCTCGATCCAAATATTATCAGTCCGAAACCCTTGAAAGCACATTCTATTTCTATATATAACAAATATACAAGGAGGTTTTGCCAACTCTTTATATATACTCAAGAATAAATGCAAAAAAGTTGCAAAACTTTAAAAGATAACAATGTGGTACTTTATTTTTTTAAGATTTGTCTTAATATGGTACTTGACTATTGAAACATAATCGATCATTTAACCTTATTAACCTTAAATCACAACAGCTCAAAAATACATTGGGACAGATATTAAAGATTAGATACCGCATTATTGCGTTTAAAAACAATGAAATTAGGCATATAGTTCATGGACTCTTGTGTAATTTGCTCTATATTTATTTAATTTAAAATACTTTAATCATAAATTTTAATTTATGTATCTCTTCTTTATTTGATAGATGCATGGATTGTATTATTAAATTTCTTTTTTATTTAAACAAATGAACCATAAATATTGACTCTAGTTTAATAGCAATAGTTAATAAAATAATGATTTAATCTCAAGTTCTCTTGGGATTTCGTATACTCGAATTTAATTGATGGAACTAAGTGGTTGGATATTGTAGACATATAATTTTTTATACGCATGGGTTCGACTTTCCACTGTAATAGAATTAGCTTATAACAATGAATTATATAATTATCTTTATCATATCTTTCAATTCTAAATTTATGATGACGAATATTATTCCTTGAAAAATATTATTTAATTCTTGTAATTTGCAATGAATATCATGTTTTGCTGAATGTTAATAAAGATGATAATCCAACGACTTTTCATTAAATTTGTGTGCCAATTGTTGCTAATTTAGCAAAGGGAAATTTAGTAAATGGAAATCCATAATAATTTTAGTATGATTTTGTGCTAGTGATATATATATATATAAATGATTTTCTGCTCATACTTAAAAAATCAAATATAAATTTGTAACAATTGATGTTAATTGTTATACATTTATTTACAGGAGAAAAGGGGCAAGTTATAAAGAGATTCTTATACTTGTGCTCTTCTTAGTTTTTATGATGATACTATGCTCAAGACATTTTTGCGATTACAATTGTGAAGTTATAACTAAAAAATTTTCATATTATTTCTCTTTGTTAGTTTTATAAATGAGCACAAGTGTAATAATAGAAGGGAGCCACAATAAATTTTGCAGGAATATAGGGGTATATGTGTGATGAATCTCCATTTCATCACCTTTATTCTATCATTTTGGCCTTAAAAACCCCAGCAAATACATGTAAATAGCATTAATTTGTACATATTAGCATTCATTATTTATTGTATTAAATGTACATTAAATAAAGTTTTTAATGCCAAAATTATAGAATAAAGAGAAGAAAAGAAAAAGGAATAAAATATTGCAAATATTTTATGACCCGAACCCCGAGACCAAGGCCAGCATGGAATTGGTCGACAAGGAATAAAGTAGGGGGAGATAAGGGCCGATATACAATAAATATCTCATTTATTTATTCATCCATTTATGCATTTTTGACACCTATTTTGTACATAATTATTTATTCATCAAATTAAAATCTTTTGTACATGAAAGTTGTAGATAATAATGTAAATAAAAATACAAAATTGAGTTTGTGCAAAAATAATATGCAGTGTACATTTTATACACAAAATAAAAAGCAAAAATCTCAACTTCACAGACCCATATCTTGCAAATAAAAACTCCAAATCACCCAAACTCACCTTTAATTGTATATAGCATTCCATAAACTATTTTATAAAATTGGTTTCATAATTTTTGGAGTCCATCTGTGGAAGTTAGGTTTTTGACCCTCATTGTATATAGTACCCGATTAAAACATTCATTTTATTCGATAATTATTATTTGTACAGAATTATATTTTTAGAATCTTGTAAATAATATTTATAATACATGTACATATTGAAATTAAAAGAAAACCAAAAAGAAATTTCAAAAAAATAAAATAAGCCTAGATAATACCTAGGCAAAATACCTATGCTACCCATGTGTATATAAATAAAAGGGAAAACATTCTTTAATTATTTTATTCATCTATATTTTTCTAAAAATATATATATATATTACACATAACTCATTCAAAATACAAATCCAAAATAAAAACAAATAAAATTCATTAAATAAATAAAATGTATATAATATACAGGTAAAATACCTATAAGTATACATACATACACATACATCTATTTATTTAAAAATATAAATAAACTCATAAAAATAAAATAAAAATATATTTATACTCATAAAAATAAGTTATAAAATTATAAAATAAGAAACTAAAATAATAAAATAAAATAAATAAACTAAAAATAAAATATACAAAAATACATATAAAATACATACATATACACATTATTTTAATAAAACCGTAATAAAATACTTCAAAAAAATAAATAAAAATCATAAATAAATACTACATTGATTTATAAACATTTTTTATTTTATAAGTAAAATCTAATAAAATCATTTACTAGGTTAAATAATTCATTTTTAATAAGGGTCCCTATTTTGGCGCGTAGCGGCTGAGGTGGACCAATGGGCGCGTCGCGCCTGTTGACCGCAGGTCAACTCGACCTCCAGCCGCTTGACTTGACGGGCACTATCTTTTCCCCGACTTCCGCCCTTTTTCCCGCTCGCCACAGTCATCCATCGCCTTCGATCACTTCATAGATATTATTCTCTGATCATCCGCCAATCCCGCGGTGACCTTGGATCCATTGTACATAGTGTAGATACTCCAATAATCGCCGGTCAATGGGGGTCCCTCGGAATGTCTATAAATAAAATCCTCCGTCTTCCCGGCCAAAGTTGGCCATTTTCACTCCACCAAAACGCCTCGTTCTTGCTCCTGGTGTGTTCCTCGTGACAGGAGGAGTCGCCCAGCACCTAGACTTGGCCGGAGGTCGGAGAAGTTTTGTCGCGGTGGTGCTCCGGCGACCACCCTGCTCCCTGGCGGCCCCCAGGTCTAAGAGCTGCGTTTTTATCCTTTTTACTTAGTTTCTTGTTCCAGCATTTTAATCCCGCACTTTATTTAGCCTTTAGTCCAGTAGATTAGCGTAGAAATCCGATTTCGTAGTTCGCCGGAGCTCCGCTCCGGCGAGCTTTTCACTGTGGTCCCGACCGTATTCCGACTCGCTTTCGCCACCATTTCGTTTCCCTTCGCTTTCTCCACCTTTCCCCCACTCCCTACCAACCGGAGCCTCCTTGGTTCCGCGAATCGATGCTCCCCTCCGCCACTTCGCCGGAGTATCGCCGCCCGCTTCCATTTCCTATGCTAATAGCTTCATTTTTGGGCCGAGGAGTATCGCCTCGAGCCGTGCGACCTTCCTGTGCAGGTTAGGTGCAAAGGAGAGCACCAGGAGACGTTCTTTTGACGCGGCGGAGGTACCTGGAGCCGCCATTCTTCACCGAGCTCGCTGCTGTGCTCCGGTGTACCTCTGGCCGATCCGACACCTCCAGACGTTAGAGGATACCTCCAGGAAGCTTCTTGGACCTTCAGGCGCGAAGATGATCGGCGGGAGAGCGAGATCTCATCGGAGGAACCTCGCCCCGGCGAGGCTTCTTCCCTGTTCTTCCTCGCAGCTCCCTCGCCGTTGGATGATGAACGAAGGCCCAGTTTTGATCAGAGCCGTCCGATGAGGCGAAGCAGTCACCGTCAGATCTCGCGAGAGATCTAATCTCAAGCGCCCATCGACGAAGCGGTACCAGCCGTTGGATGAGCGACACGTGGCAAGTGAAGAAATCCCAACCGTTCGCCAGCGCGCATTTTAGGGGTAATTTGCATATCTAGCCCCTGCATTTTTGTATTTAAATTTTAGTATTGTAAAATAAATATAACGTTGTAAATAATGTGGATATTTTGCTTATGACCCCCTGTAGTTTTTGCATATTACACTTGGGTCCAGTCCACGTCACCTCACGTGTTGTCCCACGTGAGGTGGTAAAATTGCACAAGTCCCCCTGTAGATTTGCATATTTATGTTTAGTCTATTAAATAAAATATTCAGTGTATTATTTTTGTGAAAAATTGCAACCAGGACCCTATACTTTCTGAAATTGCATTTTGGTCCCTATGAGTGCGGATCACGTGCTGTCCCGCGTGATGGTTAAATTGCAAGGGGACCCTGGCGGGTTTAGTTAATTAGTTTTAGTCCTTAAAATTGCAAAACACGTTATAATATTTTGGTATTTTTGCACCTGAGCCCCTGTTATGTATTTTATTTGCAAAAATGCCCCTGCCAGGCTTAATTACTTTTTGTGTCTTTATCTATTTATTAAAAATACCTATTAGGCTTCTAAAAATTCAAAAAAATTAGGGTAGATGCTCCATGCCATGCTTGTTCACGCCAATATTTTAGTTTGCATTTTTTGCATTTTTCCTAATTATTAAAAATGAAAAAGAAGCCATTTTTGTACTGTCTAAATTAGAAAATACAAAAAAATTAGAAAATGTTTTTGAAAAATTCCAAAAAAATGATATATGATATATTTATATATATATTGAGTCCAGAAAATGAAAAACCCTAAAAATATGAAAAAGAAAAAGATAAAAATCATAAAACCCCAAAATCAACATAAAAATTAGAAAAACTCTTTAAAAACCCTAAAAATACATTTCTCTCTTTTATAATTATCTATATATTATTATTAATATGTGAAAATTAATTTGGGCAATTTTGGGTATTATTTGATATTTTTAAAACCCAAATTATATACGGCTATTTATTTAGTCCTATATTGTGGACATTTTTGAATTGAAAAATACATAAAAATTAGAAATATAAAAAAAATAAATAAAAATAATAAAAAAAAAATTAAAAAAATATATGTCTATATATTAAGTTTTTATGTTTATATATATATATATTCTATATTACTTCTCTCTCTCTCCTCTTATATATATATATATCTCTTTATATATATATAGTATATATATATTTATATAATTAATAATATAAAAAGAAAAGAAAATTAAAAAAAAAAGTATAAAATATAAAATCAAAATAAAAATTATAAAAACAAAAATATAAAAAAAATTACAAAACCCAAAACCCACTAAAACAATAAAAGGACATGCACAATTGATTGAATAATTGAACAATACATTACATACAACCATTCGCCTCCCAGTGTTCGACCTCTACCTGTGCTTACACCTATACACATTTACATGTAGAGTTATAATAAATTTTAACTCCACATTTTTGGATATTCATTGCATATATTTATTGTGGGTTAATTGTTGATTGATCTGGGGATCTTTAAGTGGTCAATTCAGCGACTTGATTTCCCGCCTTGTGAGATATCTAGACCCTTGATAAGTCCCGTTCATCAAATGGCGCCGTTGCCGGGGAGGCAACGGATTTTGTATGATTTTGAGTGCTTATTTGTTCATTTATTTGATTCTTTGTTCATGTCCTTCATTTGTTTATTTGTGTGACTTTTATTTTATTTTTATTTGATATTATTGATTGACTGCTCTGACCATCTCTTTCTTTTGTCTTTGATGCGAGGGACCGCTAAGCGAAGGAGGACCTCCTAGGAGGCCCTATGCACCCAAGCGAGGCGGTGTTGGCTCTTCTATGCCAAGCCAACAGGAGAGAGCATCGATAGCAGATGAAGGAGAATTTTTGAAGACAGTCGCTATTTCATGAATTTTATTTCCTTTATCTTATTATGTATATTCATGTGAGAGAGTGACCCTTAGACTTTTGTACTAATACAGGACTCTCACAGGTACACTCCGACTCCCGAGGTCCATTGCCCGAGGGATTGTTCCCTTGGGGGCCTCGACGGTTTTGACGCTTTCTCGTTTTTATTTTTATTTTTATTTTGTGTGAATGAGCCCTAGCTTAGGAGTTGCTTGCCGATAGATTAAGGTCCAAACACCCTAAATATATTTGCATGTACCTATAGTGCGTTTTGGACCTAGTCAAATCTAAACAGTTGGTTCATTTATCTCTTAACCACTGTCCCGTGAGCAAACCCCATCAAGCGCTACTCCTGAACTCGAATGTGTCGAGAAGAGGAGGGGTGAGCCAAGACCGGACTCTTCGGTTGAGACTAAGTGACCGACTTGTGGTGCTTCACGATAATAGCAGTTACTATCCTAGGGCGATTTCTTCGACTTGCATTTGCATATAGCATAGGTTTCAAATTCTGTTTTGCATCCCGCATGGAGAGAGCTGGGAAGCACTGTAAGTCCTCTTACTTAGCATGCATCATTGATTTCCGACTTGCATGGCTTTTCCGATCTTCTCCCTCTGTTTTTGCCAACCTAGGATGCTTAATGGAAATTGGAACCTCGATAGGCACGTGCATTGAAAATACCCAAAAAAAGTGATAACTTAAATAAAATCAGGACTGCTAACTCTATTGGACTTAAAAATAAAACGTAATGGATTCCTTGTCTTGGGGAGAGCAACCCCCTCATTGTATGCGTTTTAAGTGCTCACGTACACGCTAAGGAGTAGAGCCCAAATCCTATCAAGCCTCCTAAGTGTTTGTACAACTTTGTGATTCTCACCTAACTCTAAAACCAAAAAGATAAATGACCGTCATCTGACAGTCTTCACTGTGTCGAGTAGGTGAATTGAGGGTTTGCCTTGTGTATTGATTGTGACTTGGAGTCCGTTGTGTTTTGCATTCATTATTAGAGTCATCGGTCCCGTCCGTGTGAGTCATGCATTTTTCATCTTTGAGTCTCTCTATCTCTCTTATAAATAGACCTCTTCATTTTGCATCGAGTCATGATATTGGCGCTTGAGCTCAATCATTCTTCGCCAAGTCCTTTGTTTCCCGCATTCTTCACCATCTTCTATGTATCCATCGTACCATCTTCTCTGGATTCGAGGAGAGACCTCTTCGGACCGCAATTTTGACGGTGTTCCCGCCTTGTGTGGAACACCTAATTTGTCTATGTACCGATCTTATCACCCGCCCTCCTCGTTCCCTCTGTATCACCTTTCTACCACCCATGATATTGGCACGCCCGCTCAATCATCTTCTCCACTCCATTGTGTACCCTTCTTACCCATCCTCCTCGTGTACCCCGTATCACCTCTCCCTTTACTCAGGAATGTTGTGCATATTGATGAGGCCCGCATCGAGGATTATTTATACAAGATTATTTAAGCCGGGCCCATGATGTTGAGGTTGCTGAGATCGATTTGGTGGATTTGTTTTTGATACATGCATATGGATTTCTTGAGGATTTTTGCTGATGCATAGAGCATAGGTGTGATGCATTATTGAGGAATTTTAGTTCTCGCACACCGGATTAAGGATGTTATATGATGCGATGATTTGATGATGATTTCATGAGCATTGATTGATCTATCTATTTGAGGTTCCACCCATCTTGATCTTTGGGGATTGACTGATTATTCTACTTTGGATTTCTTAATAAAGGTGTGCGGATCCTACATGATCTCTCATCTTCCTGATTGACTCGTCCTTGATCTCCTGACTCTTTGATCCACCATGGCACTTAGAGGATTCTTGACTATTTTTCGTGCCATCTCAGCTTACTGGATTGACCTGAGGGATGTTTTGTGATTGGCCTGATGATTTTCTCCCTCCCATGATCTTATGCCCTCCAAATGATTGAAGGATTTATTGCTATTTGAGGACCTGAGATGACTTGCCAGCATTCCCATGACCTACATTGATCTAGCTCGCATTCCTCTCCGAGGATTATCTGCGGGAGAATGCGACAATTTCTAGGACTGCGGTTTCATTCACTGCTTCGGTCGCCATTATGTTGGGACCCGAAACCGAGTCAGACGATATGTTTGATTGGCCTCCCCCTGAGATTTGGTACTTGACCTGTCAGTACACGAGGCCAATGTACTTGACTCATCTGAGTCCGATCTCCTTGACGGTCCTCGCAAGGTAGAGCTCCACTTTTCTGATTATTCCATGCCTAGTTCATAGCTCCCCGAGGGTTATCTGCGGGAGACTATGACATATTTCAGATCTGATTGGTCTCTCCTGTTGGTAGCCGCCTTGTCGACTATTGAGACCACTATGTGGATCCGTCTGATGGATTCGGCTCCTTTGAGCCCTCTTCTCTCCTTGACGACCCTCGCAAGGCAGAGACACATTCTGAATATTCACTGCTTAGTTTGCATTGCTCCCCGAGGACTATCAGCGGGAGCATGCGACATTCTCTTTACGCTCGGTTCCACTGCTGACTGTGTCTCCGATCTGCGAAGCACGGAATCGAGTCGTCTGATATATATGATTTTTGATCCCATCTTGAGTTGCCTATCCGATCTGCGGATCATGGGACCTGTCTGATTAGACTCCTTTGAGTCTGCTCGCCTTGACGGTCCTCGCAAGGTTGAGCTTCTGATATCTGCTATTCCCATGACTAGTTGGCAGCCTGCTCCCCGAGGGTTATTTGCGGGACGCTGCCACACTTTCTCGATTTTACGGTTTCTTCTGCTGGTAGCCGATCTGTCGCCTACCGAGACCGTTTCTATGATCCGTCTGATGGATCAGGCTCCTTTGAGCCCGCTCTCCTTGACGACCCTCGCAAGGGTGAGCTTCTTTTCTGATTTTTCACTGACTAGCATGTCCTACTCCCCGAGGGTTATCGGCGGGAGGGTACATCAACTTGTAGGTACTCGGCTTCACTTCGGGTGTCTCCTATCTATGGGAGCACGAAGCTGAGTCTTCTGAGCTTTTCACTCGGTCTCATCCCTGGTTGTGTCTCCTTTATGTTGGAGCACGGAGCCGAGTCTTCTGATTATTCTCTAATTCCGCTCATCTTGATGACCCTCGCAAGAGTGAGCCATATATTGTGTTGTTCGGTGTATTCTTATGACTTTCAGGTTATATCACCACCGTGCATCACACAGTCTCATATGCTTTATTTCATATCTATCTGAGACTCTGATTGACCGGAGGAATTTGTACTGCTCTTTCTTCCTCCCGGTTTTACGGTATCGGCTATATTCTCCCATGATGACCATATGAGCCGTTCACCTGCTTCATGCTACCGGACCGGATATCTTTACTTTCTGATCTGACTGTCCCCAGTAGCTGACACCCACTTGACTGTATATCAGGATGTCTTTTCAACTTCTGGTTGCGTCCTCGTTCTCACAGGGAGACGACGACGATAGTACGGTAGTCGCTTACCAGACACCGTCCTGTACTTCACTCGTTCTCCACCAGTTGTATATATGTGTTTTGTCTATTCCTTCTTTCTCCCGTATGTTATGTGTACCCCAGATCTATCGCCACATCTTTGTGTCTACACTTAGGACGTACCTTGTCCTAAGTGTAGGGGGGCACACACTGAGTTGTTCTTTCCTTGCACATTTTTCGTCACTCCTATTTCTTTCCTATACTTAGGGATATCTCACCCTAAGTATAGGGGGAGTGATGTGTATATTCTTCACGCGCTTTTCATCAATCGGTATCTATATTTTCTTCTTTTCTTCTTTTCTTCTTTTCCTTTTCTATCTTCTGTATCTCAATAAAAGGTGTCACCCCTTTGTACTTAGGACGTACTTTGTCCTAAGTATAGGGGGGGTGCACCCTTGACCCTCCCTGCTTTGCGTACAGTCTGCTATACTTAGGATTACTTGATCCTAAGTATAGGGGGGACGGTCAACTTCTATTTCCTTTGTCTCTTATTCATATATTCTTTAGACTTGTCTATACTCAGTGCGAGTTATGTCTTCTCTTTTCTTTTCGATCTATGAGGACATAGCTCAAGCTAAGTATAGGGGGGTCGTATATACTATGTATATACTTTAGCCATAACTCGTACTTTCGTATTCTCTTAATAATATGGCTAATAATTCTTTAAAATTCATTAAGAATTCTTAATAAAAAGATGTGGTTGTTCCTCAAATTCTTTTGTATATACTGATTAATAAATCAGGTGAAAACGTTTTTTGCAAAATGTTTGAAAAATAGTTTGAAAATCTTTATGAACAGTTATTGAAAACTATTTTGAAAATATTTTGTTACATGTTTTCAACCTTTGTAAAAATGTGTGATTTGTAAAGATTTATTTTCTTTGTGTGAAATAAAATGTTTGAAAAATGATTTGCAAATGGTTTGAAAAATGGTTGCAAAAATATTTTGAAAATCTATATATACTGTTTTGAAAAACCTTTGCAAAATGATTTTCAAATGTATGAACATGCTTGTAAAAATGTTTGTAAAAATTATTTTGGACTATAGTTTTCAAAAATTATTTGAAAAATATGTGTCAAATAAGTTTGAGGAATAGTCACATATAATAACTAAAATACTATATTCTTTAATAAATGTATATATATACCTGTAAATAAAAACTAAATTCTAAATTCTTTAAAAATCATTAAAATAAAGCGGCACGCCCGTGTAAATAGTTGTACATATTGTCTATTTTGAGTAACCAAATTATTTTATTCGTAAAAATTCTTTGTAAAAACTCTCCTCTTTGTTCTCAAAATTCTTTGAAATTGCATTATTCTTTGCATATTTGTAAATAGCATTTGCATAGCATTCATATTCTTTGATTGAGCTTGATAATTGAACTAGTCCAATAAAGTCGAAGATTGGAGCTTGGTTGGACCTTACTGCACCTAACTGCACTGGAACCTTATGGGAACTAGGTTTAAGGTACTTCAGGTCTATTCAGACTTAATTCTTTGAGAAATCAGGGCTAGGTTCAAGTCACCTCAGTGGACTAACTAGAACTTTTCGAAACACACGCATGACTCTTGTCGGCCGTGACCTAACTTGGACACTTGCACCTTTCACTTGGCTCAACTCGGTTGGAATGGTGAGGGGGTTGGATTTGCCAGTCTGAGACGCACACGGGTGGAAACATTCGTCCTCGTCTAGGGAGGGAAGTGCACCCCAACCTGGTCCAGTTTCAATGAAGTCGAACGACAGGAGAGTGTGGGTTGCAATAAAGCTTCAAAAGAGGGATAGTCTTCTGGCTCAAGAGGAAAAAGTCCTTATGTAAATGCTGCTGTAAATAGTATGTTGAAAAAGAAAAAAAAAATGAATGAAAACTCCAAAAAAAGTGGACAGGCTTGTAGATAAAAATAAAAGTGCCTGCCGGAGTATATGTTGTATAGAAAATAAGCAAGCTTGAGCATCAAAGTTATACCATGTGAGCCTGCAGCTGGATGACTTGACTACACTGGTCTTGCATCCTAGGATAGGTAGCTACACTGGCTACCGTCCATTCTTTTCTCTACCCCCTCCTCTTAAGTCGGATGTCACTTGAACTTAGAAGGGAATACCCCGCTCCTTGACGGTAGAGGGCTGGATTAGGGAATCATTGGGTTGTCATTCTGGAGAAGTCAGTCTCTTTGTCATTTCAGTTGGGGAGAGCCACCATCACTTACACTGTACAAGTCAGCTTCATAGTCATAAGGGTTTGCGTATGATGTAGGCTAGTTCTGACCTGGCTATTGAGGTGATTTGAACCAAGTTCTGTGACTCTCGAAGGCTGTTGTGTTTTAAATTTGGTTCCCTACTAGGTTCCACACACATTCTCACACCAAGGTCTAACTTGAGCTCCAAACTTTGATTTTGTACAGGTAAGTTTAATAATCATGATCAATTCCATTTATTCTTAATTCTTTATTTTTACTTTTTCTTTTCTTCTTATTCTTTGTTCTTTTTGTACTTATTGCATAAGTATTTGCTAGGGACTAGCAAAGGCAAGTATAGGGGGGTGATGAATCTCCATTTCATCACCTTTATTCTATCATTTTGGCCTTAAAAACCCCAGCAAATACATGTAAATAGCATTAATTTGTACATATTAGCATTCATTATTTATTGTATTAAATGTACATTAAATAAAGTTTTTAATGCCAAAATTATAGAATAAAGGGAAGAAAAGAAATAGGAATAAAATATTGCAAATATTTTATGACCCGAACCCCGAGACCAAGGCCAGCATGGAATTGGTCGACAAGGAATAAAGTAGGGGGAGATAAGGGCCGATATACAATAAATATCTCATTTATTTATTCATCCATTTATGCATTTTTGACACCTATTTTGTACATAATTATTTATTCATCAAATTAAAATCTTTTGTACATGAAAGTTGTAGATAATAATGTAAATAAAAATACAAAATTGAGTTTGTGCAAAAATAATATGCAGTGTACATTTTATACACAAAATAAAAAGCAAAAATCTCAACTTCACAGACCCATATCTTGCAAATAAAAACTCCAAATCACCCAAACTCACCTTTAATTGTATATAGCATTCCATAAACTATTTTATAAAATTGGTTTCATAATTTTTGGAGTCCATCTGTGGAAGTTAGGTTTTTGACCCTCATTGTATATAGTACCCGATTAAAACATTCATTTTATTCGATAATTATTATTTGTACAGAATTATATTTTTAGAATCTTGTAAATAATATTTATAATACATGTACATATTGAAATTAAAAGAAAACCAAAAAGAAATTTCAAAAAAATAAAATAAGCCTAGATAATACCTAGGCAAAATACCTATGCTACCCATGTGTATATAAATAAAAGGGAAAACATTCTTTAATTATTTTATTCATCTATATTTTTCTAAAAATATATATATATATATTACACATAACTCATTCAAAATACAAATCCAAAATAAAAACAAATAAAATTCATTAAATAAATAAAATGTATATAATATACAGGTAAAATACCTATAAGTATACATACATACACATACATCTATTTATTTAAAAATATAAATAAACTCATAAAAATAAAATAAAAATATATTTATACTCATAAAAATAAGTTATAAAATTATAAAATAAGAAACTAAAATAATAAAATAAAATAAATAAACTAAAAATAAAATATACAAAAATACATATAAAATACATACATATACACATTATTTTAATAAAACCGTAATAAAATACTTCAAAAAAATAAATAAAAATCATAAATAAATACTACATTGATTTATAAACATTTTTTATTTTATAAGTAAAATCTAATAAAATCATTTACTAGGTTAAATAATTCATTTTTAATAAGGGTCCCTATTTTGGCGCGTAGCGGCTGAGGTGGACCAATGGGCGCGTCGCGCCTGTTGACCGCAGGTCAACTCGACCTCCAGCCGCTTGACTTGACGGGCACTATCTTTTCCCCGACTTCCGCCCTTTTTCCCGCTCGCCACAGTCATCCATCGCCTTCGATCACTTCATAGATATTATTCTCTGATCATCCGCCAATCCCGCGGTGACCTTGGATCCATTGTACATAGTGTAGATACTCCAATAATCGCCGGTCAATGGGGGTCCCTCGGAATGTCTATAAATAAAATCCTCCATCTTCCCGGCCAAAGTTGGCCATTTTCACTCCACCAAAACGCCTCGTTCTTGCTCCTGGTGTGTTCCTCGTGACAGGAGGAGTCGCCCAGCACCTAGACTTGGCCGGAGGTCGGAGAAGTTTTGTCGCGGTGGTGCTCCGGCGACCACCCTGCTCCCTGGCGGCCCCCAGGTCTAAGAGCTGCGTTTTTATCCTTTTTACTTAGTTTCTTGTTCCAGCATTTTAATCCCGCACTTTATTTAGCCTTTAGTCCAGTAGATTAGCGTAGAAATCCGATTTCGTAGTTCGCCGGAGCTCCGCTCCGGCGAGCTTTTCACTGTGGTCCCGACCGTATTCCGACTCGCTTTCGCCACCATTTCGTTTCCCTTCGCTTTCTCCACCTTTCCCCCACTCCCTACCAACCGGAGCCTCCTTGGTTCCGCGAATCGATGCTCCCCTCCGCCACTTCGCCGGAGTATCGCCGCCCGCTTCCATTTCCTATGCTAATAGCTTCATTTTTGGGCCGAGGAGTATCGCCTCGAGCCGTGCGACCTTCCTGTGCAGGTTAGGTGCAAAGGAGAGCACCAGGAGACGTTCTTTTGACGCGGCGGAGGTACCTGGAGCCGCCATTCTTCACCGAGCTCGCTGCTGTGCTCCGGTGTACCTCTGGCCGATCCGACACCTCCAGACGTTAGAGGATACCTCCAGGAAGCTTCTTGGACCTTCAGGCGCGAAGATGATCGGCGGGAGAGCGAGATCTCGTCGGAGGAACCTCGCCCCGGCGAGGCTTCTTCCCTGTTCTTCCTCGCAGCTCCCTCGCCGTTGGATGATGAACGAAGGCCCAGTTTTGATCAGAGCCGTCCGATGAGGCGAAGCAGTCACCGTCAGATCTCGCGAGAGATCTAATCTCAAGCGCCCATCGACGAAGCGGTACCAGCCGTTGGATGAGCGACACGTGGCAAGTGAAGAAATCCCAACCGTTCGCCAGCGCGCATTTTAGGGGTAATTTGCATATCTAGCCCCTGCATTTTTGTATTTAAATTTTAGTATTGTAAAATAAATATAACGTTGTAAATAATGTGGATATTTTGCTTATGACCCCCTGTAGTTTTTGCATATTACACTTGGGTCCAGTCCACGTCACCTCACGTGTTGTCCCACGTGAGGTGGTAAAATTGCACAAGTCCCCCTGTAGATTTGCATATTTATGTTTAGTCTATTAAATAAAATATTCAGTGTATTATTTTTGTGAAAAATTGCAACCAGGACCCTATACTTTCTGAAATTGCATTTTGGTCCCTATGAGTGCGGATCACGTGCTGTCCCGCGTGATGGTTAAATTGCAAGGGGACCCTGGCGGGTTTAGTTAATTAGTTTTAGTCCTTAAAATTGCAAAACACGTTATAATATTTTGGTATTTTTGCACCTGAGCCCCTGTTATGTATTTTATTTGCAAAAATGCCCCTGCCAGGCTTAATTACTTTTTGTGTCTTTATCTATTTATTAAAAATACCTATTAGGCTTCTAAAAATTCAAAAAAATTAGGGTAGATGCTCCATGCCATGCTTGTTCACGCCAATATTTTAGTTTGCATTTTTTGCATTTTTCCTAATTATTAAAAATGAAAAAGAAGCCATTTTTGTACTGTCTAAATTAGAAAATACAAAAAAATTAGAAAATGTTTTTGAAAAATTCCAAAAAAATGATATATGATATATTTATATATATATTGAGTCCAGAAAATGAAAAACCCTAAAAATATGAAAAAGAAAAAGATAAAAATCATAAAACCCCAAAATCAACATAAAAATTAGAAAAACTCTTTAAAAACCCTAAAAATACATTTCTCTCTTTTATAATTATCTATATATTATTATTAATATGTGAAAATTAATTTGGGCAATTTTGGGTATTATTTGATATTTTTAAAACCCAAATTATATACGGCTATTTATTTAGTCCTATATTGTGGACATTTTTGAATTGAAAAATACATAAAAATTAGAAATATAAAAAAAAATAAATAAAAATAATAAAAAAAAATTAAAAAAATATATGTCTATATATTAAGTTTTTATGTTTATATATATATATTCTATATTACTTCTCTCTCTCTCCTCTTATATATATATCTCTTTATATATATATAGTATATATATATTTATATAATTAATAATATAAAAAGAAAAGAAAATTAAAAAAAAAAGTATAAAATATAAAATCAAAATAAAAATTATAAAAACAAAAATATAAAAAAAATTACAAAACCCAAAACCCACTAAAACAATAAAAGGACATGCACAATTGATTGAATAATTGAACAATACATTACATACAACCATTCGCCTCCCAGTGTTCGACCTCTACCTGTGCTTACACCTATACACATTTACATGTAGAGTTATAATAAATTTTAACTCCACATTTTTGGATATTCATTGCATATATTTATTGTGGGTTAATTGTTGATTGATCTGGGGATCTTTAAGTGGTCAATTCAGCGACTTGATTTCCCGCCTTGTGAGATATCTAGACCCTTGATAAGTCCCGTTCATCAATGTGTAATTAGAAAAAAACGAGGGGTAAATGATATTGAAAAAACTTGAAAGTGCACATGTAAAAATATCAATAATATATTATTATTTATCTTATATCAAATTTGTTATGTTATTTTCTGCATTCTACTTTTTTATGAGATATAATTGAAAATTTTCATTATTTAATAATAAAATCTTATTATTGTAGCTAATATAACACGCAAATATTAATATTAAACATGTAAATCTTATACATTATTTAAAAAAATCACAAAGGTTGATATATTTATATAAAATTTTAAAAATATAATACAATATAAATATTTCTATCTACATTATTTTTTAAACAAAATTCAATATTTGAACATAATTTCTTTATTTTTCTTGATTTTATGATATGTTCTATGTAATATCTACATATAACTATTGTAACTGATTGACACACTCTCTACCACTCTTAATTTGATGGAATTATTGTCGTTTGTAATAGGTGTTAAAGATCATTTGATCAAAACCACACGAAAAATAATACCAAATCAATTTCAATGTGGTAATTATTTATTTTACTTGCTCAAGTTCCAAGGACGAACTCATCAGGGTAATATAAGGGTCTAAAACTAATTTTTAAAACACGAAGTTAGGTTTTGAAGAGAAGAATTTTTATCAATTTGGATTTTTATAGAATTTTAAATAGAAGATATAATTAATTAAATAAATATGATGAATGCATTTTTTAATTTTTACGCAAGAAAGTATGCAAATGTAAAAATAAAGTAATGCATTTTTTAGAATTATTAAATGATGAAAATGAATGGAAGTAAAGATAGAACCCAAACATGCCAATTAATGTGCTGGTAAATTCAATTCCCAAGCCCTAGTGATCAATTTCAGAAAATATGTGATCAACAAATATCAAAATTGTTTTTTAATGATACTCTAATTTTTCACAATTTTATGACCAACAGAATCAAATTCAGGAATATAAATGCTCACAACTAACAAATAATACCTCAGATTTGATGATGTTCAATAATGTCTCAAAATAAATATCTCAATCTCTTAAATATTAGAGATTTAAATATATTCAAAATGACACCAAGAGGACAAAAATCCGATGGGTGGTTCACAAGTTAGTAAATGTGCAAGTTAGAGACTTATATGTAATAAAAAATAAATCTTAGTATTCTCAAAATAGACCTTTAGAGGTCCTTTTGCAATTTTCAAAAGCCGGCGGGGTTTGTTCTATAAATTATCTTAGGGAGGGGTCTTAGCGTGAGTTCTAAGAGGTGTGGGGGCACGAGCGCAAAAAGCGCACCGCACATGAGGTGGCTCACATGCGGCTAGGCTTGGGTGGTGGTGATGGGGTAGATACATGAAGCTCTACATGGCTGCTTCGCTCTGCTTCGGATTCCACCCAAGGTTGGGAGACTCGGGTGGTTAATCGAAAGATGGAGGTGGTTGGATCTTGATCGATCGATGGCGTAGGCTTCTTCTCTGTGAACAGTAATGATCAAAGATCGAGTTTTGATCGAATAACAACTGTAGCTCCCGGGGTCCTTGACCATTCCTCCCTCATTGATGGAATGGAGAAGTTCCTATTTCCGCTCCCCGATCACATGAGCTAAGGTGTAGTTGATCCTCCGATGGTGCTCCATCGAGGCTCCTCTCTCTAGTAATGACCCTAACATAGAGGTCTGCAAGAGAAAAGGGACTTGAGTCCAATGGACTTGGTTAGGCTTGAAGACAAGAAAAGAGTGGATGGGGTTGCTCCTTGTGTAGATGGAGGATGGATTGGGTTCCGGTCCCTTGACAACCGAAGGTGGTAAGTGCTTACGAAAGATGGAAGTGGATACGGAGAGGTATGAGGTGGGATCAATGGTGTGCGGATAGGAAGTTGGGTTTTAGGTAGGTCAAAGAAGAAGATAGTAGAAGGAGAGGTGGACAGAGAAAATAGGAGGAAGAAGAAGAAGACGGGGGAGGAAGAAGAAGATAAAGAGAGATACCACCGGTCAAGTCCTTGACTCTCCCCTCTCTCGTTATTGGGTGGCGATCGACGGATAGATAATGAACGAAGAGATGGGGGGTACTTTTATGGAAGAGAAGAAAAGGAAGAAGAAGAGATGGGGGGTACTTTTATGGTGGTTCTAGTAAGAACTAAAGTTCGTTAATAATGAAGATATTCAAAATAACGAATAACAGCGCATGTCAATTAAAACCATCAAAGAGTTGGAACCTCAATTTGTTTCCCAGCTCAAGGTAGATTGCATAGAAAGTATATTTTTTTTCCTATTTTCGAGTTAAAGATTTTTTTCTCCTTTTTCTTTAAAGTGAAATTAAGACAAAAATATAGGCATCAACTTTTAGACCCCTGTATGTATATGATGGTACATTTGATTAAATTAACAGAAATTATCCAAATGGCAAGAAAAATGAACATAACATAAAGCCATGCCCCCCTGTGCAATTTTGGAGGGTGGTAGGCTTTGTGTACAGCAAGAAAAATTCTAAACATGCGATGATGAGGATGTAGGTAAAACGCCAGTTAATGCTGATTTCTAGAGCTATATTTCGTTCATCTCGAATTAATTAAGATCGAACTTGAAAGGATGAAACTCTCGGGATCCGCAATCAATTAAGTCGAGTACCAGACGACGTCTACTCGGCCCGTTGGAGGATGTGGAGCAACAACAGGAAGAGACGACGGCATTTGCAGTACATGAAACTTAGGCCGCCACTTGTTGCAGTTTTCCCTCCACTCCACCTAATTTTCATTCGTCAATTATTGGCGAATTTGATTGATGCCCGTCTCGAGACCAAGTAGGAGAGAAATTATTTGCACGGGATTGACGCACGTCTATTGCACTATAGGTGTCAATAATTCCAAGAGTCATTCAATGCAACCATAGCAGAAGTCAGTGACCTTGACCACTGGAGGATACTTCTATGAATGATCTCGATCTAGTCAATATAGGGAGACCACGAATTTGCAGTCCTGGTCCTATTAAGATATTAACATGGAACTCTCAGATTAGGATGATGACTCTGTCAATGCCAGCGAACCCATTCTCATCCGTAGATACCTTTTCTCCTCGAGAACACCTCCTTGCGCGGGCTGCTTTTCATGCCTTGCGTGGGCTGCTTCTCTCCTTGCTTTGAGAGAGCGAACTAAGAGAGAAGAGAGAGATGCTTGTGTGTTGGGATGATCCCCAATGCCATGCATGAGGTCTTATTTATACCACTCTTACCTCATCTCTCTCCTCCTAATCCTATTTGGGGTAGGATAAACAAGAGTCCTATTTGCATGGGACATGCAAAAAAGGATGTCGAGTGCCCTCAATTCCGAGACATGCTCTCTCCAACAAACTTGGGATAATTGCACATCATCCCTCTCCTATTTTGGGATTGGATAATGAATCCAAGAACTTCCTCCTCCGATCCCGATGGGGAGGCGTCGCCAAGAAGATGATCACTGAGAGATGACACTGCTCAGCTCTCTACAGAGCTGCAACTTGTCATGAGTCATGACCTTCGTCAACATATCTGATGGATTTTCATCTGTGTGGACCTTATTCAGAATAAGATGTTTCTTATCAATAACACCCCTTAGTCAATTATATTGCACGTCTATATGCTTTGTGTGAGCATGGTGCAT
The DNA here is from genome assembly GCA_037367405.1 of Ottelia alismoides. NCBI lineage: Eukaryota > Viridiplantae > Streptophyta > Magnoliopsida > Alismatales > Hydrocharitaceae > Ottelia > Ottelia alismoides. Next base: position 654,029 of record JAZKJV010010283.1, read on the forward strand.
CGTGCTCTTGCTCAAATCAAATGGCGCTCTGGCTATCACAAAAGATAATAGGCTCACTATCTTCGCATCCATTTTCACCAAGAAATTGATGTAACCACAGCAGTTCTTTCCATTCTTCTGTTGTTGCAATGTACTCGGCTTTAGTCGTTGAGAGTGTAATGCATTTCTGTAACTTGGACTGCCACGAAATCGCTCCCCCTGCAAAGGTGAAAATGTATCTGGAAGTCGATTTCCTCTGATCCACATCTCCTGCCATATCAGCATCTGTGTATCCACAGAGTTTGGGATCTGACCTCCCAAACATCAGATACATACTTGAGGTCCCTCTCAAGTATCTCATAATCTACTTCACATCTTCCCAATGATCCTTTCCTGGATTCAACATGAATTTGCTCACTACGCCTATGGCATGAGAAATGTCAGGTCCGGTGCAAATCATGAGGTACATAAGGCTACCAACTGTGGATTGGTAAGGAATCTTGGTCATCACATCTTTCTCCTCAAAAAGTAGACGAAAATATCTCCGTCAACTTGAAATGAACGACAAGGGGCATGCCGACATGCTTCACATTCTTCATGTTAATTAATCGCTCCAGAATGCATTCAACATACTAATCTTGTGACATGTACAACATATGCTTCTTCCTGTCACAAGTGATTTCGATCCCAAGCATGTTGATTGCCCTACCCAAATCTTTCATCTCAAATTCCCTACAGAGTTTCCTTTTGATCTTTGCAATTAACCCGTAATCATGACCAACTATCAGCATGTCATCCACATAGATCAATAGGATAATGAAACTGCCATTGGAAAGACGTCGAAAGTACACACATGGATCCATTCTAGCCCTCTTGAAGTTTTTCTTCATCATGAAAACATCAAAGTTTAAGTACCTTTGTCTAGGGGCTCACTTTAAGCCATAGAGACTCTTCCTCAGTCTGTAAATCATGTGCTCTTTCCCTTTCTCCTGCTATCCCTGTGGTTGATCCATGTAGATCTCTTCCTTCAGGTCACCGTGAAGAAAAGTCGTCTTCACATCCATCTACTTCAGCTCAAGGTCTAGGCTTGCAACCACTCTCACATAATTCATCTTCACAACTGGTGAGAAAATTTCATTATAGTCCACGCCCTCTTTCTGGTTGAATCCCTTCACAACCAATCTGGCTTTGTACTTCAGTTGCATGCCATCATCTGTCTTCAGCTTTGTAGACCCACTTGTTCTTTAGCGCTCTCTTGCCAGTAGGAATCTCAATAAGATCACAGGTATGATTTTTCTTCAGAGACTGCATCTCTTTATTCATTGCAGTTTGCTAATGATCTCTCTCCTTATGGTCTTGTGCCTCCTCAAAAGTGCATGTCTCATCATGATCAGTCAGCATCACATACTGAGAAGTATGATAGTGGGATGATGGTTGATGTGCCCTCCCAGATCTCCCGACCCGAGGCTCTACTGTATCTGCTTCTTGATGAAGCTGTTCCCCCTGCTCAGGACCCCCATGGATTTGCATCAACGGAGTCTGCATCAGGCTCATGTTGTTCTAGTTGTGCATCTTCTCCTTCTGTTCATGGTACTGGAGAAGGATCTGAGTCATTATCACCGTCATCATCCATAGCAATCCCATCCGAATCAACACCACTGTCATCCTCAGCCAATGTATGATTCTCATAGAAAATCACATTTTTATTACCGGTGATGGTCTTCTTCCTTAGATCCCAAAGTCGATATCCAAACTCTTGATCTCCATAGCCAACAAAAATGCAGGGCACTGTCTTGTCATCAAGCTTCTTCCTCTGTTCCTTTAGTATAAATGTATAAGCTCTGCATCCAAACACCCTTATATGAGCATATGGGGGATCCGTTCTAGACCAAATGAGCTCAGGAACCTAAAAATTTAAGGGGATAGATGGAGATCGATTAATCAAGTAGCAGATTGTTCGAACCGCCTCAATCAAAAAGTCTTGGACAACTTTGTTGTCTTCAGCATGTAGCGAACTCTCTCCAAATTGGTCCTATTCATTCGTTCAGTGACACCATTGTGTTGGTGTGTGTCGGGCTCTGTCCTTTCATGCTTGATCCCATGCTTTGCACAGTACATATGAAAGCTATGAGAGGTATATTCCCCTCCATTGTTTGTGCATAGACTCTTCAACACTTTTCCTATCTCGTGCTCCGCCATGACATGAAATTTCCTAAAGCAATCAAAAACACGATATTTCGTCCTCAGCATATAAACCCACATCTTCCTTGATGCGTCATCAATGAAGGTAAGTAAATACTTGTTTCCTCCCAAAGATGCTTTGTCCATGGGATCACACACATCATAGTAAATCAATTGCAGGAGGTATTCCTTCACCTTTGATTTGACCTTGAAAGGTGCATACATGTTCTTTCCAACCTCACATGAATCAAAAGTTGATAGCGTGATGTTAGTGTGGCATGGAATCAACTCCTTCATGTTCAAAAGTTGTAAGCTCTTTTGACTCATGTATCCGAGTCGACGATGCCAATGATCTGATGTGTCAGCCTCACTAGCATGTAGGTTGTTATCACAGGGTCAAAATCCCGATATCGATTTCGATCTATGTGGTGTTAGCTAACCCGTAACTAACCTATCTTCCCGAGTAGAACGGTCACGGACGCGCACCAACTCTTCCCGTACTCCTGCTTGCTCACGCATTGACGCTTCAACACAAGCATGAGCATGACTCTATGGATCACTCAAAAATACTCTCAAGAACTCACTCAAGAACACAACCACACGATAACACAAAAACATGCACAAAGATTCTTCTCTTATTAGAAGGGGAGACTCGCTCTGGAGTGGGTGTGACACTCTATATTTTCTCTCGTGTACTATGTGTATTTACAAATGAACCACAACCCCTCCTTATATACAAGACTCAAGGCAACTCAAGGGACACTCATTATTACATTTACAATAATGACAATAAAGATACAAGAGACCCTTTGAGTTCTTCAATAACCCTTCACATTCTGCAACAACTCTTCATCTTCTTGTCTCTTGGACTCCCTCATTATCCTTTCGTCTACTTGCACGGTTGACACCACATCAACTGTCAGTCATCAGCACAATCGTGCTCCAACACTTGTTGATGTAGCTTTGCCATAATTCATTGAGTGTCACCGAACACTCGGTCTTGTGCCAAAGGGAACCCACGGCCTCCAGGCCCTCGTGCGGTAAACCCTTCCTTAGCGTTCTACATGCTAAGGGGAAGTCCTCAAGAATTTTGCTATCGTGTTCTCTAGACTACTCTAGTACATGTATTACCGAGCGTTCCCGACAACATACCCAGTACCTGCAGCACTCCATGCCTGCTTGGACAACCACGCATCAATACCGATACTGTGTGCCTTCGTGTGTGTGTGTATGCCTATGTGATCGTACCGTACTGCTCCTCAATGCGTACTACTTCACTGCATACCACCCTCTTGCACTCACGTACGTACTCGCTGCGTGCATCCATTGTCATGTCATGCATTGTTGTATGTAGTCCGTTGTGCTTGCACTGCCACAAGCTCCATGATACTCTGCTACCGAGGTAGTGTCCTATGTGACGTTTTTCCATTGTCACGTACGATTGAGTCTCCAGACTCCTGTAGATAACCTCCAAAATACTCACATATTCAAGACTCCTCAACTCCATCGATCATTCTCGAGCGTTTGCTATCGTGTCTGCATGATCATTCTCGATCACGGAATTTGGGGGTGTGACAAGCCTTCCCCACCTGAAGAATAGGTTATCCTCAACCAAGCATACCTTCCTCAGCTGGCATCTCGCCACGATCTTTCATCCGCTATGCACCTCATGATGTTGCTTAATTGGAAGATGGTGCAAGCTTGCACTGCCTCCTTTCCTTCACTTGTTCTTCTCACGAACAACCACGTCCTTCCATGACTTAGCCTTCATCATGAGAAATGAAGCTTCCTTGTCAGTTCCTGTTCTTGACATATCCCTCCTGGATACAACAACTATATCACTCGTATGTGGCAGCTCCAGCTCCACATGTGGAGTACTCACCTTTACGCTCGCTCATTATCGATCTCGATTGTTCCATGTGGGCGTACCCGTATCTTAGGAAATGAGCACCTCATGTGTTCCGAGCATCTTCGGTATCTTGACTCTTGTAAGATCCTTGATGGTGTGGTTCGTCACCACTCCACCCCCATAGACGTGTAGCTTCTTGTCCATGTTGCGTCACCCTTCAGAGCTCTGCATCACCTTCACGTGCACGGATGTTCTTCTATCCACAACTTCGGTTGTATGTCTCCAGCACACATGTTGGTGCTCAACATGCACCTTCTCACTCATGTGCATCCTCGGTCGAGCCTTGGCGCCTCTAAAGCTCTTCGCGGTAGAGTTCCCTCCCTCCACTAAGTTCGAAGCTCTGACTCGAAGTGTTGTGAGGCATTCCTTGCATGTAGCACCGATTGCTCCCAAGCATACCTCACCTTCTTCTTTATCCTTGTCCGTACGAAACACGTTGAGCTTCTCCCTCTTTGGGTACTCCCGCGCCTGATGCGGTCTGTCGCATAAGAAGTATCCCTTGCTCTTGGTTGCTCCTTCTTCTTGGAGTACTCTTGTTCCTCCGTTGGTGGATTTAGGGTAACACCTTTGCCCTTGTCCTTCGACTGTGCCTTGAGCTTGCTAGTGAACTCCATTTTTTTAGGTTTGTGGTCTGGTTGGGTACCGTAGTCGACCAACGCATCCGCCACCACAATTGCTGAATTCAGGTTCTTCACCCCCTGCCTTCGTAATTCAGCTGGGCCCAGCTTTGCAACACGGTCATGAAGTTGAACAGTTTGTCCTCGTCTGACATTCCCTTGATGTCCAACAGTAAAGACGTGAACTACTTCACATACTCACGAACAGTGCATGTCTGCTTCAGGCATCAAAGAGCCTCCCGTGCAATCCATGCAGCATTCTTTGGTAGGAACTATACATTCAGATCCGTGATTAGATCGTCCCAACATGATATCCTCAGTCTTGTCTAGTTGCTGCACGGCTCCTCCACCATAACTTGGCATCGCTCGACATGTACATCGATGCCAAGCTGACTTTATCGGCTTCCCTCATGTTGGTCGCTGGAAGTAAACTTCCGTATCCCATAGGAAGTTCTCCAAATCCTTCGCTCTCCGCGTACGTGTGAAGGGTTTGGGTTGGGGTACCTTGCATTGTTGTACTTTCATGGAGCTCCCGCTATTCACCATAGCCCTCTTGATGAGGGAGATCTCATTGCATAGATCCCCCATCATCGAGTTGAATGCCTACAGTTTGCCCTCCAAGGACTTGATTTGTTTCGTCGAACATGTGGTTTCGTCCCCAACATTTGATCCTTCTCAAGTGCGATCCTCCAAGATGATGATGCAGTGGCCATGAGTTCCAATAATGGACTCCATCTCCACCACCATTTGCTCCAGTGCTGCAACGTGCTCGGCGACACCCACCATCTATGTTCCGTCGATTGAAGATATACTTGCACCGATAAGTATCCTTTGCTCCCGTGATTGACTACACCGACAGTCGCTCCTAAATTTGCCCGCTTTCTTGCCCACTTTCTTGGCACCTACCAAGATCTGATATCAATTGTCACATGGTCAAAATCCCGCATCGATTTCGACCTGTGCGACGTTAGCTAACCAACCTTCCCGAGTAGAACAATCACAGACATGCTCCAACTCTTGTCATACTCTAGCTTCCTCGCGCACCGGCGCTTCAACACAAGCATGGGCACGACTCTATGGATTGCTCAATAACACTCTCAAGAACTCGCTCACCAACACTAAAGAACACAACCACACAATTACACAATGACATGCACAAAGCTTCTTCTCTTATTAGAAGAGGAGTCTCGCTCTGGAGTGGGTGTGACACTCTATACTCTTTATCGTGTGTGTTATTACAAATGAGCCACCACCCCTCCTTATATACAAGACTTAAGGCAACCCAAGTGACACTTATTATTACATTTACAATAATGACAATAAAGACACAAGAGACCCTTCGAGTTCTTCGATAACCCTTACGTTCTGCGGCAACTCTTCGTCTTCTCGTCTATTCGACTCCCTTGTTGTCCTTTCGTCTTCTCACATGGTTGATGCCACATCAACTGCCCAGTCATCATCACACTCGCTCTTCAATGCTTGTTGATACAACTTTGCCATAATCCACCAAGTGCCAGTTAACACTCGATCTTGTGCCAAAGGGAACCCACAACCTCCAGACCCTCGTGCGGTAAACCATTCCTTAGCGTTCTGCATGCTAAGGAGAAGTCCTCCAGAACTTCTCTATCGAGGCCTCCAGACCACTTTCATGCATGTATTACCGAGCTTGCTCGACAACGCTCATACCCAGCACCTGAAACGCTCCATGCCTCCTTGGACAGCCACTCATCAATACCGATATTGTGCGCCTTCGTGCGTAAACCTATGTGACCGTATCGCATTGCTCCTCAATGCGCACTGCTTCACTGCATACCGCCCTTCTGTGCTCACGTACGTACCCATTGTGTGCATCCACTATCATGTCCTGCACTACTGTCTATACTCCGTTGTGCTTGCACTGCTACATGCTCCATGACAATCTGCTACCGATCTAGTATCCTCTGCGACGCTTATCCATTACCACGTACGATTGAGTCTCCAAACTCCCATGGATAGCCTCTAAAATACCCAAGTAGTTGATGGATCGCTAAAATTCCCTAATTAAATGTGTCGTGTTGTTGTAGTCACACAATATGGATCGATAAAAAATTAACCACATGAATCAATGAATCAAGAAATTAATTAATGTGTGGTTTTATGTATTTTTAACCTGGAAAAGCCCTCGGGTCAACTCAAGGAGGCAAAGGAACAACTTCGGATCGAGTTAGACGAATTAGCTCATGGTTTTCCAAGCGGTATTTATTTTAATTTTTTTATGCAAGAAAAATGCCAATGCACAAATGCGATTGAACTAGGTTATTAAGGAATCAAACAATTTAGCCAAATTAATTTTAATACTAATTAAGCCAAATTAGCCAAATTTTATTTTTCTTGGGAACCCAATCCAATGAGGGATGTAAAATATTTTTTTGGAAATTTTGGATTTAAGATGCAACAATGAAAAATGCAAAGTTTTTAGGGGTTTTTATGGAATTTTTCGTGCAAATAAAATGCAAAAATTATGAATTTTTTACTGGAACTTAAACATGATGAAATGAAGCTATATTATTTTTTTGGAATTTTCTGACAATATATGATTTTTTATGAGTTTTTAAATGAAAACAAAATGATTGTTAGTATTTAATTCGTAATTAATCTATAAAATCAAGTTATCCAGAGAGTGATTTATCTCAAATAGAATCTTAATGAGAAATCCGGGAGACTTAAAATTTTGTGAAAAAGATACTCATGGATTTAATTCAAAATCATTTACTGAAATCATTTAATAATTTACTTTTGGCACAAGACATCTCCATTTTTGACAAAATTTGGAAAGTAATTAAAGATCACTGAGAAGCATCATATGTATTTTTTGCACAATTTTTGGATCAATATTTAATTAAATATGAATTACAAACCAAAAAATGGGTAAAATATCCAGTTTTTTTACCAAAATAATTTTAGATAATTACTCAATGCTCACAAAATTACAATTAAATAGCTAAAAGTTAGAGACTTAAATGATCTACAAAATGCATTTTTTGTATAAAAAATGGTGCAAAAATGACGCCCAAATTTAAGCATAAATATAGGGTGTCGTTGCAATACAGAGATAGAACTCAAAAAACAAAAATGTGCGTAGGGGCACTTTTGCAAATAAAGAAACTTAATAGGTTTATTATGAATTTTTCACAAAAAAATAAATAATAAATAATGACCTTGAACATGGGTTCCAAAAATGGAACCCACTAGGGCTTGATGAGTGATAACAGGCCTGATCACTAGGGTATGAGGTACAGAAATAGGGTCGTTGTGACCCGAGCAGTCAGACCATGTATATCAAGAAAAATATCGAACCGCTAAATAAATCAAAGATCAAAACAAAACGAGAAGCGGTCCCGCTATGAGATTAACCTGGTATAGCACCCAGGGTCGAACACAAGGAGCACGGGTTGGCTAGAAGCCTACGAAGTAGTAAAAATAAAATAAAATAAAAGACAAGGATTTTTTTAGTGGTTTTTAATAATTTTTATATTTTTTTGGATTTTTAAAAAGTGAAGAAAATAAAAGAAAGCAAATAAAAGCACACTTTAGCTAATTATTAATAGCACCAAAAATCAAGCAAAAATTCAAGAAAAATTGTTTTTATGTTTTTTAGGTTTTTTAGTGTTTTTGGTGAATTTTTGGGATTTTTATAAGGTGTATTTTATTTTCTAAAAATCAAACTGTACGAAACAGACAAGGTACTGTCCAGCCAGGCCCAAAACCCAAAGATAAAATATCTAAGGATCTCAGAGGGACCTGGAGGTAATTTTCCTGTATACTAGAGAAAACAAGGCAAATTTGGGCACCAAAATTATTATTTTTGGATTTTTACATTATTTACTATGATTTTTATAAATTTTTAGGTATTTTTGAATTTTTAGGGTTTTTAAGCAATGAAAAATAGCCAAAATTGGCTAGAAAATCAAGAAAAACACAAAGAACAGTAACTAATTTTTTTAGAATTTTTGGGGGTGTTTTTATATTTTTTTGGGATTTTTAATTCTAGACAGTAGCTAAAATAGATGTTTTTGAATTTTTAAAAATAGCAAATAAAATAAAAAATGTCCTCAAAAATTCTCAAAAATCCTACAACATGGCAGGAGCCATGTATCAAATTTTCATCGAATTTGGAGGTGATTTGCTATTTATTCAAAAATCAAAAGGGGGCACTGTGCATAGGGACTTAAGTGCAAATACCCGAAGATCTGGGGGTCCAGGTGCAATTTTCCCAGCAAGTCACGCGCGTGGCGCGTTCCTGGGGCACTCAGGGACCTTTTTGTAAAGAAACTAAGGTCCGGGGACTATTTGGTAACACGTACCAAAAGTCCAGGGACCCCAGATGCAATTTACCCTACAATACACGCACATGTGTAATTAAAACATTCACAGGGGTAGATATGCAATTCCTAAAAAGTTTTCATTCATTAACAAAGCACCCAGAACTACAGGACTAATATTGCAAATACACCAGATATACACGTGACGACGCACGTGGCTCACACATACAGGGGCATAAATGCAAATACTGAAAAACACGAGGTCCAATGTGCAATTATCCAAACGTAAATAAAAGAGCATAAAATATTTACAGGACTGAAATGTAAAGCACAAACTACGAGGGGGCCTAAGGTAAATTACCCCTTTATTACGTCGACGGCTGGATGTGCGCCACGTAGTTGATCCAACGGTCTCAGACGGCTGACGCTTCTCTTCGTCCGCACGTGAGCCTGATCGACGGCTCAGAGGGGGCCACGTGGAAGATCTGACGGGTCAGGTGCTGGTGCCTCTCTCCTCTGTGCTAACGGTTCGGATCGACCCCTCGAAATAATCAACGGTGTCAGCTCCTCGATGAATGGACGGCCACGATGGAAACTGGAGCAAAGGGGGATCGGACGGTGGTGGAAGACCCTCGAAGAACAGGTGGCCGGCGAGGTTCGCCGGCCTCGTGCGCGTGCTGTGGTCCTCCTCAGCTGCCTCTGAAGATCGGAGCAGGTCCGCACTGGAGTCCCGCAGCTGGTGGTGGCCTCCGATGGCCCAGCCGAGCCCTGGAGGGGCTCCGGCGAGGTCGACGGAGATAAGCTCCTGGCCTGGATGTGAGGGGGCCTCAGATGTCCTCCTCGTGACCTGCAAAGTAACCCAGAAGCTTCGCGGGTCGAGGGCAAAGTGCCTCGACCCGATGAAGCGGCGTGAAGGTGAACTGTGGGTCGGGGCGAGCGAGCTCCGGCGAGCGGAGGACGGTGGAGCTCGAACCCCAGCTCCTGTGCGAGCTGGGTTGAACGAAGGGGCGAAGAATGTGCGCGGAGTGATGGTGATGGTGAGCGTAGGTTCCGATGATCGAAAAGATGTGCGATATAGCCGGAATCGACGGAACTCGGCGATGCTATGATTTGGGGGTAACTCAAAATTAAGCTAAACCGGAAGGCTAGGAGGTTACCTGGGTGGAGTGGAAGACTGTGCTGGAGCTAAGGTAGCTCATGGTCGTCGCCTCGAAGGTTGTCAAGGCCTGAGGCTCGAGCTCCTGCACGGGGCGGAGCACGGCGGTGCAAAGTCGCCGGATCAGTGGTCCGGCCACCCCCTCCTCACTGCTACAAGGGCAATCGCGAGCTGTCACCTCAGGGATCGCTATGGAGGTCACGGGACAAAGGGTGGATAGCCAAAGATGGAAATGGAATGCGGCGGAGCTCAGACTTTATATGGGTGCAGGTCCGGGAAGAAGAGCTCGGGTCCGGCTCGATGGAGCACGGACCCCTAGGCAAGGTGTCGGGCGAGGTTCCCGGATGCACGGGGAATGATCGGAGCTCGAGATTTGCGGATTTGGAAGCCGGGTCGTGACGCGAAAAATCGGGGAAGTCGGGTCGGGCGTCACGACCCGTGTGAAGTGGTCCACCGGGGGGAGTTGACCGGGGGGTCAACGTCCCCCGTGGACCAATCAGGAGAGGCCACGTCATAAATGTTTTAAAAATTCAAAATAAAATAGGAAATGGCCGATTTATTAAAAACTCAAAACATAAAAAATGTTTGTTTTAATTTTTTCTATTTTTTTGTGAATTTTAATTAATTTTTGGAAATAAAAATAAGGTATTTACATAGCATAGCTATACATAGGTATATATACAATATAGGTTTTTTTTTTAATTTTGATTTTTAATTAGTTATTTTTATACATTTTTATTCCTATTTTATATTTTATTTATTTATAGAATAAAATGAGGAATAAAAAGATATTTTTATTTTATTTTTATTATTTATATACATAGGTGAAATAAATAGATATATACATTTATATACATGGCATATATACAATATATTTTAATTTTTTTATTTTTATTTGATTTTTGTTTTGATTCTTTTTATTTATGTTATTTACAATATATAACATAGAATATTTACAAAAATTTTCGAAAATAATTTTATTTATTTATAAGGTTAAATAAATAAAGAAGGTGGTCTATGTACATGGTGAAGGGATATTTTTGGTCTTTTTGATTTTTAAATTTTTATTTTGTTTTCAATAGTTTCTAAATATATACAAAATATGTACAATCATCTTTTTGGGTGAGGAAAATATAATTTTATTTATTTACAAATATATATACACATGAGCCCCTATCTCCCTCTACTTGGCTTTTATGCGGTCAGGCCCATGCTGAGCCCTCCCTTGGGTTAGGTTGCTCAATATTTATTCTAAATATTTCCCTCTTTTTCTTTTTCATCTTTATTCTTTTATTTTTGCACAAAAACATGCTAATTATAAGTATTTACAAGATGCATGCTTTTGCTAACTTTTCCTATTTACACATATCTACATGCATTTGCACAGGTTTTTGTAGCTAAAATATAAGAATAAAGAGTGATGAATGGGTATTCATCAATGAGGCACGAGCGTGGAGGGCTCACAGCCGCGATGGGGGCCGATGCGGCGTCGGGTTACCGGGCGGTTGCGGCGAGGACGGGAGCTCGGGCGTAGGGGAGTGGCGCACGCGCGTGGTTGATGAATACCCATTCATCACTCTTTGTTCTTTTATTTTAGCTACAAAACCTTTGCCAAACACATGTAGATATATGTAAATATCAATAATTAGAATTCAGCATGCATTGTATAAAATTAAATAATTAGCATGTTTTTGTGCATAAATAAAAGAATAAAGAAACAAAAGAAAAAGAGGGAGATATTTAAAATAAATATTGAGTGACTTAATCCCAAGGGAGGGCTCAGCATGGACCTGACCGCATAAAAGCCCAAGTAGAGAGAGATAAGGAAGCTCATGTGTGTAAATATATACATGTAATTAAATAAAAATATTTTCCTCTAAATAAAAATAAAAATGGGTTTCTATTTATTTGTATATATTTGTAAATATTAAACTAAAATAAAAATGGGAAGATTAAAAAGAAAATAAAAATGCCTTCACACTTGTATGTTCACAATGTACATAGACTCACTTATATATTTATTTACCCCTATAAATAAATAAATAAAAATCCCATAAAAATTGTATATATTCTGTATTCCATGGTGTAAATAAATAAAATAAAAATCACACAAATAAAAATAAAACAAAAAGAAATAAAAATAAAATCCAAACTCAACATTGTATATATACCATATATGTACATAAATAAAACTATTTATTTACCCTTGTAAATAAATAATAAAAATAAAATAAAAATATCAAAATATTCCAATTTTTATGCTATAAATAAAATATAAAATTGGAACAAAAATGTATAAAAATAAGTAATTAAAAATCAAAAATCAAAAAGATACTATTGTATATATACCTATATATAATACTATATTGTAAATACCTAATTTTTATTTCAAAAAAAAAATAAAATTACAAAAAAATAATTTAAAAAAAGAAACATTTTTCATGTTTTAACTTTTTCCAAAATCGGCCATTTATTATTTTAAATTGAATTTCCAAATCTTTTTGACGTGGCCGCTCCTGATTGGTCCACGGGGATGTTGACCCCCCCGGTCAACTCCCCCCTGGACTACAGACTCGCGGATCCTGTGCCCGGACCCGTTTTCTCCCATTTGTCCCCGCATGATCCGATCGCCACAACCTTTAACCCCGGGTCCTAATCCATCATTGAACATCCTAGATCCACGCCCGGTGGTTAGTCTCGGGGTCCGTGCTCCGATAAGCTCGCCCGATCCTCTCTTAGCCGGACCCCTAGCCATATTTAATCCGAGCTCCGCCGCGCATTTCACTCATCTTTGGCTCTGCTCTTTCCATCCCAGGACCTCCAGCACCTTCGCTTGAGTGACAGCAAGCGATTGGTGGTGTCGTAGTGAGGAGGAGGAGTCCCGACCATTGATCTGACGACCTAGCGCCGCCGTGCGCCGCCCCTGGAGTGGTGCTCGAGCCTCGGGCATCGACGGCCCTCGAGGCAAGGACCTAGAGCTTCAGCAGCTCAACCACAGTCGATCTTAGCCATCTGGTAAGCCTAGTTCCTTCTCTATTTCACCAATTTTTAATTTTCCCCCAATTTCATCCATCGCCGACGACCATCGATTCCAGCCACATCGTTCACCCATTCCGTCGATTAACCCGACCTTCACCTTCGCCTTTCTCCCCCACGCATTCTTCGCCTATCCATTCAACCCAGTTTGCACAAGAACTGGGAATCAGTCTCCTTCGTCGTCGCATCACCGGAGACCATTCGCCCCGACGCACCGACCACCCACTTCGCCCCTAACCGGGTCGAGGCACTTTGCCCTCGACCCAGGAGTTTGTTGCTCTACTTTACAGGTCAAGACAGGTCCATCTGAGGGCCTGAACATTTAGGAGCAGCAGCTCCAGCTCCGCCTTGGTCGCCGGAGCATCTCCGATGCCTCCAGCTTCATCGGAGGCCTCCATTGGCTGCGGACCACCGAGGCGATTCTTCTTTGCATCTCAGCAGCTTCCGAGGAGTCCCCACGCACGAGTATCGGGCCGGTGAAGTTCGCCGGCCATCTGTTCTTCCTGGATCCTCCTCGACCGTCAGATCGACCACGCAGTTCTAGATTTGATCGGAGCCGTCCATCCATCGTAGGGTTTCGCCACCAGCAGCCATCGTCTGATCGACACGTGGCGAGGCCTGGAGCATCCATCAGCGGGAGAGGCGCCCACTACTGTCCACCGTTGGATCTCACACGTGGCGCCCTCTCCACCGTCCGATCACTCCCGAGGATTCTTTGAGGAGGCGCCACCGCTCCAGACCGTCCGATCATCCACGTGGAGTCCCCTCAGCCCTCGGATCATAATATGGGGTAATTGTTCTTAGGCCCCTCCTACTTTGTCATTTACGTTCTAGTCCTGTAAATATTTTATCAAGTTTATTTTAGTTTGGTAAATTGCATAGCGGACCTTGTCATTTATTTTAATTGGGCTTCTACCCCTGTGTGTTGTGGACACGTGCTTCGTCACGTGTATTTTGGTGAAATTGCATGTGATGGGCCTGTAGATTCTGATTATTATGGATTGAAATATACTTTTAGATAATTACATTTATGCCCTTGTGAATGTTTTATTTCGACATGTGTTGAATATTTGTGGGCTTTTTACAACTTAGCCCCTAGACTTTTAGCACCTGTTGCTAAGGAGTCCAAGGACTTAAGTTATTTGCAAATAGGCCCCTGAGTGCCCAATCCACGTGCCTGACGCGTGAGAATGTGGGATTTTTGCACCGGGACCCCTTGGGTTTCTCTTTTTGTTACTGTTAGGCCCCCAGAACATATTTTTATGACAAATAGGTCCCTCTGACTGTGGGCTTTTGTTTGTTGTAAATAAAATATCAAATCTCATCCAAATCAAGTGAAAATTTGACACGTGGCTCCTGCCACTGTGTGGAACTTTCACTGATTTTTGGGAAATTTTTGGAGCCCTTTTATTATTTTTAAAAATTCAAAATCCTCTCTTTTTCTCTCTGTCCAGATATAAAAATCACAAAAAAATATTAAAACCTTCTCAAAATTCTAAAAAATTCAGATATTGTTTGTTTTGGTGTGTTTGATTTTCTGACCAATTTTGGTCATTTTTGGATTTATAAAAATTATAAAAATTGAAAAACTTTGAAAATCTCATAAAAATTCTAATAATTAATAGAAAATTCCAAAAATAATAAACTCAGTCTCTGGTTGTTCCTTGTTGTTTATATTTTTCAAGAAAATTACCCCCATGCTTTGATAGGGCCATTATATATTTTCTTTTGGCTCTCCAAGCCTGACTGGACAACCCTCTTCTATTTTTGCCTTATTCCATTTTTATAAAATTCTATAAAAATCAGAAAATTACCAAAAATTCACTAAAAATATAGAAAAATATAAAAAAATATAAAAATATTTTTGTTTGATTTTATTGAGCATTTTAGAGTAATTAAATAATTGTTGAAAGTTGCTTGTTTTATTGTTTTCTTATTTTTCTTTATAATCAAAAATTCCAAAAAATATAAAAATATTAAAAATCCACCAAAAAAATAATTTGTTTTTATTTGTCTTTGTTTTTGACTACTTCGTAGGCCGTAAGGCCATCACGTGCTCCCTGAGTCCAACCCTGGTCGCTATACCAGGCTAATCCAATAGCCAAGGCCACTAGTTATTTTTTTTTCTGATTTTCTCTTTGTTTGGTGGTCTGCTCTTATATTTTTCTTGTTGAGTTGATTGATTTCCGAGATCCGGGTCGCAACGACCATAGTTCTATTTATTCACCCGAATCTCGGTGATTTTTGGCTCATCAGAATGGCGCCGTTGCCGGGGAGCACGGCTTAGTAGTCGTTTTATTTTTGTTTTGTTTTTGTTTTTATTTTCACGGCTTTTCGCAGCTTTTTCCGAGTCTGCGGCTTTTCGCGGCTTTTTATTGCTCTTTTATTTCTGTTTTATTTTATTTTATTTTTATTTCTTTTATTTTTATTTTTGTTTGTTTGTTTTGCTTGTTTATTTTATTTCCATTTTTGCATATATATACTCTATCTTGCTTTACTTGCTTTATTTGCTTTATTCTGGTCCGTGACACTTTGCTATTTTCTTGCGAGGGCCCGAGGACCGAGGCGGTGACTATCGAGGAGCCGGCGCAACCGCGGTGATCGGAGGCGGCTCCCTTCTGCACAGAGCCACAGGAGAGTGCGAGGAAGCAGTTGAGTGTGAAAGGATTAACTTAGAGTAGATTAGGTTTTATTTCCATCTTATTCGGATAATTATAATAATACAGGACAACATGACTCTTCTTCAGACTTAGACACTCTCGGGTCTGTTTCACCGAGCACCGGTGTGCTCGGGGGACACCTCGGTTTTTACGCGGCTTTTTCGTGGTTTTTTGATTTCTTTTCTGCCTTTTTCGGTATCTCACAGTTTTTTGAGCCCCTAGCCTTAGGATTTTCTGCTTGACTGTGACGTAATAATTAGGATCCAAGCACCCTAATATATCTGCCTGTACCTATAGATCGGTAATTGGATCTATAATAAAAGATTAATAAATTAGTCGATTCACTACCTTCGAGCCTACATGCCGCAGCCCACCCTGCCAAGCGCTGCTCCTGAACCCGATTTGTCGGGAGGAGGAGGGGTGGACCGAGACCGGACTCTTGGCTTGGAGACCGGTGGTCGACTAGCCGTTCTTTCGAGTAGAATTGCTGTTTAGGGACTCAGTTTTCCGCCTGCACCATTTAGGTAGTTTATTTTCAGTCTTTAAATTCTGCGCGGATCATTTTGCATGTAGACTGCTGGAGTTAGGTACGCATCTCTTACTCTGCATGCATAATTGATTTCATCGCGCATCGGCTTTTTCGACTTCTCCCCCCTGATTTTTGGACTTAATAACCAGGAGAACCGAAAAATTCGTTAGGTGATTTTGCTTTTTATTGAAAAATACCTAAAAAGAAAAACAATAAAATTTGGGACTGCTAACTCTATCGACCCTAAAAGACGATCACCGAAAAATTTGTCTTGGGGAGAGCAACCCCCTCATTGTCTGGTTTGCTTGCGTGAGAGTGTGACCCGCACACTAGGTAGAGCCACATCTGATATCTTTCTCGACTGATTACCGGCTTCTTCTATACGGGACAGTCTATTGAGAAAATATCGGATTACCCAACAAGTCACGCTAATCGCTCTGCTATCCTGACTGATCACCTAATAAAATTGACAAGATAATTAACCGAGTCTTTACGGTCTTCAGCTCGCGTTGCGTTGGTGAACCGGGGGTTTGCTTGTGATCATAGTTGCTACCAGATCTCATCCGCACAACTCACCTGATCAAGATGATGGGCATAAGGTCTCTTAGGCAGCCTCTGGCTGCACCGCTTCCCAGCACTTCTACCCACTCATCTAGGTTGGTTCGCGAGAGCCGAGACCCGCTCTCCGAACCCGAGTTCGATTCCACCCTGTTCCCCCTCGATCCCCCTTCTTCTGAGTCCGTGATACCAGTGCCAGAGGAGAGACTATCAGATGATTTTTCGGCACCTGAGTTTGGGTCCTTTGCTTTTGCAGAGGACATGGCCGACAGCAGTGACGACCGCACCAGAGGTCCGCAGCATGATCAGACATTCATTATGGACCAGGGTGCGATCAACTCCACCCTGATCGCCTCCCTCGAGACAGTTCAGCAGCAGTTGAGGGGTCAGGGAGCATTTATGATTGAGATGAGGCATGAGATGGAGCAGTTGAGAGCCGCTCGCGACCAGCGCGAGCCCGGAGACAGGCCGAGGATACCCGATGAGGCAGCAGCAGCCGTAGCAGCAGTAGATCCACCGAGACCGATGCGGGAGTTACACAACCCCGGATCGACTTTGATGCATCATTGGGTCGTACTTCCAGCCATCGTGGGGGACTTCAAGTTCCCCCCGAACACTTTGCAGCTTCTCTCCCGGTTCCATAGGCTCGCCACTTAGGAGCCCCATCTCCACCTTCAGGAGTTCTTGATGATCTGTAGCACAGTCCACGACCGTCAGGTGGACCAGGATACCATACGGATGATTGCCTTCCCCTTCTCCTTAGCAGACAGAACAGCCACCTGGCTGAAGCACTTGGGGAAGTTCGTCTACACCTGGGAGCAGCTCCGCACTGAGTACTTGCACAAGTACTATCCACTCAGGCGGACGAACGCCGCTAGAGCCCTGATCAGTAACTTCTCCATGCTCCCCAACGAGCAGTTCCATGAGGCATGAGAGAGGTTCCGTGAGCTGACCGATAGATGCCCGCACCATGACATCTCGAAGCCGAACCTAGTTTAGAGCTTCTTCAGCGGGCTGACACCAGAGCTTCAAGGCTTGGTGAATGCTTCTTGTGGCGGGTCCTATTTCGCCAAGGACCACGATCAGGTCTGGGCCATCTACAAGGAGATGGCAGAGAACTACATGGTGATGTCCCAGACCCGATTGTATACATAGGGACGACCCCAGCCACAGACCGTGCAGTACCAGAGGATAGCACGGGTTGACGCCGGTCCTTCCAGTTCGTCAGCGGCAGCAGCACAGGCAGAGTCCACAGCCGCCGACATGGGGATCATCAGCGAGAAGCTGGACCGGATGGAGATAATTGAGAAGAAGCAATGCCAGGGAATCACGCAGATGGAGCAGATGGCACAGACTCTGAGTGACCTGAAGACACAGCTCATGTGTCTCTAGGAGGCACAGACGGCTTCCCAGCCCCGTCTTCAAGCACGAGGCGATCCGAGTAGCAGCAACAGCTCGTCCCAACGCTCCAGCCACCAGCAGCCTAGACAGGTTCACCTTGTACAGGCGGAGCCGTACCAGTAGCCGCAACTCACTTACCAGTCACCGCCATCTCCAGACACGCAGATGGTGGTATATCAGCTGGATCAACCTCTGGCAGTACTCGTGCCAGACCCTTACGAGTCCGAGCCGTTAATGGACGTCAACGGGATTTCGTACGACTGCCCCCAGCCCGGTATCCGATGAGACCATCCCAGATTCCGTTGGACGACAGGAGGTGCCCAGTCCCAGCAGAAGCCGTCAGGACAGGGTGGCCAGTACAACCATCAGAGGGATCACCAGCAGCAGCAGCCCCCAATGTACCCAAAACAGCAGCCACAACAGTCACAGCAGTATGGTCCTCGTCCCTATCAGCAGGGATAGTCTTGGAGGCGTGATCAACCTCATCAGCCGCAACATCATCCACAGTCATACCCTTCTCAGCCCCAGCAACAACAGCCTCATTACCAGAGAGGCTACCCGTCAGGTTCTCATGGGCCATCCTATGAGAACCCTGCCTTGGATGACATAGCCCGCCTCCTTACCGATCAAAGGCTACATTCCGACGGGAGATGGATGAGTTCCGCCAGGAGATGCGGGATATCGTGAGAGGGAAGGCCGCCATCCCTGCCCAGATAGAGCCCAATCCGAACAACCTCAAGAGGAAATCTGAGCAGGTAGTTTGTACTGAGTATGCCACTCCTAGTGATACATTTGGAGATATGTCTGCATATTTGTTTGATACTGATTTTGACACACTTAGGAGCGGTAGGATGCCAGCAGGCGGCGCCTCATCTGAGCGACACCTAGAGGCTACTTCCAGAGCGCCTGATGAGGAGGAGAGTGGTACTGAGGCCGCTAGAGATGATGACGGTGGTACTGATGCCACCACGGATGCTGATCCCATCGGCGGTACTGATGCCGTCGTTTCACCAGTTGGAGGAGGTGGTACTGAGGCCACCAATGTTGCCGAGCCAGAGCGCGGTACTGAGGCCGCGAGTCTTCCAGCCGAGGGTGGTGCTGATACCACCAGTTCCTCGAGAGTCCTGTAGTTTTTCCTTTTGCACCTGTATCTCAGAACATTTCTTACAATAAAGGAAAAGGTTTGTTTTCTTTTGGTCCCACTGTGATGCTTGATGTATGTGTGGATCCTGCCGTCGAGCAGCTCAGACCCGTTCCTAGTCCTTCATTTGAGAAGGACCCTGTGATCCCCTTCCCTAGAGCCCTTCAGATGGGGAAGGGGAAGAAAATTGAAAATCCCAAAAAGAGACAGTAGGAAGAGTTCAGCCAACAGATGATAGATCGTTTTCACATTCAGCTGACTCTTCAGGAGGCTTTGCAGCACATCCCTCTACTCCAGCGTTCACTCAAAGACAGGACTACAGTTAGGAGGAAGAGGAGGAAACACCATTCAGAGATCCATGTGCTGACCAGAGCTACTTGTTTCGCGATCCAGAACCGTATGTCGGCCAAGAGGCCAGACTCAGGAGTCCCGTATGTCAGATGCCACATCAGAGAGTAGAGGTTCGACCGTACTATATTAGACAGTGGATCATCGATCAACCTACTTCCGACAGCCCTTCTTGACCGCTTCGAGTTGGGCACTCTTCGACAGAGCAGGACAGTCCTTCAGTTTGCTGATCGATCTGTCAAGAGGATGAAGGGGTTGCTGAGGGACGTTGTCTTCACGATTCAGGGTCTGCAATTCCCTGTGGACTTCGTAGTGTTGGGCATGGAGATCCCTGAGTCAGTGACCGATACCCCCATCATTCTCGGTCGCCCGTTCTTGGCCACAGCCAAGGTAGTGACCGACCATGATAGCTGGAAGGTATACTTTCGTGTCGAGGGCGAAAGTGTACAAATAGAGACGGTCGAGGACAGCAGAGCCAGAGACAGAGCATGCTCAGAGACTACTTCCGATACAGAGCAGATGACAGATGCCGGGTCAGACATCCACCAGGACTGTGACTTTGTGATCACAGATGACGAGGCAGTTTGGGCAGACCCAGATGCACAGGCCATCCTCTCACCTTCAGAGTCCGCTGATGTAGAGACGCCAGCAGAGGAGAGCTTGGAGAGCACATTCCTGGTCCATGATACTTTTGAGGCAGCAGAGCCGGTTCTCGACCGTGATACTGATTTGTTTTGTGATGATGGTGGTACTGAGGCCACCTTGGATGATACATATCCCTCGGAGTCAGATTTTGACTGGGCAGATTTTGATGATTACATACCAGATCTGACTTCCACTGAGCCTGCAGCTAGGGAGGAGGTAGATGCCGAGCAGAGCAGAGACAGTCCATCAAGGCAGCCTTCTCTAGATTCAGAGTGTGATAGAGAGTTTCAGTTCTCCCATGCGGATTTGGCAGCGTTCACGCAGAGTTTTCAGAGGCCAGATCCACCAGCACCCAGTTGTCCAGAGCTGAAGCCACTTCCTGCGTCGCTGAAGTATAGGTTCCTTGCGGGTGAGCATGAGATGTACCCAGTCATTATCTCCGCCGATTTGACTGGAGAGCAGGAATCTCGTCTGATGGGGGTTCTTGAAAAGAACCGCAAGGCGATAGGATGGAGCGTAACAGATCTCTAGGGGATAAGTCTGGTCCTGTGCTCCCACCATATCTATCTCGAGGATGAGGCGAAGCCGTCACGTGAGTTCCAGTGGCGGCTGAACATGAATCTGAGAGAGGTTGACATGAAGGAGATTTCGAAATGGTGGAGCGCCGATTTTATCTACCCCATCTACGACTCCAAGTGGGTCAGCCCTTTGCATGTGGTGCCCAATAAGACGGGCATCACTACAGTAGTCAGCGAGTCTGGAAAGGAGATTGCTACACGGGTACCCACTTCTTGGCGAGTCTGCGTGGATTACAGACGACTCAAACAGGCCACCAAGAAGGACCATTTTCCCCTGCCCTTTATAGATCAGATCATTGAGAGACTGGTAGGGAAGAGCCATTATTGTTTTCTGGATGGGTACTCCAGCTACAACCAGGTGGCCATCGCTCCCGAGGACTAGGACAAGACTACCTTTACCTGTCCCTTCGGCACATACGTCTTCCGACGCATGCCATTTGGGCTATGCAATGCCCCTGCGACTTTTCAGAGATGCATGTTGTCGATCTTTTCAGACATGGTAGGGGAGTGCTTGGAGGTCTTCATGGATGATTTCTCGGTTTATGGCGACGGATTCGACTCCTGTCTTGACTACCTAGACCGAGTCCTTTAACGATGCATTGAGGTTCACCTTGTGCTATCTTGGGAGAAGAGTCACTTCATGGTGACTCAAGGGACGGTGCTTGGCCATATCATCTCCAACAGGGGCATGGAGGTTGATCCGGCCAAGGTAGATGTCATTAGAAAACTCGCACCACCGTCCAATTTGCGGCAGTTACGGTCTTTCCTGTGGCACGTCGGTTTCTACCGGCGATTCATTCATGATTTCAGTAGGATTGCCCGGCCGTTGACTGACCTGCTGACGAAAGACATCGAGTTCCTTATCGATGACAAGTGTCTTTCGTCGTTTGAGACTCTCAAGCGATGTGTTGTTGAGGCTCCTGTTCTCCAGCCGCCTGATTGGTCTCTCCCATTCGAGATCATGACGGATGCCTCCGATTTTGCCGTGGGGGCCGTGCTGGGACAGAGGAGGGATGGAGTTCCATTTGTTATTCACTACGCTAGCCGCACATTGGATTCCACGCAGCGGAACTACACAGTCACCGAGAAGGAGATGCTAGCCGTAGTCTTCGCCCTAGATAAGTTCAGATCATACATTATTGGATCTAGAGTGACCTTGTATACTGATCATACCGCCATCAGGTACCTCATGGAAAAGAAGGATGCCAAGGCCAGATTGACTAGATGGATCCTTCTACTCCAGGAGTTCGACGTAGAGATCAAGGATAAGCATGGAGTCAAGAATGTGGTGGCGGATCATCTCTCCCGATTAGAGCATCTTGAGGATTCTGAGCAGACTGATCCTATTTGTGAGACCTTCCCAGATGAGGCGATCCTTGCTATCGCCTCTCTCCCGTGGTATGTCGATATTGTGAACTTTCTTGTTGCTAAGAAAGTTCCACAAGATTGGCCCAGGCAGAGGCTTGAGACCTTCCTCGCGAAGGCCAAGTCTTACCGCTGGGAGGATCCCATCCTTTACCACGAAGGAGCGGATAGCGTCTGGCGTAGGTGCATTCCTCAGGAGGAGCACCATAGCGTCCTCACTTACTGCCACAAGCTTGACGTAGGAGGACATCACTCTGGGAGGAGAACGACACAGAAAGTGATCCAATCCGGCCTATGGTGGCCTACCCTCTTCAAGGACTCTGATGAGTTCGTGAAGAGGTGTACTAACTGTCAGAGGATGGGCACTTGTGGACAGCGTAATATGATGCCGATGCAGCCCATTCACTTCTGTGAGGTTTTTGACGCATGGGACATCGATTTCATGGGTCCATTCCCTAAGAGTCAGGGATTCGAGTACATTCTGTTGGCCGTGGATTATGTGAGTCGTTGGGTTAAGGCCATCCCCACCCGAACCGCAGATGCCAGGACTGTTTGCAGATTTTTGAGGAGGCATATCATTACACGGTTCGGGGTACCTCAAGTGTTGATATCTGACGGGGGGTCTCATTTAGTCAACGACCAGGTGAAGGCCCTTGCTAGCGAGTTCGGTATAGACCATCGAGTTGCCACTCCATACCATCCACAGACGAATGGTCTAGCCGAGGTGTCTGATGAATACTCATTCATCACTCTTTATTCTTATATTTTAGCTACAAAAACCTTTGCAAATGCATGTATATAGTTGTAAATATAAATAATTACCAAAAGCATGCATTGTGTAAAAACCTATAATTAGCATGTTTTTGTGCAAAAATAAAAGAATAAAGATTAAAAAGAAAAAGAGGGAAATATTTAGAATAAATATTGAGCAACCTAACCCAAGGGAGGGCTCAGCATGGGCCTGACCGCATAAAAGCCAAAGTAGAGGGAGATAGGGGCTCATGTGTGTAAATATTAATGTAAATAAAATAAAAATATTTTCCTCCCAAAAAAAGAGACTAAAATACGTGTGTAAATATTTGTATATATTTATAAAGATAAAAACAAGATAAAAATAGAAAAATTAAAAAGAAAACAAAAACTTCACTTTCACCATGTATATAGTCCATTCATCCTATATTTATTTAGCCTTATAAATAAATAAAATTAATTTCCAAAAATCTTGTACATATTTTAGACTTATAGTGTAAATAAATAAAATAAATTAAAACAAAAACAAAATAAAAATCACAAAATTAAAAATAAAAAATACTTTGTAAATATACCATGTATATATATGTACAAATCTATTTATTTCACCTATGTATATAAATAATAAAAATAAAATAAAAATATCTTTTTATTCCTTATTTTATGATATAAATAAATAAAATATAAAATGGGAATAAAATTGTATAAAAATAACAAATTAAAAATCAAAATTAAAATCCTATATATTGTATATATACCTATAGATAGCTATATATTGTAAGTACCTTATTTTTATTTTGAAAAATTAATTAAAAATCACAAAAAAATAAAAAAATAAAATAAATATTTTTCATGTTTTAAGTTTTTATTAATTCGATCATTTTCTATCTTAAAATAAATAAACAAATAAAATAAGCTTGGCGGCTTCTGATTGGTCCACGAGGGTTTGTTGACCCCGGTCAACTTCCCCCGCGGACCCTCTTCCCCGCGGATCTGGGTGAATGACCCGATTTCTCCAATTATTCCCCACCCGATCCGGCATCCATCTCACTTAACCCCGGGCTCCGATTGATCGATGAACATCCAAGACCTTCGCCCGGGGTGGATCTTAGGGATCCGAGGCTCGAGCGACTTGCTCGATCTCTTCCTTCTCGGATCCCTGAGCATATAAAATGTCGTCACCGGCGACCTATTCTTCCATCTTTGGACCCCTTGCTCGCCGCAAAGGAGCTCCTCCGGAGTGCCTGAGTGACAGTCGGGTCCTCTGGAGTGGAAGCGAGGCACGAGTACCGAGGAGGCCACTGATCCGGTGGTTCAGCCGCCGCGAGCGCGCTCAGCCTCGGGGAGACGACGGCCCCTTGCAGGCAACGGCCCAGGAGCTTCCCGAGCTCCAGCCCAGTCGACAGCACCCGCCAAGTAACCTTCTTAACCCGTATATTAGCGTAGATTTAGATTTTTCCGATTTCAGAAGAGTAGCTCCGCCACCTTCATCTGTCGTCTCCGGCCACCCATTCGTCCCTCCGACACCACCACCACGTCCACCAGACTCCTCTCCACCTTCTCCGACCCTCCATTCCCCCTGGCTCGCCCCGGAGCAGGGTATCGGCTCTCACCCTCCGCCGCTCGCCGGAGAGCTTCCATATCGCCCCATCTTCCACCCATTTTCCGCTCTGACGGGTCGAGGCAGTTTGCCCTCGACCCAGCTCTCTTCCTGTGCATGTATCGGGCCTATTCGACTTCATCTGGAGGTCGAGACTCCACAGCACAGGAGCTCCTGTTCTTCCACGTCACCGGAGCTCTCCGGAGTTCCCCTCTTTCATCGGAGCAGCGCATCAGGTGCGAAGCTTCATGGCGGAGCTTCCCCGCACCTCAGGAGCAGCAGGCGAGGTCCACCGTGCGCGCAGTGGGCCGACGAACTTCGCCGGCCGCCAGTTCTTCCAGGATCTTCATCCACCGTCAGATCGACCTCGTCGCTTCAGATCACATCACGTCCGTCCGTTCGTGGAGCTGCAGCCACTGCCAGATCTTCGGAGGATCGATCGCAACCGTTGGTTATTCGAGGGTTTAGACTCCAGAGCACCAGGACCGTCCGATCTCCACGTGGAGGGCCCTCAGACGTTCGATCAGGCCAAGCGTTCTAAGGGTTAAGGCGCCTTCGTTCTCATCCGTTGGATCAACCACGTGGCGCACATCCGGCCTTCGACATTTAATAAGGGGTATTTGCACTTAGGCCCCTCTACTTTATGCATTTAGTTTTTAGTCGTGTAAATACGTAGTGTAGTTCTTTTATTTTTGTGAAAATTGCACTGTGGACCCTTCTTTTTATCATATTTGCATTTATACCCCTGCTAGTTGTGGACACGTGCATCGACACGTGGTATTTTGGTGTATTTGCATTATTGGCCCTGCCTTTTTGCCCTGTTACGTTTTGAATTTTTATTAATAGGAATTGCAATCAGGTCCCTCCAGGCCTGAGTCACGTGTATCATGCGTGGCCCGGGGGGTAATTTGCGTTCCTCACCCTATACTTTCCAGGGTCGTTATTCCAGGGACCCAAAACTTTGTTATAATTACAGATAGGTCCCTGTGCACTGTTGCTTTATTTTTATTTTTAATAAAATAGCAAACAAACTCCAAATCCAATAAAAATTGGACATGGCTCCTGTCATAGTGTAAAAGTTTCTGGAATTTTTGGGGACAATTTTGTTTTGATTTGATATTTTTAAAAATTCAAAAACACGTATTTTCTTTACTATCTAATTTGAAAAATCACAAAAAAATATTAAAATTCATCTAAAATTCACAAAAAAAATTATATATTGTTTGTCTTGCTGTGCTTGATTTTCTAGCCAATTTTGGCTATTTTTCATTACTTAAAACACCTAAAAATTGAAAACACTTAAAATCTTATAAAAAATTCTAATAAATAAACTAAAAATCAAAAAATAATAATTTAGGTGCTCAAATTTTCCTTGTTTTCTTCTCTATATAGGAAAAATACCTCCAGGCTTATTGGGGACTCTTAGATATTTTATCTAAGTCCCTTAAGCTCGGCTGGACAGTACCTACAGTTTCTGATCTTGTTTTATTTTTAGAAAATTAAATAAACATCAGAAAAATCCCAAAAATTCACTAAAACAGTAAAAATTATAAAACACACAAAAATATTTTTATTTGAATTTTTGGTTGATTTTTAGTGCATTTAATAAATAGTTGAATTACTTGCTTTGATTGTTTTTCTTGTTTTCTTAATATCTTAAAAATCCAAAAAAATAAAAAGACTTAAAAACCACCAAAAATACATTTTTATTTCTTTTTCCTTTCTTTTTGACTACTTCATAGGCCACGAGGCCAATTCGTGCTCCTTGTGTTCGACCCTGGTCGCTATACCAGGTTAAACTAATAGCAGGACCGCTAGCTTGTTTTGAGTTGTTTTGATCTTTTATTGGTGGTCTATTTTTCTTGATTGATCGATCCCGAACGCTTGGGTCGCAACGACCGTTTAGCACCTTATACCCGAGTGGTCAGGTCATCTATCAGAATGGCACCGTTGCCGGGGAGCACGGCTTAGTAGTTTTTATTTTCGTTTTATCTTCTTTTCTTTTTCGCGGCTTTTCGCGGCTCTTTTAGAGTCCGCAGCTTTTCGCGGCCTTTTGTTTTTATTTTATTTTTGCTTTATTTTGTTTCATTTTATTTTCTTTTATTTTTGTTTTTGTTTGATTTTTGTTTGTTTATTTTATTTGGCATTTTTGCATATATACCCTCATTTTATTTTCATTTATTTTTCTTGCTATTATTTGCCTATTTTATTGGTTTGACCACTCTATTTCTTTCTTGCGAGGGCTCGAGGACCAAGGCGGCCGATTTCGAGAAGCCGACGCAACCGCGAGACTCGGAGGCGGCTCCCTTCTGCACAGAGCCGCAGGAGAGCGTGAGAGAGAGGTTGAGTGGGAGAGGTTTAGCTTAGGTTTTATTTTATTTGATTATTATTTGTAATAATACAGGGACAGTCACTTAGACTCTTAGACTTGGTTGACTAGC
The DNA here is from genome assembly GCA_037367405.1 of Ottelia alismoides. Taxonomy (NCBI): domain Eukaryota; kingdom Viridiplantae; phylum Streptophyta; class Magnoliopsida; order Alismatales; family Hydrocharitaceae; genus Ottelia; species Ottelia alismoides. Next base: position 681,224 of record JAZKJV010010283.1, read on the forward strand.
GGGTCTGTTTCGCCGAGCACCGGTGTGCTCGGGGGACCCTTAGGTGTTTTCGCAGCTTTTTCACGGCTTTTGGTTTTTCGCTGCCTTTTCCGGTTTTCAGCGGTTTTTATCGAGCTCCTAGACTTAGGATTTTCTACTTGATTGTGCCGTAATTAGTAGGGTCCCCACAACTAATTGCTTGCTTGTTCCTATAGTGCGATTAATTGGACCTACTAATAATTGATTAATAAAAATAACTGACTCATCCCCTTCGTAGCCTACGTGCCGTAGCCTACCCCGCAAAGCGCTTTCTCCTAAACTCAAGTGTGTTGAGCAGAGGAGGGGTAGGCCAAGACCGGACCTTTGGCTTGAAGGATCGGTGACCAATTAGACGGTTCTTTGAGTAGACTTGCTTGTTTAGGACTCGGCTTTCACCGCTGCATCATATAGGTAGTTTATTTTCTGTCTTTACCTTTCTGCACGGATCACTTGCATGTAGAGTGCTGGAGGAAAGGTACGCATTTCTATCTCTGCATGCATCATTGATTTATCGCGCATCGGCTTTTTCGTCTTCTCCCCCTTGTTTTTGATTAAATAATCAGGAGAACTGAAAAATTCGTTAGGCCTTTGTTTTTATTGAAAAATATCTAAAAACAAAAACAATAAAATCGGGACTGCTGATCATACTTGACCTGAAAGACACTTCACTAAAAATCCGTCTTGGGGAGAGTAACCCCCTCCTTGTTTGATTTGGATGAGCGAGAGAGTGACCCGCACATTAGGATAGAGCCTCTGATCTTTTCTTGACTGATTACCGGCTTTCAGTACGGGACAGTCGGTTGAGAAAGATCTGGATACCTATTTACCTCACGTAATCGCTCTGATAGACTGGATGATCACCTAAAATAAAATCGACAAGATAATCGACCGATCCCTTCGGTCTTCAGCTTTGTGTGCGTAGGTGAATTGGGGGTTTGCTTGTTCATCTTGTGTGATTTCCAGATCTCTTCGATCCTTCCCCATCCTCTTCTCTATCCATCTGCTTCCCCACCCTCACCTCCCTTCATTCCTTCTTTCTTCTTCTCCCTTACCCCTGGATGATGGATTCCCGTCACTTCGAGCCGACTCTTACGGCTTCTTCTCCATCTTCTGACCATCATTCCAGTCCACCTTCTAGGGAGGTCGGATCTCCGACCAACCTCCCGCTCCCTCCCTCCCTTTCATCTCACTACTCTGGGCATGCTGTGCGAGATGTCCGAGGATACCAGATAGGGCAGATGCGAGACCCGGACGATGCGATTGCTGTATTGAGAGCGCACTCCGTTGGCGATCAGAGAGAGAAGTGGAGATCAGCAGACAGATCCTATTCCGGAGGGATGGAGGAGCAGATAGCACATGGAGCTCAGTCAGCTTCTACACTAGGTCCATTCGTCTTGGATTTGGATTACATTCAGCGACTGCCGACATTTTCAGGAGAGGCGCACGAGGAGCCTTATCTTCACCTATCCGCTTTCGAGGAATTTTGTAGCACACAGAGATATTCAGACGTCACTGCAGAGGAGCTGATGAGAAGGACCTTCCCCTTCACGCTTCACGACAGAGCCATGAGATGGCACCGCCGATTGGGGAGGACATTCGAGACGTGGGGAGAGCTACGCCGAGAGTTTCTACAGAGATACTTTCCTCCACGTAGAGCAGATTTCATGCGGTCTTTGATCAAGGACTTTTCAGTTGACCCTCAGGAGCCATTGCACGAGGCATGGCCGAGGTTTCTTGACCTCTTGAGGAGATTTCCAGACCACGGACTTCCACTGACAGACTTGATAGAGATCTCCATGCGGGGGATGACCGCAGAGCAGATAGCGCTGGTGATTACCACATGTGACGGTTCACACCGCAGTCCCGACATTCACTTCCTGGACACCACCTCAGGTTTACTTTCACAGAGATCTGCTTCGCGAGATGCCATAGTCGGGACAACACATGCGAACGATACAGTACCCGTGCGGTGTGTCACTTTACATGATGAGTCAGCTTCTACACACCAGCACGAGGATTTGGATGAGGCAGCACCACTGACAGAGGAGATGACTGCCATAGCAGAGGTTCAGCCCCAGAGTCTACTTGATTTCTCATTGGTTTTCCAGCTGGAGTTCGAGTCAGCCCCAGAGTTCCTAGTTGACGAGTCTTGGATATCAGATCTTCTGATACTCCAGGAGCCGGAGGAGCCCCAGCATTTGTAGACATTGACTCAGCTACTTCAGTTTCCAGTCCCGGAGGAGTCAGTTTCCTTCCTGCAGAGACACTTCTTAGATGCAGACAGCTATCAGGACTCAGCCCAGCAGCCACCGATCGAGGAGGGACACCACTTTGAGAATACAGACACAAGGAGTCCCGTCTTCGAGCCTTTTGTCCTCCACTTTGTTGAGACAGATACACTTCCTGAGGACCAGTTGACAGCCAGCATAGCCGCAGAGCGAGGATCAGTCGCAGACACTTTGCCAGCTTCCGCGATGTTGACTAGTACCTTCTCCTGTTTCCAGATTGCCGAGAGCTACACTTCTGATGATGATGCAGCCTGGTGCACTGAGTGGATACTTGATAGCAGTACAGATGCTCATCTAGATCCTGATCCTCTTCTGGTCATTTCTGATCATGCATCTCTCCCCGAGGGTTATCTGTAGGAGGATGCCACACTCGATGAGTACTCGGTTTCACCTGCTGAGAGTGTTTCCGATCTGGCGGAACACGAAACCGAGTCTTTAGATCATTCTGATTCTGAATCTTCTCACCTCGACGACCCTCGCGAGGATGAGCCCATTCTGGAGATATTCGATGATTTGCCTGCTCTGACTCTATTTCATGCATCGGATATCAGTCTGCTTAGAGAGTCTCCTGATCTTGATTGTCCACACATGTTTGAGACACTGATTGACGTGGAGGATTCCATTACTGATCCATCCTTCTCCACGTTTGATTTCTTCGGCTCTATACTCTCACTCCAGTATGACCCAGAGCCGCTGATTTCTTTTGTGCTACCAGATCCTGATCACTTCTTTCCATATCACTGGCCGGTAGCAGACACCCGCTTGATTGCATACCTGGGTGTCTTTGTTTACACTGTTGACTTCGTCGCTGTTCTCATACCGAGACTGCGACGACAGTACGACATTCGCCTCACCGATGTCGTACTGAACCTTGATACTGCGTTGTCCTAGCCTTTGCGCCCAGCTAGGGGCGTAAAATCTAGCGCTCGTTGAGAGGCACCTCAACATTGTACTCTTTTGTATATACGTGTTTTGTCTTATTTTGATCTTTATTTCTTCTGTTCTTGTTTTCACCCCAGGTCTCGCTTAGGATTATCTTTGCTATACTTAGAATATTGCTCATCCTAAGTATAGGGGGGGTGAAAACACCGGGTTGTTCTTCGTTCTGTTCCATCACTTCTGTTGTTGCCTATACTTAAGGTTCTTCTCCTTAAGTATAGGGGGAGTGATGTCCTTCTTCTTGTATATATTCGTTCATTTTCCTCGTGTTTTGCTACCCCTGTTTTGCTGCCAATACTTAGGGATATTTCACCCTAAGTATAGGGGGGGTAGACCCTGTACATTCTCCACTCGGTTTTCCCTTAGTGTACAGCCTGCTATACTTAGGATTACTTGATCCTAAGTATAGGGGGAAGACCCGAGACCCTCTTGACTTTGCTGTTTCATTCATTCGTCTTTGTATATAGCCTTTCTTTTCACTTCCCTATACCTAGCACGAGTTATGTCTTCTTCATCGCTCTTGACTCTGAGGACATAGTTCGAGCTAAGTATAGGGGGGTATGTATATATTTCATATATACTTTAGCCATAACTCGCACTTTGTGTGATTGTGTTAATAAATAAAATGGCTAAAAACCCTAAAAAAAATCACAAAAATTAAAAATTTTTCATGTACATAAACATTCTTTTATTTGCACATAAATAGCTAGTGTACAAATTATTTTTGTAAAAATGATTTCAAAAATCTTTTGTATAAAGCTTGTGTAAATATTTTCTTATCAAAATTATGTATATAGTACAAAATTTTTCCAAAATGTTTTGAAAACCAAAAGTTTGCAAAAATCTTGTGTAAATGTGTGTAAATACTTTTTGCAAAACTTGCACTTCATGCATCATCCATTCATGATTTCAAAACATTTTTAAAAAATTTTGCATGTTTGTAAAACTTTGTGTAAATAGCATCTTTCGTACATATGTATATAGTCTTTCTGGATGATAGTTGACATTTAAACTAGCCTGGAATCAAATTAGGAAATGGAGCTTGATTAAGATCTTAATCTACCTAACTTCTAAGAGGAACCTTATAGGGCCTAGGTTTAAGGCTTTTCAGGTCCATGGTGACTTAATTCTTTGAGTCCACTAGGTTATGATCACATGTCATCTCAATGAGCCAAAGTAGAGCACTTAACAACAACACATGACTCATATAGACAATGGCTTTACTTGGACACGAGCACTATGCACCGAGCTCTCTACGGATGAGGTGGTGAGGAGGCAGTCTTCCTTGACTTGGGGTAGCATATGAGGGTAGTACTTCTAGGCGGAACCTCTCTTCTTATTTTAGTGAAGGAAGTGCGTCTCAACTTGGTCTGGTTGCCATGAGGTCTAACGACGGGAGTTGTGGGTTGCAATAAAGCTTCAAAAGAGGGATAGTCTACTGGCTCAAGAGGAAAAACTCCTTGTATATATGATGCACATGTATATGTTGTATAGATGCACTTGAAAAAAAATGCAAAAAGAAAATAACTCCAAAAAAGTGGAGGGTCTGATAGAAAATGATAATCCCACCGGAGTATGTATATAGAGTGCAATAAGCAAAGCTTGAGTTCATGATTCACCTGATGTATCTTGCAGCAGGGAGACTTGGCTACACTGGTCAAGTTCCCATGGGTACATGGCTACACTGGCCTTGACCCATTCTCTTCTTCCTCCTCTTCTTGAGCCGGTTGAACTTGAACTTAGAAGGGAATACCCCGCTCCTCGAGGAAAGATTAGCCAGATTGAGGTCATAGAGTTACCTTGTTGGGGAGGGTTGTCAAGTTGCCATTTCTGAGGTGGAGAGCTTAGACCTCACATTCACAGGACAAGAAAAGATTCATGGTCTTCAGGGTTTGTGATTGATGACTTGTTCTGATCTGGAGCATTGAGGAGTCTTGGTTATAGATTAGTGGAACTTAGAGGCTGTTAAGTTTTAGGCTTAAGTCCAAATAAGGTTCCAACACATTAATAATCCAAAGATCTGATCGAGCTCCATACCTTAATTTAATGAAGGCAAGTTTAATAATCAACCTTGATCCATGTACATTCTCTTTTTCTTTTTTATTTCCTTTTTCACTTCTTTTTTAAATAAGTGTTTGCTAAGGGACTAGCAAAGTTAAGTATAGGGGGTGATGAATACTCATTCATCACTCTTTATTCTTATATTTTAGCTACAAAAACCTTTGCAAATGCATGTATATAAATGTAAATATAAATAATTACCAAAAGCATGCATTGTGTAAAAACCTATAATTAGCATGTTTTCGTGCAAAAATAAAAGAATAAAGATTAAAAAGAAAAAGAGGGAAATATTTAGAATAAATATTGAGCAACCTAACCCAAGGGAGGGCTCAGCATGGGCCTGACCGCATAAAAGCCAAAGTAGAGGGAGATAGGGGCTCATGTGTGTAAATATTAATGTAAATAAAATAAAAATATTTTCCTCCCAAAAAAAGAGACTAAAATAGGTGTGTAAATATTTGTATATATTTATAAAGATAAAAACAAGATAAAAATAGAAAAATTAAAAAGAAAACAAAAACTTCACTTTCACCATGTATATAGTCCATTCATCCTATATTTATTTAGCCTTATAAAGAAATAAAATTAATTTCCAAAAATCTTGTACATATTCAATGACTTATAGTGTAAATAAATAAAATAAATTAAAACAAAAACAAAATAAAAATCACAAAATAAAAAATAAAAAATACTTTGTAAATATACCATGTATATATATGTACATATCTATTTATTTCACCTATGTATATAAATAATAAAAATAAAATAAAAATATCTTTTTATTCCTTATTTTATGATATAAATAAATAAAATATAAAATGGGAATAAAATTGTATAAAAATAACAAATTAAAAATCAAAATTAAAATCATATATATTGTATATATACCTATAGATAGCTATATATTGTAAGTACCTTATTTTTATTTTGAAAAATTAATTAAAAATCACAAAAAAATAGAAAAAAATAAAAAAATATTTTTCATGTTTTAAGTTTTTATTAATTCGATCATTTTCTATCTTAAAATAAATAAATAAATAAAATAAGCTTGGCGGCTTCTGATTGGTCCACGGGGGTTTGTTGACCCCGGTCAACTTCCCCCGCGGACCCTCTTCCCCGCGGATCTGGGTGAATGACCCGATTTCTCCAATTATTCCCCACCCGATCCGGCATCCATATCACTTAACCCCGGGCTCCGATTGATCGATGAACATCCAGGACCTTCGCCCGGGGTGGATCTTAGGGATCCGAGGCTCGAGCGACTTGCCCGATCTCTTCCTTCTCGGATCCCTGAGCATATAAAATGTCGTCACCGGCGACCTATTCTTCCATCTTTGGACCCCTTGCTCGCCGCCAAGGAGCTCCTCCGGAGTGCCTGAGTGACAGCCGAGTCCTCTGGAGTGGAAGCGAGACACGAGTACCCAGGAGGCCACTGATCCGGTGGTTCAGCCGCCGTGCGCCGCCGCGAGCGCGCTCAGCCTCGGGGAGATGACGGCCCCTTGCAGGCAACGACCCAGGAGCTTCCCGAGCTCTAGCCCAGTCGACAGCACCCGCCAGGTAACCTTCTTCACCCTGTAGATTAGCGTAGATTTAGATTTTTCCGATTTCAGTAGAGTAGCTCCGCCACCTTCATCTGTCGTTTCCGGCCACCCATTCGTCCCTCCGACACCCCCACCACGTCCACCAGACTCCTCTCCACCTTCTCCGACCCTCCATTCCCCCTGGCTCGCCCCGGAGCAGGGTATCGGCTCTCACCCTCCGCCGCTCGCCGGAGAGCTTCCATATCGCACCATCTTCCACCCATTTTCCGCTCTGACGGGTCGAGGCAGTTTGCCCTCGACCCAGCTCTCTTCCTGTGCAGGTATCGGGCCTATTCGACTTCATCTGGAGGTCGAGACTCCAGAGCACAGGAGCTCCTGTTCTTCCACGTCGCCGGAGCTCTCCGGAGTTCCCCGCTTTCATCGGAGCAGCGCATCAGGTGCGGAGCTTCACGGCGGAGCTTCCCTGCACCTCAGGAGCAGCAGGCGAGGTCCACCGTGCGCGCAGTGGGCCGGCGAACTTCGCCGGCCGCCAGTTCTTCCAGGATCTTCGTCCACCGTCAGATCGACCTCGTCGCTCCAGATCACATCACGTCCGTCCGTTCGTGGAGCTGCAGCCACCGCCAGATATTCGGAGGATCGATCTCAACCGTTGGTTATTCAAGGGTTTAGACTCCAGAGCACCAGGACCGTCCGATCTCCATGTGGAGGGCCCTCAGACGTTCGATCAGGCCAAGCGTTCTAAGGGTTAAGGCGCCTTCGTTCTCATCCGTTGGATCAACCACGTGGCGCACATCTGGCCTTCGACATTTAATAAGGGGTATTTGCACTTAGGCCCCTCTACTTTATGCATTTAGTTTTTAGTCCTGTAAATACGTAGTGTAGTTCTTTTATTTTTGTGAAAATTACACTGTGGACCCTTCTTTTTATCATATTTGCATTTATAACCCTGCCAGTTGTGGACACGTGCATCGACACGTGGTATTTTGGTGTATTTGCATTATTGGCCCTGCCTTTTTGCCCTGTTATGTTTTGAATTTTTATTAATAGGAATTGCAATCAGGTCCCTCCAGGCCTGAGTCACGTGTATCGTGCGTGGCCCGGGGGGTAATTTGCGTTCCTTACCCTATACTTTCCAGGGTCGTTATTCCAGGGACCCAAAACTTTGTTATAATTGCAGATAGGTCCCTGTGCACTGTTGCTTTATTTTTATTTTTAATAAAATAGCAAACAAACTCCAAATCCAATAAAAAATGGACACATGGCTCCTGTCATAGTGTAAAATTTTCTGGAATTTTTGGGGACAATTTTGTTTTGATTTGATATTTTTAAAAATTCAAAAACACGTATTTTCTTTACTGTCTGATTTGAAAAATCACAAAAAAATATTAAAATTCATCTAAAATTCACAAAAAAAATTATATACTGTCCGTCTTGCTGTGCTTGATTTTCTAGCTAATTTTGGCTATTTTTCATTACTTAAAACACCTAAAAATTGAAAAACACTTAAAACTAAAAATCCAAAAATAATAATTTAGGTGCTCAAATTTTCCTTGTTTTCTTCTCTATAGAGGAAAAATACCTCCAGGCTTATTGGGGACTCTTAGATATTTTATCTAAGTCCCTTAAGCTCGGCTGGACAATATCTACAGTTTCTGACCTTGTTTTATTTTTAGAAAATTAAATAAACATCAGAAAAATCCCAAAAATTCACTAAAAACAATAAAAATTATAAAACACACAAAAATATTTTTATTTGAATTTTTGGTTGATTTTTAGTGCATTTAATAAATAGTTAAATTGCTTGCTTTGATTGTTTTTCTTGTTTTCTTAATATCTTAGAAATCCAAAAAAGTATAAAAAGACTTAAAAACCACCAAAAATACCTTTTTATTTCTTTTTCCTTTCTTTTTGACTACTTCGTAGGCCGTGAGGCCAATTCGTGCTCCTTGTGTTCGACCCTAGTCGCTATACCAGGTTAAACTAATAGCAGGACCGCTAGCTTGTTTTGAGTTGTTTTGATCTTTTATTGGTGGTCTATTTTTCTTGATTGATCGATCCCGATCGCTTGGGTCGCAACGACCGTTTAGCACCTTATACCCGAGTGGTCAGGTCGTATATCAGTGTCGAACAGGGAGATCAAGACTATATTGCAGAAAGTCGTCCGCCCTAACCGAAAGGATTGGTCACAGCTTTTGGACTCGATCTTGTGGGCATATCAGACGTCTTTCAAGACACCTTTGGGCACATCTCCCTTTCGCCTCGTTTATGGCAAGCCGTGCCATTTACCTGTTGAGTTGAGACACATGTCACTTTGGGCAGTCACAGATATACTTTTGGATCCAGATAGTATAGGAGACCAGAGGAGGGCAGAGTTAGCAGCCCTGGAGGAGCTTCGTGATACCGCCTTCTCAAACAGCCTACAGTACAAGGAGAGAGTGAAGGAGTGGCATGATTCTCATATCAGCCACAAGCATTTTGAGCCTGGACAGAGAGTATGGATGTTTGATGCTAGGCTTCGTCTATTTCCAGGGAAGCTACAGAGCAAATGAAAGGGACCATATCTAGTGAGAAAGGTACACGACAATGGGAGTATTGATATATCTGAGTTGTCTTCTGAGAGTACCTTTCGAGTGAACGGCCAGCGGCTCAATCCATTTCTAGATCATGAGCCGCGGGTCGTTGATGTTGCCGCTATTCATTTTGCGTGAGATGTGGTCTCTTGACTCACATCTATTGCATCTCACGCCTGATTATCACTGTTCTCTCGACCTGTATAGATCCAGTTGTCCGTATCATTTCATTCTTTAGTCCCACATCCCTTTTCTCATCCTTTGATTATGCTATACTTAGGGTGTACTTTACCCTAAGTATAGGGGGGATGTTGGGCTCTCGGGTATTTCTTTTGATTCAATTTACCCTGGTATTTGCTGTCTATACTTAGGGATATTTTTCCCTAAGTATAGGGGGGGTAGACCATGTACATTCTCCACTCGGTTTTCCCTTTGTGTACAGCCTGCTATACTTAGGATTATTTGATCCTAAGTATAGGGGGAAAAGCCGAGACCCTCTTGATTTCTATTCATTCATTCGTCTTTGTATATAGCTTTCCTTTTCACTTCCCTACACTAAGCACGAGTTATGTCTTCTTCATCGCTCTTGACTCTGAGGACATCGTTTGAGCTAAGTATAGGGGGTGTGTATATATTTCATATATACTTTAGCCATAACTCGTACTTTGTGTGAGTGTGTAAATAAATAAAAATGGATAAAAACCCAAAATCCATAAAAATTAAAAATTTTTCCCTGTAAATAATCATTCTTTTATTGCACATACATACCTATTGTACAAATTATTTTTGTAAAAATGTTTTCAAAAACTTTTTATGTAAAGTTTGTGTAAATATGTGCATATCAAAACTATGTATATAGTACAAAATTTTTCCAAAATGTTTTGAAAATCAAAAGTTTGCAAAAACCTTGTGTAAATTTGTGTAAATATTTTGCAAAACTTGCATTCATGCATACATCCATGATTTCAAAATATTTTTCAAAAAAATTTGCATTCGTGTAAATATTGTGTAAATAGCATCTTTGTATATATGTATATAGTTTTTCCTGGATTATAGTTGACATTTAAACTAGCCTGGAATTAAATTGGGAAATGGAGCTTGATTAAGATCTTAATCCACCTAATTCTAAGAGGAAGCTTATAGGGCTTAGGGTTAAGGCTTTTCAGGTCCATGGTGACTTAATTCTTTGAGTCCACTAGGCTATGATCACATGTCATCTCAATGAGCCTAAGTAGAGCACTTAACAACATCACACATGACTCATATAGGCAATGGTTTTACTTGGACCCGCACTTTGCACTGAGCTCTCTACAAATGAGGTGGTGAGGAGGCAGTCTTCCTTGACTTGGGGTAGCATATGAGGGTAGTACTTCTAGGCGGAACCTCTCTTCTTCTTTTAGTGAAGGAAGTGCGTCTCAACTTGGTCTGGTTGCCATGAGGTCTAACGACAGGAGTTATGGGTTGCAATAATGCTTCAAAAGAGGGATAGTCTACTGGCTCAAGAGGAAAAACTCCTTATGTATATATGCTGCACATGTATATGTTGTACAGATGCACTTGAAAAAAAATGCAAAAAGAAAATAACTCCAAAAAAGTGGTGGATATGATAGAAAATGATAATCCCACCGGAGTATGTATATAGTGCAATAAGCAAAGCTTGAGACTTATGGATTCCATCTTATGTAGCTTGTAGCAGGGAGACTTACCTACACTGGTTGAGCTCCCAAGGATACATTGCTACACTGGCCATGGTCCATTCTCTTCTTCCCCCTCTTCTTGAGCCGGTTGAACTTGAACTTAGAAGGGAATACCCCACTCCTTGAGGAAAGAGTGGCCAGACTAGGGTCATAGAGTTACCTTGTTGGGGAGGGTTGTCAAGTTGCTACTTCTGAGGTGGAGAGCTTACCTCACTTACACAGTACAAGGAAAGATTCATAGTCTTCAAGGTTTGTGTATGATGACTTGTTCTGATCTGGATTGTTGAGGAGTCTTGATTATAGATTAATGGATCTTAGAGGCTGTTAAGTTTTAAACCTAAGTCTAAATAAGGTTCCGACACATCAATAAGCCAAAGATCTAATCGAGCTCCATAATTCAATTACATGAAGGCAAGTTTAATTATCAGCATTAATCCATGTATATTCTCCTCTTTTTCTTTTTCTTTTTCTTTTTCACTTCTTTTTCAAGTAAGTGTTTGCTAAGGGACTAGCAAAGTTAAGTATAGGGGGGTGATGAATACCCATTCATCACTCTTTATTCTTTTATTTTAGCTACAAAACCTTTGCCAAACACATGTAGATATATGTAAATATCAATAATTAGAATTCATCATGCATTGTATAAAATTAAATAATCAGCATGTTTTTGTGCATAAATAAAAGAATAAAGAAATAAAAGAAAAAGAGGGAGATATTTAGAATAAATATTAAGCAACCTAATCCCAAGGGAGGGCTCAGCATGGGCCTGACCGCATAAAAGCCCAAGTAGAGAGAGATAAGGAAGCTCATGTGTGTAAATATATACATGTAATTAAATAAAAATATTTTCCTCTAAATTAAAATAAAAATGGGTTTCTATTTATTTGTATATATTTGTAAATATTAAACTAAAATAAAAATGGGAAGATTAAAACGAAAATAAAAATGCCTTCACACTTGTATGTTCACCATGTACATAGACTCACTTATATATTTATTAACCCCTATAAATAAGTATATAAAAATCCCATAAAAATTGTATATATTTTATATTCCATGATATAAATAAATAAAATAAAAATCACAAAAATAAAAATAAAACAAAAATAAATAAAAATAAAATCCAAACTCAACATTGTATATATACCATATATGTAAATAAATAAAACTATTTATTTACCCTTGTAAAAAAATAATAATAATTAAATAAAAATACCAAAATATTCCAAATTTTATGCTATAAATAAATAAAATATAAAATTGGAACAAAATCTATAAAAATAAGTAATTAAAAATCAAAAATAAAAAAAGACAATATTGTATATATACCTATATATAATACTATATTGTAAATACCTAATTTTTATTTCAAAAAAATAAATAAAAATTACAAAAAAATAATTTAAAATAAAAGAAACATTTTTCATGTTTTAACTTTTTCCAAAATCGACCATTTATTATTTTAAATTGAATTTCCAAATCGTTTTGATGTGGCCGCTCCTGATTGGTCCACGGAGGATGTTGACCCCCCGGTCAACTCCCCCCCTAGACCACAGACCCAAGGATCTTGTGCCCGGACCCGTTTTCTCCCATTTATCCCCGCATGATCCGATCCACAACCTTTAACCTCGGGTCCTAATCCATCATTGAACATCCTAGATCCACGCCCGGTGGTTAGTCTCGGGGTCCGTGCTCTGATAAGCTCGCACGATCCTCTCTTAGCCGGACCCCTAGCCATATTTAATCCGAGCTCCGCCACGCATTTCACTCATCTTTGGCTTCGCTCTTTCCATCCCAGGACCTCCAGCACCTTCACCTGAGTGACAGCAAGCGATTGGTGGTGTCGCGGTGAGGAGGAGGAGTCCCGACCATTGATCCGGTGACCTAGCGCCGCCGTGCGCCGCCCCTGGAGTGGTGCTCGAGCCTCGGGCATCAACGACCCTCGAGGCAAGGACCTAGAGCTTCAGCAGCTCAACCATAATCGATCTCAGCCATATGGTAAGCCTAGTTCCTTCTCTATTTCGCTAATTTCCATTTTCCCCCAATTTCATCCATCGCCGACGACCATCGATTCCAGCCACATCGTTCACCTATTCCCTCGATTAACCCGACCTTCACCTTCGCCCTTCTCCCCTGCACATTCTTCGCCTATCCATACAACTCAGTTCGCACAGGAACTGGGAGTCGGTCTCCTTTGTCCTCGCATCACCGGAGACCATTCGCCCCGACGCACCGACCACCCACTTCGCCCCTAACCGGGTCGAGGCACTTTGCCCTCGACCACGAGTTTGTTGCGCTACTTTGCAGGTCAAGACAGGTCCATCTGAGGGCCTGAACATTTAGGAGCAGCAGCTCCAGCTCCGCCTTGGTCACCGGAGCATCTCCGACGCCTCCAGCTTCATCAGAGGCCTCCACTGACTGCGGACCACCGAGGTGATTCTTCTCCGTATCTCAGCAGCTTCCGAGGAGTCCCCACGCACGAGTATCGGACCGGCGAAGTTCGCCGGCCATCTGTTCTTCCTGGATCCTCCTCGACCGTCAGATCGACCACGCAGCTCCAGATTTGATCGGAGCCGTCCATCCATCGCAGGGTTTCGCCACCAACAGCCATCGTCTTTTCGACACGTGGCGAGGCCTGGAGCGTCCATCAGCGGGAGAGGCGCCCGCTACTGTCCACCGTTGGATCTCACACGTGGCACCCTCTCCACCGTCCGATCACTCCAGAGGATTCTTTAAGGAGGCGCCATCGCTCCAGACCGTCCGGTCATCCATGTGGAGTCCCCTCAGCCCTCGGATCATAATAAGGGTTAATTGCTCTTAGGCCCCTCCTACTTTGTCATTTACATTCTAGTCCTGTAAATATTTTATCAAGTTTATTTTAGTTTGGTAAATTGCATAGAGGACCTTGTCATTCATTTTAATTGCACTTCTACCCCTGTGTGTTGTGGACACGTGCTTCGTCACGTGTATTTTGGTGAAATTGCATGTGATGGGCCTGTAGATTCTGATTGTTATGTATTGAAATATACTTTTAGATAATTGCACTTATGCCCCTGTGAATGTTTTATTTCGACATGTGTTGAATATTTGTGGGCTTTTTACAACTTAGCCCCTGAACTTTTAGCACTTGTTGCTAAGGAGTCCAGGGACTTAAGTTATTTGCAGATAGGTCCCTGAGTGCCCAATCAACGTGCCTGGCACGTGAGAACGTGGGATTTTTGCACCAAGACCCCCTGGGTTTCTCTTTTTGTTACTGTTAGGCCCCCGAAACATATTTTTATGACAAATAGGTCCCTGTGACTGTGCGCTTTTGTTTGTTGTAAATAAAATATCAAATCTCATCCAAATCAATTGAAAATTTTACACGTGGCTCCTGCCACTGTGTAGAACTTTCACTGATTTTTGGGAAATTTTTGGAGCCCTTTATTATTTTTAAAAATTCAAAATCCTCTCTTTTTCTCTCTGTCTAGATTAAAAATCATAAAAAAATATTAAAACCTTCTCAAAAATTCTAAAAAAATTCAGATATTGTTTGTTTTGGTGTTTTTGATTTTCTGACCAATTTTGGTCATTTTTGGATTTATAAAAATTATAAAAATTGAAAAACTTTTAAAATCTCATAAAAATTCTAATAATTAATAGAAAATTCCAAAAATAATAAACTCAGTCTCCGATTGTTCCTTGTTGTTGATATTTTTCATGAAAAATACCTTCAGGCTTTGATAGGGCAGTATATATTTTCTTTTGGCCCTCCAAGCCTGATTGGACAGCCCTCTTCTATTTTTGCCTTATTCCATTTTTATAAAATTCTATAAAAAATCAGAAAATTACCAAAAAATTCACCAAAAACATTAAAAATATAAAAAATATAAAAAATTTTATTTGATTTTGTTGAGCATTTTAGAGTAATTAAATAATTGCTGAAAGTTGCTTGATCTATTGTTTTCTTTTTTCTTTATAATCAAAAATTCCAAAAAAATATAAAAATATTAAAAATCCACCAAAAAAATAATTTGTTTTTATTTGACTTTGTTTTTTACTACTTCGTAGGCCGTAAGGCCATCACGTGCTCCCTGAGTCCGACCCTGTTCGCTATACCAGGCTAATCCAATAGCCAGGGCCACTAGTTATTTTTTTCTGATTTTCTCTTTGTTTGGTGGTCTGCTCTTATATTTTTCTTGTTGAGTTGATTGATTTCTGAGATCCAGGTCGCAACGACCATAGTTCTATTTATTCACCCGAGTCTCAGTGATTTTTGGCTCATCAGTGGGCACGATGGCCGTAGGTCGGCGGAGGTCGTGGGGCGCGACCCGCTGGCGTAGGAGCACCACGCGTAGACGGAGGCATGGAGGCTGGGGGTTGGTCGTCGGGTGCTAGAGTCGTACAGCTGGTGGCCGCGACTAGGGTAGCGGTTGGAGGGCTAGAGCAGTTGGGTGGGGAGGCGTGCCTGGCTGTGGGGGTTGCACCTTGAGGGGGGTATGGTGAAGGCGACAACCACAGGTGGGGATGTGCGCGCGGAGTGCGGTTGCCACTGGTGCGAGAACACCGCAATGCGAGGAGGCACTCGACCAAGAGCACGCAGGGCGGTGCGATTGATGAACGTCAAATTTGCTCTTTTAATATTGTGGAATCGTCGTAGTATAGGTGGCATATTCGATTCAGCAAAAACCATAATCCTCGAATGTTGTGGAATATTTATACTTGGCAAGTTTACCAAGGTCAAACATAGGGAAACGAGCCTCTATAAAATATATTCATCAAATTTTGGTCTATTAAATATATGTGTGAATAGATTCTCATTTATATGTCTTATTGCAAATGTGCACAATAAAATACAGAACAATGCAATTATATGACGCATGTAATTTTTAATTTGTTTTTCTACGCAATTGTAAGATATGCAATGCATAATGTAAATAAGTGCAAAGGATATGCATGCAAAACATTAATTACAAAAATTCCCTACAAGTCATGTCCATAGATTATGGTTTGAAATCAGAGTCAATTTGAGCGTAAAATTACAAGCAAACATCTATTTTATGGCAAGGCATTTGAGCAAGGGACACTATAGAACATTAAAAATTCATCACATTTAAATTAGTGTCAGATGAGAAGATTAACTATGCCATTAGATAGATGATGGAATAAGGAACAAAATGACACTGAAATCATGCAATTTGGACCTACGATGCTCAAGTTATGGAAGAAACAATGCAAGGGCACAAATGCAATAAAAGTATGAGTAAATAAAGGATAGTAATCACAAATAGGTCCCTGGAGGGATGTATTTGCAATAAACAAAACCAGGAGGGCCCCATTGTAATTTGTCCATTGCATGCATGGTCATATCTGCAATTCTTCATTCCCGACAGGTTCTCAATGTAAATTGCCCCAGGTGCACGTGTGAGGCATACATCTGGTGACCTAATTGCAATTCTGGAAACTGTCCAGGGTATTCCTACACTTAAACCATGCCCCGTACGTGAAACGCGCGCAGGGCGAGGTTCAGGAGGCATCCCGGCTTTAGTTGATGATGTGGGTAGCGCTGAATCTTCGTATGTTGGTTTGGTGAGAGGATCGGTGGACCCGAGGCAGCAGGGTCAGCAGTCATCTCACCAACGACCATTAATGAAGCCTCATCGGTGGCAGTCGCTACCAAGGTCAGCAGTCGCTATTCAGTTCGGCTGGTCAATGAAGCCTCATCGGTGGCAGAGCGGCAGATCGAAGCATGCGTGGAGACTCCGACCATTAATGAAGCATGTACCTGCAGGCGTTAGAGGAATAGTCGAAGCGTGCTCTTGATGTGCATGAGTGAAGTGAGGTGAGATGGTGGCTTAATCGGGTGAGGGAGTGATGAATCTCCATTTCATCACCTTTATACTATCATTTTGGCCTTAAAAACTCTAGCAAATGCATGTAAATAGCCTCAATTTGTGCATAATAGCATCCATCATTTATTGCAATTATTATGAAAATAATACTATTTTTAATGACAAAATTATAGAATAAAGAGAAAAAGAAAAAAGGAATAAAATATTGAAAATATTTTATGACCCTAAATCCTGAGACCAAGTCAAGAATTGAGTTGGTCGACAAGGAATAAAGTAGGGGGAGATAAGCCAAAAATAGAATAAAAATCCCATTTATTCATGCATCATTTATGCATTTTCACACCTATTTTATTCTTTATTCTTTATTCATCAAATCAAGAAACTTTGTACATGAAAGTTGTAGATAATAATGTAAATAAAAATACAAAATTAAGTTTGTACAAAAATAATATACAGTGTTCATTTTATACACAAAATAAAAAGCCAGAAATCAAACTTCACAGACCCATATCTTTTCAATAAAAACTCAAAACATAGCAAAATCACCTCTAATTTTATATAACTTTTCACAAGCTATTTAATGGTGGTGGTTATATTTTGCAGTTACTGTGTAAAAGTTAGGTTTAGGGCCCTCATTGTACATTCTACCGATTAAAATATTTATTTTATTCACCCCTGATTATTTTTTTACAAATTTTATTTTTATAATTTTGTAAATATTATTTATAACACATGTTTATATTAAAACTAGAATAAAATCATTAAGAAAATGAAAAAATAAAATAAGTCTGTGAGAATACATAGACAAAATACCTATGTTTCTATATGTATATAAATTAAAGGGAAATACATTCTTTCATTCTTTTATTCTTTATATTTTTCTAATATTGTAAATATTATATAAATTCTATTAAAAATACAAAACCAAAATAAAACTCAACAAAATACATCAAAATAAAATGATGAATATAAAAAATAGGTAAAGTGCCTATAAATATACCTACATAATATACATATCTATTTATTTAGGTGTACAAATAATATCACAAAAATAGAATAAAAATATATTTATACTCACAAAAATGCTTTGTAAATATATAGAATAGTAGAATAAAATAATAAAATAAAATATACAAAGTAAAATAAAAATGTACAAAATATAGGTAATTATACATATAAATAAGCACTTAAAAATAAACTTGTAATAAAATATACAAAAAAATAAATAAAAATCATAATAAAATACTATATAAAATAATAAACATTTCTTATTTTATACTCAAAAATTAATAAAATCATTTACTATTTTTAAAATAATTATTTTCAAATAAATCTACTATTTTGTCTTTTAGCGGCCTACGTGGCCCAATAGCGGCGCGTGGAATCTGAAGACCCGGTGCGCCAGAACCATCTCTTCCCCCAACTTCCACCATTTTCCCACATGATACATCCATCAATCGACCTCGATTCCTTCTTGAGATTTGATCCTTGATCATCATAAATCAACGCCATCTCCTTTAAACCATTGTATATAGCATTGATTCCTTAATTCCGACCAGTCAATAAGGGTGCATCACATTGTGTATAAATAAACCCTCCTCCTCTTTCAAATTTGGCCATTTCTTCATCCCTGAACCCCTGGATCTCGGTCTAGAGCATATCGCCGTGATAAGGGGAGTCCCCTGAGCGTCCACAGCGGTTCGCGGAGGAGGAGGTGCACCCAGGCCACCGTGCACCGGTGACCTCTGCTCCTTGGTTGAATGCCAGGTAAGAGCTGCGCATTAGGAAGCCTTTAATTCCAGTATTTTGATTATACCATTAGATTAGCATTTAACCCTTAGATGTAGTGTAAAATCCACTGTTCGTAGTTCGCCGGAGCTCCGCTCCGGCGAATGGTCCCACCGTATTTCAATTGTTTCCCTGTCCTGCTTTCCACCTTCATTCTCTTCCCCATCCATTTCTCGACATCTCAGGCACCCCCGTTCATACAGATCCCTTGTGGATCTGAGGATCCGATCTCCCTTCTTCGCCCGTCGTCGGAGATCGCCGCCTCACTCCACCAGCCGTCCATTGCGCATGCTAAGGGGTTGAGGAACTTTGCCCTCGACCCAGAAATTTTTCTTGCAGATCATTCGAGTTTCAACGACACTTGGAGGTGATTTGACATCCGCTGGAGGTACCTGGAGCACCACAGCTTCCTCGAGCTCGTGGCGGCGCTCCGCTGAACCTTCGCCCATCTTGAGACCTCTAGCACTTAGAGGACTTCACCCGCAAACTTTTGGACCATCTTGGAGCCTCAACACCTGACGGAGGAGCGAGATCGGGCTGGAGGAAGCTCGCACAGGCGAGCCTTCTTCCCGGTTCTTCGTCACCGCCTCTCCACTGTTGGATCAAGAAAGGTGGCCCGGTTCTGATCAGAGCCGTTGGATGATGCAACGCCATAACCGTCCGATCTCCCGAGGCGATCTAATCTCGAGCGTCAATCCACGAACCATCATCAGGCACGGAGAGGACGACACGTGTCTTAGTGGAATGATCTCAATCATCCGCTCGTGCTTATTATGGGGGGTAAATTTCACTTTTTGCCCATACTTTTTTATATCTATATTTAGTCCTGTAAATAAAATATAGTGTGTAAAATAAAGTGGAAATTTTGTATAAAGGACCCCGAACTTTTGGAAATTATACTTAGGTCCATTCCACGTCACCTCACGACGTGAGGTGGCAAAATTGCATGTATGCCCCTACAAGTTTTTGTAATTATTAAATAATCCAATAAGTAAAGTACATTGTTTATTTTTGTGAAAATTGTTGTGAGGTCCCAGAACTTTTTCATAATTATATTTTGGTCATTCCTAGCGTGAGTCACGTGTTGTCCCACGTGGTGGTGAATTTGCACAGACGCTCTGGAGGGTTTTGTAATTGTAATTTAATCTTTAAAGTTTAAATAAACGTTGAATATTTCTGGTGTTTTTGCATACATACCCCTGGACTTCATTTTATTTGCAAAAATGCCTTACTAGGGCATGCATTTTGCAGCTTTTATCTATTTATTAAAAATAGCTAACTTACTTCTCAAAATTCACAAAATAGGGATAAATGATTTATGTCTTGTACTTTCACGCCATATTTTTAATTTGCATTTTTTTGCATTTTATCCATTTTATAAAATTAAAAAGGAGCCTAAATAACCCCTGTCTAATTTGTAAAATACCAAAAAATATAAAAACTTTTTGAAAAATCCCAAAAAAGTTATATGTATTATATTTTGGTATTTATTGAGTCCAGTAAACAAAAAACCCTAAAAATAAGAAAAATAAAATTAAAAATATCATAAAGCTCCAAAATCTGACAAAAAATATTAAAATTCTATAAAAATACCAAAAATATGTTTTTCTATTTTATAATTATTTATATGTTATTATTTATCTATTAAAATTAATTTGGATAATTTTGGGACTTATTTATTATTTTTAAAACCCAAATCAATTTTGATTAATTTATTAATCCCATATTTGGGATATTTTTGACTTTAAAAATGCATAAAAAAAATTAGCAAAAATTTCTAAAAAAATACAGAAACATTAAAAAAATATAAAAAATCCAAATACAAGATATTTTCTTAATTTTGTCTATATTCAATAGTATTTATAACTATATTATTATGCATTATAAGTATAAGCCTTATATAGGCTATATTGTTTATATAAAAAAAGGAAATATAAAAAAAGATAATTAGATAAATAGAAAATACATAATAAGAAACTTAAAAATCAAATAAAAATTATAAAACAAAAAAATATAAAATCAAAAACCCACAAAAACAATAAAATGCACAAGAGCTAACACACAGAATTTTTATGCATTTCTCATGCCTCCTCCTCCCGTTTGATCCCATTGTTCGACCTCTACACATGGTTACACCTATACACATTTGCTTGTAGAGTTATAATAAATGTTAACTCCATGTTTTTGAGATTTAATTGCTTCATTCATATTGTGGGTTAATTGTTGATTCAAACTGAGGTTTTTTATCAAGGGTCGCCGCGACGACATATATATTCAGGCCCACGATAATCAATTTCTGGTTTATCAAATAGCACTGTTATCGGGGAGTAACGACACGTAGTTGGAGCTTATTTTTTTGTCTGTGATCTCTTGTTCATCCATCTATTTATTTATGCATTCATTTCTTTATTTATTTTCACTATTATTTGATATTATTGATTGACTGTCTGATCACTCTTCTTGATTTGTCTTTGATGCGAGGGATCGTCGCGCGAAGGAGGACCTCTTAGGAGGACCGTTGCTCCCAAGCCAGGCGGAGCCAACCTTTCTTACTCGGTTGACAGGAGATAGCATCAAAGGCAGATGGAGAAGAATTTTTGAGGCAGATTATGAGCTTCATTTTATTTCGCATTTTTCAAAAAAAATTGTAGATTTATATAAGAGAGTGAGACTTAGCATGTAATAATTAAGGACTCTCACACTCTGACTTCCCGAGGTCCAATGCCCGAGGGATTGTTCCCTTAGGGGGATCGATGATTTTGACGCTTTTTCATTTTTAATTTTATTTTTATTATTTTGTGTGAATGAGCCTTAGCCTAATAAGTGCTTGCTCGATAGATTAAGGTCCAAAGCCCCTAATAGATCTGCATGTACCTATAGGTTCGCTTTTGGACTTAGTCAAAATAATAATTACTATTAGATTTGAGATCGAGTGCCGAGAGAAGTGTTATACAACGCATGTAGGATCCGTTGTGGCGGACACCAATGCACTTCAGAGACCGAACTTTTGGATCTCAATTCTAGATACTTAGCATTTTATGTTTCACGATAATAGCAGTTGCTATTTTAGGGCGATTTCATAGGATTGCATTTGCAGATAGCATAGGCTTTCAATTCTGTCTTGCATCGCGCATGGAGAGAGCTGGGAAGCACTGTAAGTCCTCTTACTTTGCATGCATCATCGATTTCCGACTTGCATGGCTTTTACGATCTTCTCCCTTTGTTTTTGCTCACCTAGGATGTAAATGGAATTGGAAACCTCGTTAGGCATGTGCATTGAAAAATAATAAAAAGTGATAACCAAAATAAAATCAGGACTGCTAACTCTATTTGATGAAGGTTGTTGTGTTTTAAATTTAGTTCCTGACCAGGTTCCACACACATTCTCACATCAAGGTCTAACCTGAGCTCCAAACTTTGATTTTGTACAGACAAGTTTAATAATTGAATTCAATTCCATTTATTCTTTATCCATTCTTTTTCTTTTCTTTTTTATTATTTTTGGCATAAGTGTTTGCTAGGGACTAGCAAGGGCAAGTATAGGGGGTGATGAATCTCCATTTCATCACCTTTATTCTATCATTTTGACCTTAAAAACTCTAGCAAATGCATGTAAATAGACTCAATTTATGCATAATAGCATCCATCATTTATTGCAATTATTGTGTAAATAATACTGTTTTCAATGCCAAAATTATAGAATAAAGAAAATAAAAGAAAAAGGAATAAATATTGAAATTATTTTATGATCCTAAACCCTGAGACTAAGTCAAGAATTGAGTTGGTCGACAAGGAATAAAGTAAGGGGAGATAAGGGCAAAAATAGAATAAAAATCCCATTTATTCGTGCATCATTTATGCATTTTTGACACCTATTTTATTCTTTATTATTTATTCATCAAATCAATAAACTTTGTAAATGAAAGTTGTAGATAATAATGTTAATAAAAATACAAAATTAAGTTTGTATAAAAATAATGCACATTGTTGATTTTATGCACAAAATAAAAGCCAGAAACCAAACTTCACAAACCTATATCTTTTCAATAAAACTCAAAACATAGCAAAATCACCTCTAATTGTATATAACTTTTTACAAGCTATTTAATGGTGGTGGTTTTATATTTTTTTGGAGTTACTGTGTGAAAGTTAGGTTTTGGGCCCTCAATGTACATTCTACCGATTAAAATATTCATTTTATTCACCCATGATTATTTTTTTACAGTTTCTTATTTTTATAATTTTGTAAATATTATTTATACACATGTGTATATTAAAACTAGACTAAAATCATGAAGAAAATGAAAAATAAAATAAGTCTATGAGAATACATAGACAAAATGTATATGTTTCTATATGTATATAAATAAAAGGGAAATACATTCTTTCATTCTTTTATTTTTTATATTTTTCTAATATTGTAAATATTATATAAATACTACTAAAATAGAAAACCAAAATAAAAGTCCACATAATACATCAAAATAAAACGATGAATATAAAACACAGTTAAAGTACCTATAAATATACCTACATAATATACATATCTATTTATTTAAGTGTACAAATAACATCACGAAAATAGAATAAATATTTATACTCACAAAAATGAGTTATAAATATATAAAATAATAGAATAAAATAATAAAATAAAATATATAAAGTAAAAATAAAAATGTACAAAATATAAGTAATTATACCTATAAATAAGCCCTTAAAAATAAACTTGTAATAGAATACACCAAAAAATAAAAATCATAATAAAATACTACATAAAATAATAAACATTTTTTATTTTATACTCAAAAATTAATAAAATCATTTACTATTTTTAGAATAATTATTTTCGAATAAAACTGTTATTTTCTCTTTTAGCGACCTACGTGGCCCAATGGCGATGCGTGGATTGTTGACCTCTGGTAAACTGTCCCATCTGAAGACCTGGCGTGCCAGAACCATCTCTTCCCCAAACTTCTGCCATTTTTACCACATGATACATCCATCAATCGGCCTCGATTCCTTCTTGAGATTTGATCCTCGATCATCATACATCCACGCCATCTGCTTTAAACCATTGTATATAGCATCGATTCCTTAATTCCGGCCAGTCAATAAGGGTGTGTCACATTGTGTATAAATAAAACCTCCCCCCTCCTCTTTCAAATTTGGTCACTTCTTCATCCCTAAACCCATGGATCTCGGTCTAGAGCGTATCCCCGTGACAGGGGGAGTCCCCTGAGCATCCACGGCGGTTCGCGGAGGAGGAGGTGCACCCAGGCCGCCTTACGTCGGTGACCTCTGCTCCTTGGCTGAACGCCAGGTAAGAGCTGTACATTTTATGATTTCTATGTAACCTTTAATTCCGGTATTTTAATTATGCCAATAGATTAGCATTTAGCCCTGAGATGTAGTGTAAAATCCACTGTTCGTAGTTCGTCGGAGCTCCGCTCCGCGAACGGTCCCACCGTGTTTCAACTATTTCCCTGTCTCGCTTTCCACCATCATTCTCTTCCCCATCCATTTCTCGACATCCCAAGCACCCCCGTTCATCCAGATCCCTTTTGGATCTGGGGATCCGATCTCCCTTCTTCGCCCGTCGTCGGAGATCGCCGCCCCACTCCACCAGCCATCCATTGCGCATGCTAAGGGGTCGACCCAGGAATTTTTCTTGCAGATCCTTCGAGCTTCAATGGCACTTGGAGGGTGATTGGACATCTGCCGGAGGTACCTGGAGTGCCACAATTTCCTCGAGCTTGTGGCGGCGCTCTGGTGAACCTCCGCCCATCTTGAGACCTCCAGCACTTAGAGGACTTCGCCGACGAACTTTTGGACCACCTTGGAGTCTCAACACCCGACGGAGGAGCGAGATCGAGCTGGAGGAAGCTCGTCCAGACGAGCCTTCTTCCCAGTTCTTCATCACTGCCTCTCCGTCGTTGGATCAAGAAAGACGGCCCAGTTCTGATCAAAGCTGTTGGATGATGCAACACCATCACCGTCCGATCGCCCGAGGCGATCTAATCTCGAGCGTCGATCCACGAACCGTTATCAGGCGTGGAGAGGATGACACGTGTCTTAGTGGAACGATCTCAGTCATTCGCCCGTGCCTATTATGGGGTAAATTTCACTTTTTACCCCAGCTTTTTTTGTATTTATTATTTAGTCATGATAGTGTGCAAAATAAAGTGGAAATTTAGTATAAAGGACCCTGAACTTTTGGAAATTAATCTTAGGTCCATTCCATGTCACCTCATGTGTCGTCCCACGTGAGGTGGCAAAATTGCATGTATGCCCCTACAAGTTTTTGTTATTATTAAATAGTCCAATAAAATTTAAAGTACGTTATATATTTTTGTGAATATTACTGTGAGGCCCTTGAACTTTTTCAAAATTGCATTTTGGTCCTTCCCAATGTGAGTCACGTGGTGTCACACGTGATGGTGAATTTGTACAAACGCCCTAGCGGGTTTTGTAATTGTAATTAAATCTTTAAAATTTAAATAAATGTTGAATATTCCTAGTGTTTTTGCATAGATACCCCTGGACTTTATTTTATTTGCAAAAATGCCCATGCCAGGGCATGTATTTTTGCATCTTTTATCTATTTATTAAAAATAGCTAGTTTGCTTCTAAAAATTCACAAAATAGGGATAAATGAATTATGCCTTGTACTTTCACGTCCATATTTTTAATTTGCATTTTTTTGCATTTTATCCATTTATTAAAATTAAAAAGGAGCCTAAATAATCATCGATGGTGGCTGAGCTTACTGTTTAACCGAGATGATGGAGGGTAGTACGGTTTCACAAGGCGAAACCATAGTCGATGCAGTGACCGCTCGAAAATCCCTATTCAAACAACAATTAACCCACGACAATCAAGTAAAGCAGTGAAAGTGTGTGGAGTTAAAATTTATTATAACTCTACAACAAAGATGTGTATAGTGCAAGTATGTGTAGAGGTCGAACACAGGGAGCAGACAGGTAGAACGGGGAACAAGGCACCAAAATGTGTGAATGTGATAAGTGTCTACTAGGCTAATTTTTTTTGTGGGTTTTAATTTTATATATTTTTTTAATTTTTAATTTTATAATTTTATATTTTGATTTTTAATTTTCTGATTTTATATTTTCTTTTTTTGTATTTTAAATTTTTATATTTTCTTTTTTCAATATTGGAATTTAAAAGCAATGTAATAAAAGACAAGATGAAGTATTTATAAAAATGTGCAAAAATAACCAAAAATTCAGAAATAAAATGTTTTTGATATTTTTAGGATTTTTACTGTTTTTATGATTTTTGGGGATTTTTCAAGGTGTTTTTGGTATTTTTAATTACTGAAACAAGGGAAAACAGTGGAAAATATGCTGGCTGTGAGGAAAATGGAAATTAAAATTAGCAAACAGCAACCAAAATTTTTCACACTAATTTTCAAATAAAGAGAAAGAAATCTAGAACAAATAGGAACTGAGTTTGTATTTTTTGGAGTTTTCTTTGATTTTATCTATTTTTTTGAAGTTTTTGAGTGTTTTTAAGTTTTTAGTGTTTTTCTTTTGAGATTTTTAGTGATTATTGGATTGACACTAAAATATGGTAAAATAGACACTAGGGAATGTTTTTAGAATTTTTCGAGGTATTTTAATATTTTTTTGGCATTTTCTAAGCTAGACAGTGAATAAAAACCATGTTTTTGATTTTTAATAAATATAAAATTAAAATAAAATCAAAAACTAAATTTAGGGCGTAGAAGAACACATGCACAGGAGCTTAAGTTCAAATTTTTAGAAATTTTGGAATTGAAATGATGCCCCAAATAAATACTACAAGTAAGCAAAAAGTGAAAGGCCTGGCAGGGGTGTTTGCGCAAATAGTCAGGAATCCAGGGGCCTCTGCGCAAAGTTCTCACAAACTATTTAACTAAAGAGAATATTTTCTGGACTATTAGCAAATACACAAAACGCCAAAGCTACGCCTGCAAAAATCCAAGACCCACGTGCACAGGCACGCGCGCCTGGGAGGGGCTTTTATGCAAACACAAAACAATCCAGGGGCATTACCACAATTTGCACACAAGGTTTGTATTTAAACAAAAAGTAACTGGATTAAATGATAAAACCGCAAGCTGCAGGGGCTCTATGCAAAAGACGCCTAGGTCACACGCACTGCGCGCGTGACCTGGCGGGGGCAAGTACATGATAATCCAAAGATACAGGGGCCCCTTTAGTAAATTCAACAAAATGCTTAGAATGCAAATGAAAGTTTAAAGGCTTTCTGAGAATTACACAAAATTCGTGGGGTGCGGTTGCAAAATCCCCCACTTATCCACGTGGCAGGCGTGGATGCTCCTTGATGAAAGAAGATCGGACGGAGATGCTTTCTCAAACACGGACGGCCAGGATCAAAGGGGAGGGGGAGATGGACGGCAACTGTAGTTCGCCCCCCCCCCCTTCGTTCAGTCTTGCACAGGCGCGGGTCGGGCTGCCAAGGCGCGATGGCGGCGGCGTCCGTCTTCTCCGGCGAGCTTGAGGTAACACCCCCCATGTGATGTCCAGCACCTGCAAGATAAAAAGGGGGCTCGAGAGAACGTCTCGGCCGGCTCGTTAAGCGCGGTGGGCGAGTATGCGGAAGGTGGTGGCTCGCCGGTGCGAAATCCGGCGAGTTGTGGATTTGGCGAAGGAGTGGATAAGAATAGAACTCGAGGATGCCAATCTAATCCTAAGGGTACACTAAGTAATAAAATGCAAGAAGAAGAAATAAAAAAGACCTCAAAAGCTTTGTGCTCGAGATGGGTACCTCGCGGCGGCGTAAGCCGCCGGAGATGGATGGAACTTGGCCAATGACCACGCCAAGACCCGCTCTAGATGGCTGGAGACCACGCTGTCACCATGGTCGATCCGTAGCACATCCTAAGGAGCCAAAACGAAGTCAAAAGGGGTTCAAACTGAAATGGGGGAAATGGGTGCGGTTTTGAAACTTGGCCAAGGGGGTTCCTTGATCGAGGTGCCAGAGGTGGCACAGGCATCCGATCCTCGAGATAATCGATGGGCGTGCAAGATGGTGCATAGGTGATCAAAAGTCGTGAAGACATCGACCTCAAATGGTGAAAGACGAGGCCGGGAAAAATCCATGAAGATGGGACAAAACCCATTTCTGACAGCAGCCAGACCTCGGTCAGAGAGTTGACCGAGGTCAACCAAGGAAGAAATCTGGTTGGTCCACGTGGACCAACCAGAAAAAACCTTGGCAAAAAAAGTTTATAAATTCAATAAAAAATAGGAAACGAATTATTTAAATTTTGGTTATAAAATAAAAAATGTTTATTTTTTATAAATTATTTTATAGTGATTTTTATTTATTTTTATGAAATGTATTTTTACAAGTTGCTTTTATACCCCTATATAGGTATATTATCTACATATTTTATTCTTTTATTTTTATTTTGTGATTTTAATTTATTTATTTTTGTTTATTATTTTATATAATTATAACATACTTTTATACACTTAATTGTATTTTTGTTTTAATTTATTGATGTGTTTTGTGTATTTAATAAAATATGAGTATAGTTTATACAGGTATGTCTATAGAATTATTACCTATGTATTATACATACATGTATTTTATTTTGAGTTTTATTTGCATATTTATTCTGATTTTAATGCACATAAATATTATAAGTATTAATTACAACATTATAAAAATATAAAAATGAATAAATAATTAATAAAGAATAAATTGAATATTTTATTCGGTACACTGTACAATGAGGGTCCAAAAGTCAACTTTCAAACCGTAGCTCCGCCAAATGCGAAACCACCACCATTAATTAGCTTATTTTCTTCTATATACAATTAAAGGTGAGTATGCGGTATTTGGAGTTTTCATTTGTGAGATACGGGTCTGGGAAGTTGGGATTCTGGATTTTTATTCAGACCATAACTTTTTATCTGTGCATTATTTTTCAGTGAAATCAATTTTGTATTTTTCTTTTTAAAATTATCTACAACTTTCATGTACAAAGATTCTTTATTTGGTGTATAAAAAGTGGAACCAAAAATAGGTCCCAAAATGAATAAAGAATGAATAAAATGTATAGGTATTTTATCTGTATTTCTGACCTTATCTCCCCCTACTTTATTCCTTGTCGAGCTATTCATCAAGATGCCTAGGTCTCGAGGTTTCGGGTCATAAAATATTTACAATATTTTATTCTTTTTCTTTTCTTTATTTATTCTATAATTTTGGCTTTAATTACAGTATTTTATACATTATTTGAATGTACATGCATGGATGCTAATATGATGAAATTAAAGCTATTTACAGGCATTTGCTAGGGTTTTTGGTGCCAAAATGATAGAATAAAGATGATGAAATGTAGATTCATCACTTACATGGCGGAGAAGCCATGGATCGCACTTGGAATCAAGGTCGTCTTCGCCTCGACACTGCCCTCCGTTGTCACCAGAGGGCAGAGGAAGCTGGGCCTAAGCCTCGTGGATGGTGGATGAAGGTTACGGGTGGTGGAGCGGATCCTTTATAGGAGGGGGTGGAGGTCTGTTATGGTGGTCGCGAGGATTTGCAAAGACGATGCTAAGATCCACGAGTAACGGAGAGGGAGTTTATGAGGCACGTGAAGATGACGGAGGAACGGGCGTCGTGGGGGAGGCATTATGAAGTGGGGAGATAACCGGAGGTGAAGGCTAAAAATGGAAGGGGGCGGTGGCATGCGAGACATAACACTTGGGAAGGGGGCCAACGAGAGGTAGGAGATGAGCGCTTAGCAGTTGGATCTTTTGATCCAATTCTAGGATGGAAGCGCAGGCGAAGGGTAGAGATTAGATTACAAGATCTGATCCTACGACTGAGGGATATGCGCTAAAGGGTGGCCACGATGGAGAGATGGGCTCGATCCAAGGGTGATGGTAGGAGGGGCGACGTGGAGCGCGGGTGGTCGTAGGATAGGAAGTGGATCGAGTGGCTAAGATTGAGGTAGATGGGGGCGATAGGGATCTGATCTGAGATCATATCATATGGTGGAGACGAAGAGAGCGATGGGCGGCTATGATGGACGCGGGTTTGTGGAGATCCAACAGCCAGGAGGAGCGTCGTGTGGCGAGGAGAGAAGCGGGCCATGTGGGCGGCTCAGAGGGCACCACGTGGCCCAATAAAAAATCAGAAAAATATGAAAATAATGAAAAATAAAAAAGAAATAGCTAGAAGTAAAATTAGGAAAAAGTCAAAACATGAAAGTTGTAGATCTCAATGAGATCTACAAGTTTCATGTTGTACAAAAAGCCAAAAGAGATCATTTGTACAAAAGTGTATTCTGGAGGTATTTTTAAAGGGTCAAAAACACCGATTTTTTGCTTTGAGATTTTTTTATTTTTTAGTTCTTTTAAAAGTTTGTACCATTATAGATAATTACTTAACCTATTTTTTATGGGTTTTTAATAAGAAAGATATAAAAGAAGAAAAGGGAGTTATTAAATACAACAAATATAGTTATAATATATGCAAATATACACAGATTATATACACTATAATACAAGATAATAATGAAGAATTATTAACGAATTTTATTGAATTATTTAAGTCAGGAATTTAATATGTCGCTTTTAATATGATGAATACGAGATTCATCATATCCCTATACTTAAACTATGCTTGTCCTCAAGCATATAAAGAATGAAGGAATCAGATTAATTCCTGACAGTGCATGTGAAAATTTCAAGGCTCAATTTTTCGAAGACCCTCAAATTTAAGCGATTCTAAATTTCTGGGCTCAACCATGCTCTAGTTAGAAGGAATCCAACTTCTCTAATTATCAGACTTTCTTTTTGTACATAAAATATAAGGATATAAAATTTAGTGTACTTCATTCCTGAGAGTCGAGTCGAGTCATCATCCAAAGTTCCAGTCTAAGAGACTCTCCTCTAGACCTAATCCTCAACACTAGGGAATAAGTCTATTCTTTCTTCAGTCAACTGTTTCATTAGTTTGTCAGACTTGAAAATGAAGATGGACGACCAGATTATGGAGGACATAAGATTATGTCTATTTTTCTCTCCCTCACATTGGAACAAGGGACCTCACGAGTGCCTTATTACTCAACACTTGTATTTTTTTGTTTGTTTATCAATGTGTCCGTCAAGAGAATTAGGAGCCATCTGTACTTGTTTTTCTGGGAGTACACCGGGGTGTATCTCTTTTGAGTATATAAGATACCTTTGACACCTAAACATGTATCACTATACGATGCAGAGCCCTTTTATGGTGCTAGCCCGACTCCTTGGTCCTAACAGCGTTTGGTCCAAGTGGACAATTTGAAAATGTTTGGGAGCGCTCACCATATGGTGGAAGCTCTTTTGAAAATTGACTTTGAGGAATATAGCTTTTTTAACACATCTTTTTTTTCTTTTATTTTTGGCTAGCTCCACTGCTTTTTCCAAAAGCTGGCGCATATTGATCATCAATTATATAGTTTCATCACACCCTGGCGCATAAGTAAATATTGAAAATTTTTATGGATTTAAATTTTTCAATTTTTTTAAATTATTTTAAGAGACAATGGCTGACCCAAGCTCATATGAATAGTTGCATCCACTCTCAGCTAGTATGGGTGTAAGTACGGACCATTAGACGGACCCACGCTACTTGAGGATGAAGCCATAGACAGTGTCCACTAAACTACCCACTCTGCTAAGAGAGACCAAAGTTCCCTCAGTGAGAGTAGCTGCTCATTTTTTAGCCTAGTAGTTAGAGTTTCTTTAGTTTTTCAAATTTTTATACAGTTTTTGAAAAAGATTAATTTTAATTATAAAAAGGTTGATTTTTACAAAAGTTAATCCCTCAATTTTACAAAATATTTTTACAAGTATTTTTACAAAACTCAGTTCACATGCTTACTTAAACTAAGCCCAAAAAAGATTTTTCAAAATTTTTTAAAAATATACGAGCTATGGCTAAAGTAGATATACAATAATATATGATATACCCCCTATACTTAACTTTTGCTATGTCCTCATAGCACAAGTGATATGAAGCCATGGCTTGGTTAAATTAGGGTAATATAGCGGAACTGAGGAGGAGGGTCCCCCTATACTTAGGTCAAAAATGACCTAAGTATATGAATACAGATGGAGGGATGGATAATGAGTCATGTCCCCCCTATACTTAGGATGGATAAAGCCTAAGTAAAGGATCTAGAATTACGGCTGGGGGGGCGAGGTTGTTAAGGTTAGTGTATGTTTTTATACAGATGAGTGGAGAGAGGAGGGGTGAGTTTTTATAGATGATTAGGAAGATGTGGGAGTGTGTGTACACTTTTACATATTAAGATGTCGGAGGGGGGTTGTATGAAAAATACATAGAAGGTAGGGGAGGAGGGTGGATGTATATGTGCATGTGGGTGATGAATCCACATTTCATCATCTTTATTCTATCATTTTGGCACCAAAAACCCTAGCAAATACCTGTAAATAGCATTAAAATCATCATCTTAGCATTCATGCATGTACATCTAAATAGTGTATAAAATACTATAATTAAAGCCAAAATTATAGAATAAATAAAAGAAAAGAAAAAGAATAAAATATTGTAAATATTTTATGACCCAAAACCTCGAGACCTAGGTATCTTGATGAATAGGTCGACAAGGAATAAAGTAGGGGGAGATAAGGTCAGAACCACAGTTCAAATACAATGTATTTTATTCATTATTTATTCATTTTGGGACCTACTTTTGGTTCCACTTTTTATACATTAAATAAAGAAACTTTGTACATGAAAGTTTTAGATAATTAAATAAAGAAAAATACAAAATTGATTTCATAGAAAAATAATGTACAGATAAAAAGTTATGGTCTGAATAAAAATCCAGAATCCCAACTTCCCAGACCCGTATCTCACAAATGACAACTCCAAATCCATCAAACTCACCTTTAATTGTATATAGAAGAAAATAAGCTATTTAATGGTGGTAGTTTCGCATTTGGCGGAGCTACGGTTTGAAAGTTGTGTTTTGGACCCACATTGTATAATTGTACAGATTAAAATATTCAATTTATTCTTTATTCATTATTTTTGTATTTTTATATTTTTATAATTATGTAAATATTACTTATAACAATTATGTACATTAAAACCAGAATAAAAACCTAAAGAAAATACAAAATAAAAATACTTATATATATAATGTATAGGTATTATACCTATACTTATACCTACATATTACATACTTATAATTTATTAAAAGTACATAAATAAATTCAAAAAAAATCAAATAAAAATATATTTGAGTATATAAAAGTATTTTATAGTTTTTTAAAATACTAAACAGAATTAAAGAAATAAAAAATATCAAAATAAAAATAAAAGAATAAAATATGCAGATATTATACCTATATAGGGTATAAAAGTAAACTTGTAAAAATATAAGTCATAAAAATACATAAAAATCACTATAAAATACTTCGTAAAAAAATAAACATTTTTATAATTTTATAATTAAAAGTTAAATAAATTGTTTATTATTTTTAAATTAATTAATAAAATATTTTTTCCAGGGTTTTTCCTGGTTGGTCCACGTGGACCAACCAGGAGGTCAGGACTATTGACCAAGGTCAACAGTCTGACCTACCCCCCTGTAGCTCTGCGCGCCTCGTTTTTCCCCCGCTTTTGCGGATTTTTCAAGGGTGTGTCTTTCACCCTTTGAGGCCGATTTCTTCTGCGATTTTGTACCCTGTACCACCACCTAGCTCGCCGATCTCCAAGATCTTCTTAGATCTTCTCCTCTCGCCCGTGTCTCCTCCTCGAAGATCGCCCCATCACCATGTTCAAAACTGAGCCCCTGACTTTCCTTCTTCCCTTGAACCGGCTTTGGGCGCCTAAATCCTCCACGAGAGGGGTTGAGTTGCACTCCAGTGACAGGGGAGTCTCCCCCCATCCTAGTCGAGGTGCGGCGAGCACCTAAGGCCGCGTATCCATCATCTCCGGCGGCTGCGCCGCCGTGAGGTTATTCCCTCGCCCTGCCTGGGCTTGAGGTTGGGTTTTGTTGCCTTTTTCTTTACGCATTTCTAGTTCTAGTAGCTTAATCCTCCGCCTTCACCAGTTCATATTGCCTGAATCCCATCCAATCATCCACGCCGCCACCTCGTCGGAGTTCGCTCCGTTGAGCTTCTCCCTCACCGCCTTCCACCATCTTTTACTGCAGGGTGATGCGCGGCAATTTGCACGCGCGCACCGTAACCTTTTTTTGCAGGTCCTATAGCGTTCAAGCGCGCCTGGAGCGTATTTGGCGTTCGCCGGAGATACCTGGGGGGGCTGCTGCTCCTCTGACCTCGCGGGCGGATCCAAGACGTTCTCCGGCCTTCCTCTGACCTCCAGCAGATAAAGGGAGCTTGCGCCATGCTCCTGGGCCCCCTCGAAGCAGCGAAGGACGATGGAGAAGGGCAGGCACGGCGGCCCAAGTTCGCCGAGCCCTCACTCCAACCCTGTTCTTCCACATCTTCTCCGAGCCGTCGGATGCTTCCTTGTTCTTGCTGATCTTTTTGAGCCATCGGATCGTGATCTTTCCCAGCCGTAGATCAACCTCGGATGTTCTGATCTCAACCGTCGCAGACGAAGGGGCATCGAGCGACCAAGGAGTGACATGTGTTTAAGTGGCATTTATCAGCCGCCCGATCCAAAGGACGTTGGGTATTTTGCATCTCTTTCCCAGCGATTTTTATATTTAACATTCGGCACATAATCCTTCATCGGCTGTTGTTTAATTTATGTAGTATTTACAAACCAGCCCCCGCGCTTCCACGTATTTACAGATAGGTTTTCGGCCACGTCATCTCACGTGCCAGTGCGCGTGAGGTGCGTGGCCATTTTGCATCAATACCCTCGGGCGTTTTGTTATTTGTAATCGGTCCAAGGACTATTTGCTCTAGTGTAACATTGTTGGTACATTTGTAAGTCAACCCCTCGCATTTTGAAATATTACATTTTAGCCCTTCCCAAGTGCGTGCATCGCACGTGCGTGGGTGGGTATTTTGCACGGAAGATCCTGCGATTTTTGTGATTACTTTTTGGTCCAGAATATATTTTATTCAGTATAAAGAATTGGGAAAAAAATGCGCTCAGGACCCTGAGGTTTTGCCTATTTACAGAAATTCCCCTGCCAGGCCTGATTAATGTTTGGATGCTTGTTTTAATTATTTAAATTATCATTTTGCCTCCAAAAATTCTCAAAAATTAGGGTTAAAACTCCTGCATGCTTGTATTTTGACGCTCTATTTTTAGTTTTGAATTGTCTTGCATTTTTATATTTATTAAAAATCAAAAACATGCTTTGTATTCACTGTCTAGCTTAGAAAATACCAAAAATAGTAAAATATTTCGAAAAAATCCAAAAAAAATTCCCTAGTGTCTATTTTAGCCTACTTTAGTGTCAGTCCAAAAATCACTAAAAATCTCAAAAGAAAAACCTTAAAAATTAGAAAACACTCAAAAACTTCAAAAAAATCTATAAAATCAAAGAAAACTCCAAAAATTATAAACTAGTTTCTGTTTGTTCTATATTTCATTATCTTTATTTGAAAATTAGTGTGAAAAATTTTGGTGGCTGTCTAATATTTTTAATTCCAGTTTTACCCCTAGCCAGTAGCTTGTCCACTATTTTGGTTTATTTTGCTTTTTAAAAATACCAAAAACACTTTGAAAATACCCAAAAATCACAAAAACAGTAAAAAATCATAAAAACATCAAAAAAATTTTATTTCTGAATTTTTGTCTATTCTAGCTTATTTTTATAAATATTTTATCAACCCTTTTATTACATTGTCTTTATATTCCAATATTGAAAAAAAACATATATATATATATATATATATAAAATCATAAAAATCAGAAAATTAAAAACCAAAATACAAAATTAAAAAAATTAAAAAAAAATTAAAAACCCACAAAAATCTTTGCTTGCTTGCTTAGTGTAGACATCATCCACACATTCACACACACACATTTATTTGTGCACCTACCTTGTTTGCTCCCTGTGTTCGAACTCTCTGCATACTTGCCGTTTACATCTTTTGTGCAGAGTTAAAAATAAATTTTAACTCCACATTTATTTCTATTCACTTGATCTATAGTGTGGGTTAATTGTTGATTAATTAAGGATTTTTAGCGGTCACCACAGCGACCTGAGTGTTCCCGCCTTGTGTGGAATACTAGACCCTAGAAATTCCTAGTTATCAAATGGCGCCGTTGCCGGGGAGCAACAACGCGTAGGTCTTATTTTTGTTGTATTGTGATCCTTGTCTACATTTTTGCTTTCTTTATTTGCTCATTTATTTGATCTTATTGCTTGACTTGTCTAATCACTCTTCCTTGTTGACTTTGTGCGAGGAACCACGGATCGAGGGAGACGCTCTACCTTGGGCGTCGGTGCACCCACGTGAAGGCGGCAGGAGACTTCTGACCTAGCATCAAAGAAGGCAGGGAGGACTTGAGAAGACAGTCGTGTTTTTGAGCACTTTTTTGTGTTGTATTTATTTTGTAATTTGTAGTGAGAGAGAGACTTTTATTTATTGTAATAATACAGGTACCCCCGGACATTAGACTCTCGAGCCTAATTTCCAAGTGATTGTTCACTTGGGGGCTCGCCCGGCTTTTCTCACGTTTTCCTTCGCATTCTTTTATTTTGTTTTGTTTTATGATTTTAGTTATTTTGTGTGATTGAGCCCCTAGCTCTAGGAGTTGCTTGCGATAGACTAAGGCCAAACACCTAATACTTTGCATGCACCTATAGTTTCGTTCTGGACTTAGTCAAATTTTAAACAGTTGATCATCACCTTCAATCCGTCGCGCCGCGAGCTCTCCCCGCAAAGCGCTTTCTACTAAACTCAAGTGTGCTGAGCAGAGGAGGGGTGAGCCTAGACCGGACATTAGGTTTGAGGATTGGTGGTCAGTTTGTGGTTCTTCCCGCTAATAGCAATTTTTGAACTTAGGGTGATTTCATCGGCTTGCATTTGCATATAGATAGGTTTCAATTCTGCTGAGCATCTTTGCATGTAGAGTGCTGGAGGCAAGGTGAGCATTTACGCTTTAGCATCCATCATCGTTTTGATCGCTTGCATTGCTTTTCCGCCTCTCTACCTCTGATTTTGTCAACCTAGGTGCTTAAAGGAATTGACTCCTCGTTAGACGCGTGCATTTCTCACTAAAAATCCAAAAAAAAGTGATAATCAATAAGATCGGGATTGCTAATCACACTTGACCTAAAAAGACACCGAATTGAAAAGTTTGTCTTGGGGAGAGCAACCCCCTCCTTGTTTGGTTTGGATGAGCGAGAGAGTGACCCGTACCTTAGGATAGAGCCTCCGATTTTTCTCGACTGATTACCGGCTTTCTGTACGGGACAGTCGGTTGAGAAACATCTGGATTCCTATTACCTCACGTAATCGCTCTGATAGACTGAATGATCACCCAAAATAAAATCGACAAGATAATTGACCATTCTCTTGGGTCTTCAGCTCTGGGT
This sequence comes from Ottelia alismoides, assembly GCA_037367405.1. Taxonomy (NCBI): domain Eukaryota; kingdom Viridiplantae; phylum Streptophyta; class Magnoliopsida; order Alismatales; family Hydrocharitaceae; genus Ottelia; species Ottelia alismoides. The sequence continues at coordinate 718,480 of JAZKJV010010283.1, forward strand.
GCGTAGGTGAATCGGGGGTTTGCTTGTTCATCTTGTGTGATTTCCAGATCCATTCGATCCTTCCCCTCTATATCCATCTGTTTCCCACCCTCCCTCCCTTCAGTCTTCCTCTCTGCTTCTTCTTTACCCCTGGATGATGGATCCCCCTCACTTCGAGCCGATCTTGCGGCTTTTTCTTCACTATCTGACCATCACTCCAGTCCACCCTCTAGAGAGGTCTGATCTCCGACCAACCTCCCGCTCCCTCCCTCCCTTTCATCTCACTACTCTGGGCATGCGGCCGAGACGTCCGAGGATACCAGATAGAGCAGATGCAAGACCCGGACGATGCCATTGCTGAGTTGAGAGCGCACTCAGTTGGTGATCAGAGAGAGCAGTGGAGATCAGCAGACATATCCTCTTCCAGAAGGATGGAGGAGCAGATAGCACAGGGAGCTGAGTCAGCTTCTACACTAGGTCCATTCGTCTTGGATTTGGAGTACATTCAGCAACTGCCGACATTTTCAGGAGAGGCGCACGAGGAGCCGTATCTTCACCTGTCCGCATTTGAGGAGTTTGGTAGAGCACAGAGATATTCAGATATCACTGCAGAGGAGCTGATGAGCAGGACCTTCCCATTCACGCTTCACGACAGAGCCATGAGATGGCACCGACAATTGGGGAGGACATTCGATACGTGGGGAGAGCTACGCCGAGAGTTTCTACAAAGATACTTCCCCCCGCGTAGAGCAGAGTTTATGCGGTCCTTGATCACCGACTTTTCAGTTGACCCCCAGGAGCCATTGCTGGAGGCATGGCCGAGATTTCTTGACCTCTTGAGGAGATTTCCGGACCACGGACTTCCAGTGACAGACTTGATAGAGATCTCCATGAGGGGGATGACCGCAGAGCAGTTAGCATTGGTGATTACCACATGTGGCGGTTCACACCGCAGTTTCGACATTCACCTACTGGATACCATCTCGAGGCTACTTTCACAGAGTTTTTATTCACGAGATGCCTTACTCGGGACAACACATGCGGACGATGCGGTACCAGTGCGGTGTGTCGCTTTACATGATGTGACAGTTTCTACACACCAGCCCGAGGACTTGGATGATGCAGCACCACTGACAGGGGACATGACTATGATATCAGAGGTTCGGACCCAGAGTCTACTCGAGTGCCCGCTGGTCTTCCAGCCAGAGTTCGAGTTAGCCCCAGAGTTTCCAGTCGACGAGTCTTGGATATCAGATCTTCTGATATTCCAAGAACCGGAGGAGCCCCCGCTACTACAACCATTGTCTCAGACACTTCAGATTCCAGTCCCGGAGGACTCAGCTTCCTTTCTGGAGAGATACTTCTTGGATACAGACAGCAACCAGGACTCCGCCCAGCAGCCACAGCTCGATGAGGGACACCACTTTGAGAGTTCAGATACAGAGAGTCCCGTATTCGAGCCTTTTGTCCTCCACTCTGACGAGACAGACACCTTTACTGAGGACCAGTTGGCAGCCAGCATAGCCGCAGAGCGAGGATTAGCCGCAGACACTTTGCCAGCTTCCGCGGTGTTGACTAGTACCTTCTCCTGCTTCCAGATTGCCGAGAGCAACACTTCCGATGATGATGCAGCCTGGTGCACTGAGTGGATACTTGATAGCAGCACAGATGCCCATCTAGATCCTGATCCTCTTCTTGTCACTTTTGATCCGGCATCTCTCCCCGAGGGTTATCTGCGGGAGGATGCCACACTCGATGTGTACTCGGTTTCACCTACTGAGAGTGTTTCCGATCTGGCGGAGCATGAAACCGAGTCTTTAGATCCTTCTGATTCTGAGTCTTCTCACCTCGACGACCCTCGCGAGGATGAGCCCATCCTAGAGATATTCGATGACCTATCTGATCTGCTTCTATTTCATTCATCGAGTATCAATCTTCTGACAGAGTCTCCTGATCTTGACTATACATACCTTTTTGAGACACTGATTGACGTGGAGGATTCTATTACTGATCCATCCTTCTCCACGTTTGATTTCTTCGGCTCCACACTTTCACTCCAGTCTGATCCAGAGCAGATGATTTCTTTTGTGCTACCGGATCCCGATCACTTATTTCCATATCCTTGGTCGGTAGCAGACACCCGCTTGATTGCATACCTGGGTGTCTTACTCTACACTTTTGAGTTCGTCGCTATTCTCATAACGAGACTACGACGACAGTACGGTATTCGACTTATCGATGCCATACTGAACCTTGATACAACATTGTCCTAGCCTTTGCGCCCAGCTAGGGGCGTAAAAACTAGCACTTGTTGAGAGGCACCTCAACATTGTACTCTTTTGTATATACATGTTTTGTCTTAGTTTGATCTTTCTTTCTTCCGTTCTTGTTTTCACCCCAGGTCTCGCTTAGGATTATCTTTTCTATACTTAGGATATTGCTCATCCTAAGTATGGGGGGGGGGCGAAAACACCGGGTTGTTCGTTTTTCGTTCCGTTTCATCACTCCCGGTGTTGCTTATACTTAGGGCTTCTTTTACCCTACGTATAGGGGGAGTGGTGTGTACATTCTCACGATATCCTCTTCCATTCCGATCTCCTTTCTTCTTTTCTTCTTTTCTTCTTTTCCTTTTCTATTTCCATTATCTATCAAAAAGGTGCCACCCTTGTAGACAGTTTTCCATACTTAGGACGTATTTTGTCCTAAGTATAGGGGGTGTGCACCCCGAGTTTCTTTACTTTTCGATCCTCTCCATTGTCTCCTCTTCTTGTCTATACTCAGGGATATCTTACCCTAAGTATAGGGGGAGACAATTTGAGTACGATCTGTTCATTCCCACCCTTGACCCTCCCTGCGTTGTGTACAGTCTGCTATACTTAGGATTACTTGATCCTAAGTATAGGGGGGGAGGTCAACTTCTTATTGGTTTATTTATTCTTTAGACTTGTCTATACATAGTACGAGTTATGTCTTCTCTTTTCTCTCCGATCTATGAGGACATAGCTCAAGCTAAGTATAGGGGGGTCATATATACTGCGTATATACTTTAGCCATAACTCGTACTTTCGTATTTTCCTAACAATATGGCTAAAAATTCATTAAAAATCCCTAATAAAAAGGTGTTTTATTCCTCAAAGTCTTTTTGTATAAACTGATTAATAAATCAGGTGAAAATGTTTTTTGCAAAATGTTTGAAAAATAGTTTGAAAATCTTTGTGAACATCTATTGAAAACTATTTTGAAAATATTTTGTTACATGTTTTCAACCTTTGTAGAAATGTGTGGTTTGTAAAACTTATTTTCTTTGTGTGAAATAAAATGTTTGAAAAATGATTTGCAAATGATTTGAAAAGTGGTTGCAAAAATGTTTTGAAAAATCTATCTATACTATTTGAAAAACCTTTGAAAAAATGATTTCAAATGTGTGTACATGTTTGCAAAAATGTTTGTACAAATTATTTTGGACTATAGTCTTCAAAAATTGTGTGAAAAACTTGTGTCAAATAAATTTGAGGAATATATACATCTCACTAAAAATCCACTATATATATGTATAAAATTGACCACTTACCCTTGTAAAATCCACTTCTTGTAATTATAAGAAGCACTCCCGTGTACATATTTTAACCCAGCTTTCAGCCAAAATCTTTTTTATTCAAAAATCCCAAAAACATTTGCAAAATTGAAATCCAAAAACATATGAAAAAATCTTTTGAAAAATACAAAAATGCATCTGCATATGCACCATCATCATATTTTCAAAAATCCATAAAAAGTTCAAAATCTTGAAAATTGCATCACAAAAAGATTTTCTGCATTGCATTTGCATAGCATTAGCATTTTTCGGATTGAGTTTGATAGTTGAACAAATCTAAGTAAAATCCGAAGATTGGAGCTTGTTTGGACCTTAAAATCTACCTAATAACAGGAACCTTATAGGAACTGGGTTTGAGGTACTTCAGGTCTAGTCGACTTAATTCTTTGAGGATCATGAGACTTGGTTCAATGGATTCTTGACTGCCTAAGTAGAGTATTTCGGAGCACACGCACGACTCTTGTTGATAATGACCTAACTTGGACACCTGCACCCTTCACATGGCTCGACTCAGTTGGAGTGGTGAGGGGATTGGATTTGCCGGTATGAGACGCACACAAGTGGAAACATTTGTCCTCCTCTAGGGAGGGAAGTGCACCCCAACCCATCCAGTGATAAGGAAGTCTAAAGACAGGAGGCTGAGGGTTGCGATAAAGCTTCAAAAGAGGGATAGTCTACTGGCTCAAGAGGAAAAACTCTTTATGTAAATGCTGCTGTATATAGTATTTCAAAAAAAAAGGTTTCAGGCATGTACAAAAATAAAAGGCCTGTAAAGTATGTACAAAGTCAATAAGCAAGCTTGAGTTCTAAAGTCATATCATATGAGCCTGCAGCAGGATGACTTGACTACACTGGTCTTGCATCCCAGGATAGGTAGCTACACTAGCTACCGTCCATTCTTCTCTTCACCCCCTCCTCTTGAGCTGGTTGCCACTTGAACTTAGAAGGGAATACCCCGCTCCTCGAGGATGGAGTTGTTGGATTGGGGAATCATTGGGTTGTCGTACTGGAGAAGTCAGTTTCTTTGTCATTCTAGTTGGGGAGAGCCACCATCACTTACACTGTACGAGTCAGATTCATAGTCGTAAGAGTTTGCGTATGAATTGAGATATTTCTGACCTGGCTATTGAGGAGACTTGGACAGAGTTTTGGGATTCTCAAGGACTGTTGAATTTCAAATACGGTTCTCACTAAGGTTCCGCCTGCACTAAAATTCTGAAGGTCTGACTTAGGCTCCAAACTTTGATTTTGTGAAGACAAGTTTGATGATCAAATAAAATCCAAGTTCTTCTTTTTCTTTTCTTTCTTTTTCTTTTTGCACTTATTGCATAAGTGTTTGCTAGGGACTAGCAAAGGTAAAGTATAGGGGGATGATGAATCCACATTTCATCATCTTTATTCTATCATTTTGGCACCAAAAATCCTAGCAAATGCCTGTAAATAACATTAAAATCATCATCTTAGCATTCATGCATGTGCATCTAAATAGTGTATAAAATACTGTAATTAAAGCCAAAATTATAGAATAAATAAAAGAAAAGAACAAGAATAAAATATTGTAAATATTTTATGACCCAAAACCCCGAGACCTAGGCATCTTGATGAATAGGTCGACAAGGAATAAAGTAGGGGGAGATAAGGTCAGAACCACAGTTCAAATACAATGTATTTTATTCATTATTTATTCATTTTGGGACCTACTTTTGGTTCCACTTTTTATACATCAAATAAAGAAACTTTGTACATGAAAGTTGTAGATAATTAAATAAAGAAAAATACAAAATTGATTTCATAGAAAAATAATGTACAGATAAAACGTTATGGTCTGAATAAAAATCCAGAATCCCAACTTCCCAGACCCGTATCTCACAAATGACAACTCCAAATGCATCAAACTCACCTTTAATTGTATATAGAAGAAAATAAGCTATTTAATGGCGGTGGTTTCGCATTTAGCGGAGCTACAGTTTGTAAGTTGTGTTTTGGACCCACATTGTATAATTGTACAGTTTAAAATATTCAATTTATTCTTTATTCATTATTTTTGTATTTTTATATTTTTATAATTATGTAAATATTACTTATAACGATTATGCACATTAAAACCAGAATAAAAACCTAAAGAAAATACAAAATAAAAATTTTTATATATATTGTATAGGTATTATACCTATACTTATACCTACATATTACATACTTATAATTTATTAAAAGTACATAAATCAATTCAAAAAAATGAAATAAAAATATATTTGAGTATATAAAAGTATTTTATAGTTTTATAAAATACTAAACAGAATTAAAGAAATTAAAAATATCAAAATAAAAATAAAAGAATAAAATATGTAGATATTATACCTATATAGGGTATAAAAGTAAACTTGTAAAAATATAAGTCATAAAAATACATAAAAATCACTATAAAATACTTCGTAAAAAAACATTTTTCATTTTATAATTAAAAGTTAAATAAATTGTTTACTATTTTTAAATTAATTAATAAAACATTTTTTCCAGGGTTTTTTCTGGTTGGTCCACGTGGACCTACCAGAAGGTCAGGACTGTTGACCAAGGTCAACAGTCTGGCCTACCCCCCTGTAGCTCTGCGCGCCTCATTTTCCCCCCACTTTTGCGGATTTTTCGAGGGTGCGTCATTCACCCTTTGAGGCCGATTTCTTCTACGATTTTGTAACCTGTACCACCACCTAGCTCGCCGACCTCCAAGAACTTCTTAGATCTTCTCCTCTCGCCCGTGACTCCTCCTCGAAGATCGCCCCATCACCATGTTCAAAACAGAGCCCCTGACTTTCCTTCTTCCCTTGAACTGGCTTTGGGCGCCTAAATCCTCCAGGAAAGGGGTTGAGTTGCACTCCAGTGACAGGGGAGTCTCCCCCCATCCTTATCGAGGTGCGGCGAGCACCTAAGGCCGCGTATCTATCATCTCCAGCGGCTGCGCTGCCGTGAGGTTATTCCCTCGCCCTGCCTGGGCTTGAGGTTGGGTTTTGTTGCATTTTTCTTTACGCATTTCTAGTTCTAGTAGCTTAAACCTCCACCTTCACCAGTTCATATTGCCTGAATCCCATCCAATCATCCACGCCGCCACCTCGCCGGAGTTCGCTCCGCTGAGCTTCTCCCTCACCGCCTTCCACCATCTTTTACTGCAGGGTGATGCGCAGCAATTTGCCCGCGGGCACCGTAACCATTTTTTGCAGGTCCTATAGCGTTGAAGCGCGCCTGGAGCATATTTGGCGTTCGCCGGAGATACCTGGGGGGGCTGCTGCTCCTCTGACCTCGCGGGCGGATCCCAGAGTTCTCCGGCCTTCCTCTGACCTCCAGCAGATAAAGGCAGCTTGCGTCGTGCTCCTGGGCCCCCTCGAAGCAGCGGAGGACGACGGAGAAGGGCAGTTACGGCGGCCCAAATTCGTCGAGCCCGCACTCCAGCCCTGTTCTTTCACATCTTCTCCGAGCCGTTGGATGCTTCCTTGTTCTTGCTGATCTTTTTGAGCCATCGGATCGTGATCTTTCCCAACTGTAGATCAACCTCGGACGTTCTGATCTCAGCCGTCGCAGACGAAGGGGCATCGGGCGAGCAGGGAGTGATACGTGTTTAAGTGGCGTTTATCAGCCGCCCGATCCAAAGGACGTTGGGTATTTTGCATCTCTTTCCCAGCGATTTTTATATTTAACATTCGGCACATAATCCTTCATCGGCTGTTGTTTAATTTATGTAGTATTTACAAACCATCCCCCGCGCTTCCACGTATTTACAGATAGGTTTTCGGCCATGTCATCTCGCGTGCTAGTGCGCGTGAGGTGCGTGGCCATTTTGCATCAAGACCCTCGGGCGTTTTGTTATTTGTAATCGGTCCAAGGACTATTTGCTCTAGTGTAACATTGTTGGTACATTTGTAAGTCAAACCCTCGCATTTTGAAATATTACATTTTAGCCCTTCCCAAGCACGTGCATCGCACGTGCGTAGGTGGGTATTTTGCACGGAAGGTCCTGCGATTTTTGTGATTACTTTTTGGTCCAGAATATATTTTATTTAGTATAAAGAATTGGGAAAAATTGCGCTCTGGCCCCTGAGGTTTTGCCTATTTACAGAAATGCCCCTGCCAGGCCTGATTAATGTTTGGATGCTTGTTTTAATTATTTAAATTATCATATTTCCTCCAAATATTCTCAAAAATTAGGGTTAAGCTCCTGCATGCTTGTATTTTGACGCCCTATTTTTAGTTTTGAATTTTCTTGCATTTTTATATTTATTAAAAATCAAAAACATGCTTTGTATTCACTATCTAGCTTAGAAAATACAAAAAATAGTAAAATATTTCGAAAAAATCCAAAAAAATTCGCTAGTGTCTATTTTAGCCTACTTTAGTGTCAGTCCAAAAATCACTAAAAATCTCAAAAGAAAAACCTTAAAAATTAGAAAAGACTCAAAAACTTTAAAAAAATCTATAAAATCAAAGAAAACTCCAAAATTTATAAACTCAGTTTCTGTTTGTTCTATATTTCATTATCTTTATTTGAAAATTAGTGTGAAAAATTTGGTGGCTATCTAATATTTTTAATTCTAGCTTTACCCCCAGCCAGTAGCTTGTCCACTGTTTTGGTTTATTCTTCTTTTTAAAAATACCAAAAACACTTTGAAAAATACCCAAAAATCACAAAAATAGTAAGAAATCATAAAAAACATCAAAAAAATTTTATTTCTGAATTTTTGGCTATTCTAGCTTATTTTTATAAATATTTTATCAACCCTTTTATTACATTGTCTTTATATTCCAATATTGAAAAAGAAAAAAAACATATATATATATATAATATAAAATCAGAAAAATCAGAAAATTAAAAGGGATTTTTACCCGGCAGACCCTGTAATCTTTTGCAATTACCGCTACGACCTTCGAAACATCGTAATTCCTCCCTAGACCCCGTAAACTTGTTAACCTTTACCCTACATACCCTGCGGTTAACCACCATCCATGTAGCCGTTAAAACTAACCGAATTCTGTTATCTTCTTTTACATAATACCCATTTTAGTTATCAAATTTACTAAAGGTGCCATCTCCTCACCTAAGCAGCCCCCCCGGTTGAAGCCCCCCGGCATCATTCATCCCACCGAGTTTCGAAGAGAGAGAGAGGGAGCTGTGACAGAGTTTTATTTTCTACCGTCGAACGAAGTCGATGGCTGAGGTTTGGTGTGATCATGTCGTCTCTAATTTCGAGCTGGGCCCGGTGATCATGTCGGGGTGGTGGGCATCCCGGTGACCTCCCTCGCCGCGCGCTCCGTCGCCCTCGGCATCCGCTTCATCGCCTTCCACAACGAGCAGTCCGCGGGCTACGCCGCCTCCGCCTACGGCTACCTCACCTCCATCCCCGGCGTCCTCCTCACCGTCTCCGGCCCCGGCTGCGTCCACGCCCTCGCCGGCCTCTCCAACGCCCAAGTTAACTCCTGGCCCCTCCTCCTCATCTCCGGCTCCTCCGATCAGTCTCTCTCCGGCAAGGGCGACTTCCAGGAGCTCGACCAGCTCTCCGCCGTCCGACCTTTCTCCAAGCTCTCCCTTAAGGCCACCGACATCTCCCTCATCCCCCGCCTCGTCCGCGAGACCCTCTCCGCCACCTCCTCCTCTCGTCCCGGCGGCTGCTATCTCGACCTCCCCACCGACGTCCTCCACCAGAAAGTCTCCATCTCGGAGGCAGATCGCCTCCTCTCCGAGAGCTTCCCGACCCAGATCGAAAGACCTATCATCTCCCTCGCGTCTAACATCGCAAAGGCCGCAGCTTTGCTCCGCGGGGCGGCCCGGCCCCTAGTGGTAGTGGGCAAAGGCGCCGCCTTCGCTCGTGCGGAGCACGAGATCAGCCTTCTGATCGAGAGGACCGGGATCCCCTTCCTTCCCACCCCTATGGGAAAGGGGATCCTAGACGACCGCCACGAACTGTCCGCCACCGCCGCGAGATCGCTCGCGATCGGGCAGTGTGATCATGTCGTCTCTAATTTCGAGCTGGGCCCGCATTGGTTCCATCGTCAGTGGATTGGTGAAGTGAAGATGAACAAGAAGGTAGAAGAAGGAAGGAGAAAGACAGGAAGAATTCCAACCGTTAGATTTTATATGGTTTGATTAACTTAGTTTTAACCCACTCAAGTTAAGTCAAGATGTGTTAATTTAACGGCAGGGTTCGTGAGGTAAGACGGAGCAAGTTTACAGGGTCCAGGGAGGAATTACGATGTTTCGAAGGTCGTAGCGGTAATTGCAAAAGATTACAGGGTCTGCCGGGTAAAAATCCCAAATTAAAAACCAAAATACAAAATTAAAAAAATTAAAAAAAATTTAAAAACCCACAAAAATCTTTGCTTGCTTGCTTAGTGTAGACATCATCCACACATTCACACACACACATTTATTTGTGCACCTACCCTGTTTGCTCCCTGTGTTCGAACTCTCTGCATACTTGCCCTTTACATCTTTTGTGCAGAGTTAAAAATAAATTTTAACTCCACATTTATTTCTATTCCCTTGATCTATAGTGTGGGTTAATTGTTGATTAATTAAGGATTTTTAGTGATCACCGCAGCGACCTGAGTGTTCCCGCCTTGTATGGAATACTAGACCCTAGAAATTCCTAGTTATCAGTGGGGCGGGGGGTAGATCACTAAGTGATCTCTCTCTCTCTCTCTCTCTCGCTCTCTCTTCTTTTTTTCCTTTTTTTCATACTCGCGAGCCCTCAAATGAGTTCCGTTAAAAGTGCACATGATACAGATATTTTTTTTACAACATGAAAATGCATGCAGAGATGACTAGTCTTCCTTGAGTTCTTCATCTTTTCTTATATGGCCTTCTCAGTGGGAGCTCCCAACTCCATGCCTCCATGGAGATCAAGCATCCTCAATCTTCATCAGCCCCACCACAAAAGAAAAATATTTAGAAAAATAACAAGGAAAATAATCAATAGAAATGATGCAAAAATAATGCATGAAGAGAAGACCTACAATTTTTGAAAATATTCAACACAAAAAATATCAAAATTCGACTAATAATTAAAGGTGAGTTGTGTCCCCAACAATGACACCATTTGATGAACATCAAATTTGCCTTTTTAATAATGTGGAATTGTCGTAGTATAGGAGGCAAATTCTGTGCAGCAAAAACCACAATCTTCGAATGTTGTGGAATATTTATACTTGGCAAGTTTACCAAGGTCGAACACAGGGACATGAGCCTCTTTAATATATTCATCAAATTTTGGTCTATTAAATCTATGTGTGAATAGATTCTCATGCAGATGTTCACACTAAATGCAGAACAATGCAATTATATGATGCATGTAATTTTTAGTTGATTTTTAAATGCAATGGTAAGATATGCAATGCATAATGTATCAATAAGTGCAAAGGACATGCATGCAAAATATTAATTACAAAAATACCCTACAAGTCATGAGTACATATTTGTTGAACAAGATTTTTCACAGGTCTAAAGTAATCCACACAAGGCGGAATCACAATGTCGCTGAGGCGACCCGCGAGAAATCCTAATTCAAACAACAATTAACCCACGACAAATAAATCAAGCAATGAAAGTAAATGTGCGGAGTTAAAATTTATTATAACTCTACAACAAGATGTGTATAGTGCAAGTATGTGTAGAGGTCGAACACAGGGAGCAGACAGGTAGATCGGGGCACAAGTGCTCAAAAATGTGTGAGTTGTGATCAAGTGTCTATTAATGCTAATTTTTTTTGTGGGTTTTTGATTTTTATATTTTTTTTAATTTTTAATTTTATAGTTTTGTATTTTGGTTTTTAATTTCTGATTTTATATTTTTCTTTTTATATTTTATATTTTTTTATATTCTTTTTCAATATTGGAAAATAAGAACAATGTAATAAAAAGGACAAAGAGGTATTTATAAAAATAGACAAAAATATCCAAAAATATGAAAATAAAGTCTTTTTGGTCTTTTTCTACTTTTTTACTGTTTTTGTGATTTTTGGGTAATTTTTAGAATGTTTTTGGTATTTTTTAATTATCAAAATAAAGAAAACAGTGAAGAAAATACAAGGCTGAAACAAAAATGGAGAAATAAAATAGCAAACAGTAACAAAAAATCTCCATTTTAATTTTCAATGAAAGATAATGAAATAAGGAAAATTCAGGAGAAGAAAACACAATTTTTGGATTTTTTGTGAATTTTATAAATTTTTATGAAGATTTTTAGAGTTTTGCAATTTTTAGGAGTTTGGTTTTATATTTTTTAATGATTTTTGGCTGGGAGTTAAAACAAACTAAAATACACAAAATATATTTTTTTCGGATTTTTATGGAGTGTTTTTATATTTTTTAGTGATTTTCTAATGCAAACAGTGCTGAAAATGGACGTTTTTGATTTTTAATAAATATAAAAATGCAATAATTATGAAAAATAAAAATATGGTAATGAACTACAATGCAACAGGACTCTACTATGATTTTTGGGGATTTTTTAGTGATTTATAGATGCATGCAAAAATTATAGACGACAGCAAGAAACTACATGTAAGCCAGGGGCATTTTTGGAAATAGAAGGAAGTTGAAGGGCCTAGGCGTAAATTTTCCACAAAGTAAATAGCTGAATTAAAATTTGCTGGACTAGATTTAAATACGCAAAATGCGAAGGCTATGCCTACAAAAATCCACGACCCACGTGCATAGGCACGCGCGCCTGGGAGGGGGCAACTCGCAATTATCAGAAATGTTGAGGGCTCTTTTACAAAATTCCAGAAGTTTTTATACCACAGACCAATGTTTTAGCATTAAAAGCACACAAGCAAGAAGCCAGGAGGGGTAGCCTACAAAAACGCCAATGCTCACGTGCGAAGCACGTGAGCTGGCGGGGACCTACTCGCAATAAACAAAAGTGCAGGGGTCGGAATAAAGTTATTACAAAAGTTTTAAACAAGCAGATGAAAGATTTAATATTATAACGCAAATGCAAAATTTCGGGGGTGATGTCTGCAAAATACCCCAGCTGCTGCGGGCGTCGACGGTGGATATCTGGTCACTTATACACGTGTCGCGCCGCAGGCGCGCGATACCCCTTCACAGATGACGGCTGCGATTAAACGTTGGGCACTTGATCTGACGGTGCTGCTTCTCGCCAATCGGACGGCGACGATCAAAAGGGGAGGGGAGAAATGGACGGCACCTGTAGCTCGCCCCCCTCCCCCGCGTTTTGTCCTTCCCAGGTCCGCGCAGGCAGCGGCGGCGCGCGGGCGCGCGGCGTTCTTCTCCGGCAAGCTTCAAGATACCACCCCAAAGTGGTTGCGCTTCAAGGCCCAGTACCTGCGAGAGAGGTCAGGGGTGGTCGCGGGCAAAATGCCGCAACCACCAGGAGATGAACTGATGCGGACACGGCAAAATGGGGCTCGCCGGAGCACGCCCGGCGAGATGGAGTGGCAGGTGATCGAAGGTGTGCGAAATGGGACGGATATGGGAATTAACCCTACGGCTGCAAAGTAAGTAAAAAAATGCAAACAAAATGATAAGAAAAAGGACCTCAAGGCGCAGAAGCTCCTGAGATGGGTACCTCGACGGCCGCACTTGGCCGGAGATGGTGGAACGGCCCAAATGACCACGCCAAGGACCGCCGTGGACGGCTGGAGACCTGCCTGTCACTCAGATCTATCCGGAGCACATCCCAGGGGTCAGAAGCAAGGTCAAAAGGGGTTCAAAAATTGGAGGAAGTGTTTGGGGTGTTTTTGAAACATGGCTCTGGAGCTCTCTTCGAGGCGCGATCACGGGTGGCCCGTTGATCCAATCCCCGAGACAATAGGTGGGCGTGGATGACCAGTCATAGGGGAGAAAAATCCCAGAAGAGATCTAGGTCGAACGGTGAAAGGATCGTCCTAGAAAAAGCCGCGAAGATGGTCCAAAACGCACTCTGACAACAGCAGAGAGGGGGGTCAGACAGTTGACCGGAGTCAACTGTCCAAGCCCTCTGGTTGGTCCACGTGGACCAACCAGAAAAACCCTCTGGAAAAAGATTTAGAAATTAATTAAAAAATAGTAAATGATTTTATTAATTTATGATTATAAAATAAAAAATGTTTGTTATTTAATAAATTATTTTATCATGATTTTTAATTATTTTTATGATACATATTTTCACAAGTTTGCACTTATACCCTTATAGGTATCTATATCTATATATTTAAGTATTTTATTTTTATTTAGGTATTTTTAATTTATTTTATTTTGGTTTTTATTTTCTAAAATTATAAAATACTTTTATATACACAAATATATTTCTATTTTATTTTTCTGATTTATTTTGTATATTTAATAAAATACAAGTATGTTTTGTATTGGTATAAGTGTATGTATAATACCTATGTATTGAATATATACAAGTATTTTTCTTTGTATTTTATTTATGTTTTTATTCTAATTTTAATGCACATAATTATTAGAAGTAATATTTATAACATTATAAAAATATAAAATTATAAAAATAATAAATAAATAATAAATTGAATATTTTAATATGTACAAGTATACAATGAGGGTCCAAAACTCAACTTTCAAACCGTAGCTCCGCCAAATGCGAAACCACCACCATTAATTAGATTATTTTCTTCTATATACAATTAAAGGTGAGTACGCTGCATTTGGAGTTTTTATTTGTGAGATACGGGTCTGGGAAGTTGGCATTCTGGAATTTTATTCAGACCATAAGTTTTTATCTGTACATTATTTTTCTGTGAAATCAATTTTGTATTTTTCTTTATTTTATTATCTACAACTTTCATGTACAAAGTTTCTTTATTTGAAGTGTAAAAAGTGGAACCAAAAATAGGTCCCAAAATGAATAAAGAATGAATATAATGTATAGGTATTTACACTGTATTTTTGACCTTATCTCCCCCTACTTTATTCCTTCTCGACCTATTCATCAAGATGCCTAGGTCTCGGGGTTTCGGGTCATAAAATATTTACAATATTTTATTCTTTTTCTTTTCTTTTCTTTATTCTATAATTTTGGCTTTAAAAACCGTATTTTATACAATATTTACACACCTATGCATGAATGCTAAAATGTATGAATTAATGCTATTTACACGCATTTACTAGGGTTTTTAAGGCCAAAATGATAGAATAAAGATGATGAAACGTGGATTCATCATCCCCCTATACTTGCCTTTGCTAGTCCCTAGCAAACACTTATGCAATAAGTGCAGAAAAAGAAAAACAAAGAAAAGAAAAAGAAGAAAGATGGATGAAGTTCAATGATCAAACTTGTCTTCACAAAATCAAAGTTTGGAGCTTAAGTCGGACCTTGGGAATTTTAGTGCGGGCGGAACCTTAATGAGAACCGAATTTGAAATCCAACAGTCCCTGAGAATCCCAAAACTCTGCTCAAGTCTCCTCAATAGCCAGGTCAGAAATATCTCAACTCATACGCAAACTCTTACGACTATGAATCTGACTTGTACAGTGTAAGTGATGGTGGCTCTCCCCAACTAGAATGACAAAGAAACTGACTTCTCCAATATGACAACCCAATGATTCCCCAATCCAGCAACTCCATCCTCGAGGAGCGGGGTATTCCCTTCTAAGTTCAAGTGGCAACCAGCTCAAGAGGAGGGGGTGAAGAGAAGAATGGACGGTAGCCAGTGTAGCTACCTATCCTTGGATGCAAGACCAGTGTAGTCAAGTCATCCTGCTGCAGGCTCACATGATATGACTTTGGGACTCAAGCTTGCTTATTGACTTTACAACATATGTACATACTTTGCAGGCTTTTTATTTTTGTACATGCCTGAACCTTTTTTTTTTTTGAAATACTATATACAGCAGCATTTACATAAGGAGTTTTTCCTCTTAAGCCAGTAGACTATCCCTCTTTTGAAGCTTTATCGCAACCCACAGCCTCCTGTCTTTAGACTTCCTAATCACTGGACGGGTTGGGGTGCACTTCCCTCCCTAGAGGAGGACAAGTGTTTCCACTTGTGTGCGTCTCGTACCGGCAAATCCAATCCCCTCACCACTCCAACTGAGTTGAGCCATGTGAAAGGTGCATGTGTCCAAGTTAGGTCATTATCAACAAGAGTCGTACGTGTGCTCCGAAATACTCTACTTAGGCAGTCAAGAATCCATTGAACCAAGTCTCGTGATCCTCAAAGAATTAAGTCAACTAGACCTGAAGTACCTCAAACCCAGTTCCTATAAGGTTCCTGTTATTAGGTAGATTTTAAGGTCCAATCAAGCTCCAATCTTCGGATTTTACTTAGACTTGTTCAACTATCAAACTCAATCCGAAAAATGCGAATGCTATGCAATGCAATGCAGAAAATATTTTTGTGATGCAATTTTCAAGATTTTGAACTTTTTATGGATTTTGAAAAGATGATGCATGCATTTTTTTGTATTTTCAAAAAGATTTTTCAAATGTTTTTGGATTTTAATTTTGCAAATGTTTTTGGGAATTTTTGAAAGCAAAAATTTTTGGCTAAAAACTAGGTGAAATATGTACACGGGAGTGCTTCTTATATATACAAGAAGTTGATTTTAAGAATTTACAGGGTAAGTGATCAATTTTATACATATATATATAGTGGATTTTTGGTGTGATGTGTATATTCCTCAAACTAATTTGAAAACAATTTACACACCATTTTTAAAAACTATAGTCCAAAATAGTTTTTACAATCATTTTACAAACATGTACACACATTTGAAAATCATTTTGCAAAAGGCTTTCAAACAGTATATATAGGTTTTTCAAATCATTTTTGCAACCATTTTTCAAACCATTTGCAAATCATTTTTCAAACATTTTATTTCACACAAAGAAAAGAAGTTTTACAAACCACACAATTTTTACACAGGTTGAAAACACGAAACAAAATATTTTCAAGATAGTTTTCAATAGATGTTCACAAAGATTTTCAAACTATTTTTCAAACATTTTGCAAAAAACATTTTCACCTGATTTATTAATCAGTAAATACAAAAAGAATTTGAGGAATAACCACATCTTTTTATTAGGGGTTTTTAATGAATTTTAAAGAATTTTTAGCCATATTTATTAGGAAAATACGAAAGTACGAGTTATGGCTAAAGTATATACGTAGTATATACGACCCCCCTATACTTAGCTTGAGCTATGTCCTCATAGATCGGAGAGAAAAGAGAAGACATAACTCGTACTAAGTATAGGCAAGCCCAAAGAATAAAGAAATAAAGGAATGAATCAATGAATGAGAAGTTGACCGTCCCCCCTATACTTAGGATCAAATAATCCTAAGTATAGCAGACTGTACACAAAGCAGGGAGGGTCAAGGGTGGGAATGAACAGATCATACTCAGATTGTCTCCCCCTATACTTAGGGTAAGATATCCCTAAGTATAGACAAGAAGAGGAGACAATGGAGAGGATCGAGATGAATGAAAGAAACTCGGGGTGCACACCCCCCTATACTTAGGACAAAGTACGTCCTCAGTATAGAAAACTGTCTACAAGGGCGGCACCTTTTTGATAGATACAGAGAATAGAAAAGGAAAAGAAGAAAAGAAGAAAATAAGAAAATGAACGCAGAAGATGGATGAAAATATCGTGAGGATGTACACGTCACTCCCCCTATACTTAGGGTAAAAGAAGCCCTAAGTATAGGCAACAACAGGAGTGACGAAACGGAACGAAAAATGAACACTCGGCTCGTCCACCCCTCCTAAACGTAGGACAAAGTGCGTCCTAAGCAAGGCAAACACGAGAATGGATAGACGAGCAAAACGGGAGAAGGACGAAGATGAACATAAGAGGATATACAACAGAGATGGATGTACATATGATCAAGAAGGTTGAAAGCGCACCTTCTTGCGGGACCGCTGAGGAATGGATCTGGTGTGAGCAGGTCGACATCGGGGTCCACAGTGGACGGAAGCCGATCAGGGTCGACAGAGTGTAGATCCTCAGTGGCCCTAGGGTGTGAAGGTATAGACGGGGTAGTGGAAGAAGTACGGCTAGGTCCGGCCTTGGGAGTCTCGCTGATATCAAAGTGGAATGGGACGAACTCATCATCATCGGAAGTGGTGTACTCGGAGTCGTCCTGCGAGGTGTCGTCCAGGTCAAAACCAAAAGGCACGAACTCATCGGTGGAAGTAGTCGAACTCTGTTCATCCTCTATAATCTCAACCGGATCATCTTTCTCATCAAAAGGCCCGAATCTCTGAAGAAAAGCAACCAAATCAAGTTCGGCCTTTGGCTCATCAATATCCATGTGGACAGGAGCGGACTCATCAGTGGAAGTAGTCAGAGCATGTCCGTCCTGTATAGTCTCTACATCTGCCCTCCGCTCAATGGTGTCTATCGTGTAAATCCCGCGGATGTCATTAACACAACGCCAAGTCCCAGAAGAAGGAACGTCGAGGTCCATGCTTTCCAAGTTTTCCTCAATCTGGAGGAATTCTCGGGTCTCAGTGGAATCCAATAGACAACAAAATTCTCTGATAGTATCATCAAGGTCATGATCCTCGAGGTCAGCCAAGATAGGTGAGGTCACATCAGGTGCATGTCTCTGGTCAGCAGTAGGTGCGGTGATCAACGCTTCGCTCTCATCAGCAGGACGGAAGCGAATCTCTCCTGATCCGTAATCAATAACGACCCTCGCAGAGGCGAGGAATGGTCGTCCCAGGATGATTGGAGAGTGCTCCCCTGTGGAGGTCTCCATGGGCAATACGACAAAATCGACAGTGTAGCTCGTGCCCTGAATCAAAATGACGACGTTTTCAAGGATACCCTTCGGCCTCTTGATTGATCCATCAGCAAACTGAACGATCATCCTGGTCTTCTTGAGAGGCCCTAAGTGAAGAGACTGTACCAGCGAGAAGGGTATGATGCTAATCGAAGCACCGCCGTCTAGGAGAGTGCGATCACATGTGAAGTCAGAGATGGTGCAACTAATGAAAGGTGTGGCAGTGTTCTTTTTCCTAGGAATGGGACGGTGTGTGATGGCATGGGCAGTGGCCATGGTCAGAATATGACGCTCAGATCTGCTCCTCCGCTTTCTCTTCTTGGGGAGAGGAGCAGATGAATCGGTCATGGCCTGCTGAAGTGGGGCACGGATAATCTCATGTATGGTGGCCACCACTTCGGGTTCAGTCAACATTTTTTTGAAATTTTGGACCTCCTCCATACAAGGGAGGAAGTCGGAATCATAATATACACGAGGAATGCCAAGAGCAGTCTGTACAGCGGCATCCTCGGGGTCAAAGGTGGGACCAGGTGTGAATGTATGTGTGGACCAAGGATCTGGCACTTGGTCTCTCTCCTCACAGTCTGACTCGATCGTGTGTCTCCCGAAATCTTTTTGTGTTTTTGAATTTTTCTCATTTTTTTGTATTTTGGGCGATTGCAAGCTCTCATGATAATCCTCAATTGATTCCATATCCTCAAAGACTGGAGCGGCATTCTAGTTCTTATTTAAACTAGTAAGATCAGTGATCCTCGAATTCATATGCTCCATCATCTGGTTCAAGGTCTCAAGTGTGGATATCATGAAAGGTGACTCCAAAATCTCAGGATCGGGTGAGTCGAATGTGGGCGGTGGGGGTGGACAAAAAGCACATTCCGGATCAGGATACTCAAGGAAGAGCGGGTTGTCGAAATGTGTAGGTGATGGTGGTGGAAATGACTGGTGAAGGTCAAAGTCCGGATCCTGAAATAGTGGGTTGGTCGGATATGTACAAAAATCAGGAGCAAAGTCCTCCTGGAAAAAGGTGAGGTGGACCGGCTGGAGGGAAGGAGTAATCCGCAAAGTCCGGATAGAATACGCTCCAGTCGGCCATCTCGAAACAAAAGAAAATGATCGGGAGAGCACGATGGTCAAGTCAAGAGAGTGAAGAAGAAGGCGCAAGTGCGCAGGGATGATCTAGGACACACACAAAACAATCACAAGCAAAAATGAAAAACAAGTCAAACCCTCAATTCACCTACTCAACTCGGTAGAGACCGCAAAGAGAGGTCTTTTTATCTTGTCTATTTTAGAGTTAGGTGAGAAGTCAAAATATTTGCACAAACACTTAGGGGGCTGAATATGGGATTTGGGCACTAATCCTTAGTGTGTGCGCGAGCAAGTAGAAGCGAAGACAATGAGGGGATTACTCGCCCCAATACAAGATGTTTCTTTTTGATCGGTTTTAGGGTCAAGTAAAATTAACAGTCCCAATTTTATTGATTATCACTTTTTTTTGGATTTTTAATAAGAAATGCACGCGCCTAACGAGGATTCAATTCCTTTAAGCACCTAGGTTGGCAAAATCAGAGGGAGAGTCGGAAAAGCAATGCAAGCGGCAAATAATGATGGATGCTAAAGCGTAAATGCTCACCTTGCCTCCAGCACTCTACATGCAAGGATGCTCAGCAGAATTGAAACCTATCTATATGCAAATGCAAAGCCGATGAAATCGCCCTAAGTTCAAAAATTGCTATTAGCGGAAAGAACCACAAGTTGACCGTCAATCCTCAACCCTAGAGTCCGGTCTAGGCTCACCCCTCCTCTGCTCAACAAATTGAGGGTAGGAGAAAGCGCTTTGCGGGGAGAGCTCGTGGCGCGATGGATTGAAGGTGATGATCAACTGTTTAAAATTTGACTAAGTCCAAACGAGACTATAGGAGCATGCAAGGTATTAGGTGTTTGGCCTTAGTCTATCGCAAGCAATCCTAAAACTACGGGCTCAATCACACAAAAGAAATAAAATCGGAAAACAAAACAAAATAAAAGAATGCGAAGAAAACCGTAAAAAGCCGCGACGAGCCCCCAAGTGAACAATCACTTGGAAATTAGGCTCAAGAGTCCAATTCCGGGGGTACCTGTATTATTACAAATTAAGTCTCTCCCTCACTTAAATTACAAAAATAAATGCAATGAAATAAAATGCAACTAAAGTAGAGCGCGGTCTTCAAAAATTCTCTTCTCGTCTCCTTGGTGCTAGGTGACTAAGCCGGCTTCACGTGGGTGCGTAGGCGCCTAGGGTGGAGCGCCTCCCTCGATCCGCGGTTCCTCGCACAAAGTCAACAAAAGAGAAGGTTAGACAGCTCAAGAGATATATCAAAAATAAAGAAAATAAAATAGCGAGAAATAAAAGCCGCGAAATAGACACTAAATCACAAACACAATCAAGACCCGAACTAAGCGCTGTTGCTCCCCGGCAACGGCGCCATTTGTTGAACAAGATTTTTCACAGGTCTAAAGTAATCCACACAAGGCGGAATCACAATGTCGCTGAGGCGACCCGCGAGAAATCCTAATTCAAACAACAATTAACCCACGACAAATAAATCAAGCAATGAAAGTAAATGTGCGGAGTTAAAATTTATTATAACTCTACAACAAGATGTGTATAGTGAAAGTATGTGTAGAGGTCGAACACAGGGAGCAGACAGGTAGATCGGGGCACAAGTGCTCAAAAATGTGGGAGTTGTGATCAAGTGTCTATTAATGCTAATTTTTTTGTGGGTTTTTGATTTTTATATTTTTTTTTTAATTTTTAATTTTATAGTTTGTATTTTGGTTTTTAATTTCTGATTTTATATTTTTCTTTTTATATTTTATATTTTTTTTATATTCTTTTCAATATTGGAAAATAAGAACAATGTAATAAAAAGGACAAAGAGGTATTTATAAAAATAGACAAAAATATCCAAAAATATGAAAATAAAGTCTTTTTGGTCTTTTTCTACTTTTTTACTGTTTTTGTGATTTTTGGGTAATTTTTAGAATGTTTTTGGTATTTTTTAATTATCAAAATAAAGAAAACAGTGAAGAAAATACAAGGCTGAAACAAAAATGGAGAAATAAAAAAGCAAACAGTAACAAAAAATCTCCACTTTAATTTTCAATGAAAGATAATGAAATAAGGAAAATTCAAGAGAAGAAAACACAATTTTTGGATTTTTTGTGAATTTTATAAATTTTTATGAAGATTTTTAGAGTTTTGCAATTTTTAGGAGTTTGGTTTTATATTTTTTAATGATTTTTGGCTGGGAGTTAAAACAAATTAAAAGACACAAAATATATTTTTTTGGGATTTTTATGGAGTGTTTTTATATTTTTTAGTGATTTTCTAATGCAAACAGTGCTGAAAATGGACGTTTTTGATTTTTAATAAATATAAAAATGCAATAATTATGAAAAATAAAAATATGGTAATGAACTACAATGCAACATGACTCTACTATGATTTTTGGGGATTTTTTTAGTGATTTATAGATGCATGCAAAAATTAGAGACGACAGCAAGAAACTACATGTAAGCCAGGGGCATTTTTGGAAATAGAAGGAAGTTGAAGGGCCTAGGCGTAAATTTTCCACAAAGTAAATAGCTGAATTAAAATTTGCTGGACTAGATTTAAATACGCAAAATGCGAAGGCTATGCCTACAAAAATCCACGACCCACGTGCATAGGCACGCGCACCTGGGAGGGGGCAACTCGCAATTATCAGAAATGTTGAGGGCTCTTTTACAAAATTCCAGAAGTTTTTATACCACAGACCAATGTTTTAGCATTAAAAGCACACAAGCAAGAAGCCAGGAGGGGTAGCCTACAAAAACGCCAATGCTCACGTGCGAAGCACGTGAGCTGGCGGGGACCTACTCGCAATAAACAAAAGTGCAGGGGTCGGAATAAAGTTATTACAAAAGTTTTAAACAAGCAGATGAAAGATTTAATATTATAACGCAAATGCAAAATTTCGGGGGTGATGTCTGCAAAATACCCCAGCTGCTGTGGGCGTCGACGGTGGATATCTGGTCACTTATACACGTGTCGCGCCGCAGGCGCGCGATACCCCTTCACAGATGACGGCTGCGATTAAACGTTGGGCGCTTGATCTGACGGTGCTGCTTCTCGCCAATCGGACGGCGGCGATCAAAAGGGGAGGGGAGAAATGGACGGCACCTATAGCTCGCCCCCCTCCCCCGCGTTTTGTCCTTCCCAGGTCCGCGCAGGTAGCGGCGGCGCGCGGGCGCGCGGCGTTCTTCTCCGGCAAGCTTCAAGATACCACCCCAAAGTGGTTCCGCTTCAAGGCCCAATACCTGCGAGAGAGGTCAGGGGTGGTCGCGGGCAAAATGCCGCAACCACCAGGAGATGAACTGATGCGGACACGGCAAAATGGGGCTCGCCGGAGCATGCCCGGCGAGATGGAGTGGCAGGTGATCGAAGGTGTGCGAAATGGGACAGATATGGGAATTAACCCTACGGCTGCAAAGTAAGTAAAAAAATGCAAACAAAATGATAAGAAAAGGGACCTCAAGGCGCAGAAGCTCCTGAGATGGGTACCTCGACGGCCGCACTTGGCCGGAGATGGTGGAACGGCCCAAATGACCACGCCAAGGACCGCCGTGGACGGTTGGAGACCTGCCTGTCACTCAGATCTATCCGGAGCACATCCCAGGGGTCAGAAGCAAGGTCAAAAGGGGTTCAAAAATTGGAGGAAGTGTTTGGGGTGTTTTTGAAACATGGCTCTGGAGCTCTCTTCGAGGCGCGATCACGGGTGGCCCGTTGATCCAATCCCCGAGACAATAGGTGGGCGTGGATGACCAGTCATAGGGGAGAAAAATCCCAGAAGAGATCTAGGCCGAACGGTGAAAGGATCGTCCTAGAAAAAGCCGCGAAGATGGTCCAAAACGCACTCTGACAACAGCAGAGAGGGGGGTCAGACAGTTGACCGGAGTCAACTGTCCAAGCCCTCTGGTTGGTCCACGTGGACCAACCAGAAAAACCCTCTGGAAAAAGATTTAGAAATTAATTAAAAAATAGTAAATGATTTTATTAATTTATGATTATAAAATAAAAAATGTTTGTTATTTAATAAATTATTTTATCATGATTTTTAATTATTTTTATGATACATATTTTCACAAGTTTGCACTTATACCCTTATAGGTATTTATATCTATATATTTAAGTATTTTATTTTTATTTAGGTATTTTTAATTTATTTTATTTTGGTTTTTATTTTCTAAAATTATAAAATACTTTTATATACACAAATATATTTTTATTTTATTTTTCTGATTTATTTTGTATATTTAATAAAATACAAGTATGTTTTGTATTGGTGTGAGTGTATGTATAATACCTATGTATTGAATATATACAAGTATTTTTCTTTGTATTTTATTTATGTTTTTATTCTAATTTTAATGCACATAATTATTAGAAGTAATATTTATAACATTATAAAAATATAAAATTATAAAAATAATAAATAAATAATAAATTGAATATTTTAATATGTACAAGTATACAATGAGGGTCCAAAACTCAACTTTCAAACCGTAGCTCCGCCAAATGCGAAACCACCACCATTAATTAGATTATTTTCTTCTATATACAATTAAAGGTGAGTACGCTGCATTTGGAGTTTTTATTTGTGAGATACGGGTCTGGGAAGTTGACATTCTGGAATTTTATTCAGACCATAACTTTTTATCTGTACATTATTTTTCTGTGAAATCAATTTTGTATTTTTCTTTATTTTATTATCTACAACTTTCATGTACAAAGTTTCTTTATTTGAAGTGTAAAAAGTGGAACCAAAAATAGGTCCCAAAATGAATAAAGAATGAATATAATGTATAGGTATTTACACTGTATTTTTGACCTTATCTCCCCCTACTTTATTCCTTGTCGACCTATTCATCAAGATGCCTAGGTCTCGGGGTTTCGGGTCATAAAATATTTACAATATTTTATTCTTTTTCTTTTCTTTTCTTTATTCTATAATTTTGGCTTTAAAAACCGCATTTTATACAATATTTACACACCTATGCATGAATGCTAAAATGTATGAATTAATGCTATTTACATGCATTTACTAGGGTTTTTAAGGCCAAAATGATAGAATAAAGATGATGAAACGTGGATTCATCAATATTATGATTTGAAATCAGAGTTAATTGGGTCTAAAATTACAAGAAAACATTTATTTTATGGCAAGGTATTTGAGCGAGGGACACTATATAAAATTAAAAATTCATCGCATTTAAATTAGTGTCAGAAGAGAAAATTAACTATGCCATTAGATAGATGATGAAATAAGGAACAAAATGACACTAAAATCATGCAATTAGGACCTACGATTCTCAAGTTATGGAAGAAACAATGTAGGGGCATAAATGCAATAAAATGCAAGAAAATAAAGGATAATAATTACAAATAGGTCCCTAGAGGGATGTATTTGCAATAAACAAAACCCAGAGGGGCCCCATTGTAATTTGTTATTGCACGTAGGGTCATATCTATAATTCTTCATTTTTAGCAAGGTCTCAATGTAAATTGCTGCAAGCAAGCACGTGAGGCATGCGCTTGGGGACCTAATTGCAATTCTGGAAAATGTCCAGGATATTCCTACAATTAACCCTTACCCCGCACGAGAAACACACATGGAGCAAGGTTCGGGAGGCATTCCAGCTTCAATTGATGATGTGGCTAGCGTTGGAGATTCGTATCTTGGTTTGGTGAGAGGATCGGTGGACCCGAGGTAGCAGGGTCAGCAGTCTCTATGTGGAGCTACCAGGGTCGTTGGATGGCCACCGAGGGGCATCATCCAACGACTCTTGCTCTTCGTCCGTTGGTGGCTTCGGCATGAGGCTTGGGATACCCGAAGCCGTAGGCATTTGTGAGGTTCGTAAGTACCACGTGTCATCATCTGGACCGTCCGATCTAGATGATCTGACGGTAACTGTAGCATCATCATCTGCCATGGTCCATTGGAGGAGACTGCGCTCCGGCATCCTCCTCGGGGCTCCTCCTTGCTCCAGACGTACGCTTGAGGATCGGAGAAGATGGAGGAAGCTCACGCGAGGGAGATGGAGGTACGGTGAAGCTCTAGAGGCGATCAGATCAGCTGGTCTATGAAGCCTCGTCAGTGGCAGAGCAGCATATCGAAGCATGCATGGAAACTCTGGCCATTGACGAAGCATGTACCTGCCAGCATTAGAGGAATAGCTGAAGCATTCTCTTGATGTGTGTGAGTGAAGTAATATGAGATGGTGGCCTAATCTGGTAAGGAAGGTGGAGGTCAAGGGTTTCTTCTCCGACGAAGCAGGGAAGAAGGGGTGGGGGTGACAAAGGTTCTGGAGAAGGGAAGCAGCAAGCGGGGTGGTCGGCATGAATGGTCGATGGTTGACGGAGATCATGACATGGTTAGGAGGCGGTGGAGGTGAACGGAGGTATCTGAATAATTCGGAGGAAATGAAAGAGATATGAGGTAGTAGAGTACCTCATCGGAGGGGTAGCTTGCGGAGGAGGCGGCATGGGCTGAGCTCGCTTGGAGCTCGGATGTCATCGCCCCGTGTGTTCGACCATTCGTGGAGCTTGAGCTACTGGCAGTGTTGGCGGAGCTTACATGGCGGAAAAGCCATGGATCACACCTAGAAGCAAGGTCGTCTTCGCCTCGACACCGCCCTCCGCTGTCACCGAATGGAAGAGGAAGCTGGGCCTAAGCCCCGTGGATGGTGGATGAAGGTTACGGATAGCGGAGCAGAGACTTTATAGGAGGGGGTGGAGGTTTGTTATGGTGGCAGCGAGGATTTGCAATGGCGATGCTGATATCAGCGAGTAATGGAGAGGGTGTTTATGAGGTGCGTGAAGATGGCGGAGGAACGAGCGTCGTGGGGGATGCATTATGAAGCGGGGAGATAGCAAGAAGTGAAGGCTAAAAATGGAAGGGGGCGGCGGCACGCGAGACATAACGACTAGGAAGGGGCCAACGAGAGGTAGGAGATGAGCACTTAGCCATTAGATCTTTTGATCCAACGACTAGGATGGAAGCGTGGGCGAGGGGTGGAGATCAGATCATAGGATCTGATCCTACGACTGAGGGATAGGTGCTAAAGGGCGGCCACGATGGAGGGTGATGAGAGGAGGGGTGACGTGGAGCGCGGGCAGCCGTAGGATAGGAAGTGGATCGGGTGGCTAAGATTGAGGTGGATGGGGGCGTTGTGGATCTGATCTGAGATCAGATCAGATGGTGGAGATGGAGAGAGCAATGAGCGGCTATGATGGAGGCAGGTCTGTGGAGATCCAGCGGCCAGGAGGAGCGTCGGGTGGCGAGGAGAGAAGCGGGCCACGTGGGTGGCCTAGAGGGCGCCACGTGGCCCAATAAAAAAATCAGAAAATACAAAAATAAAGAAAAATCAAAAGAAATAGCAAGAGGCAAAATTAGGAAAAGTCAAAACATGAAAGTTGTAGATATTGATGAGTTCTACAAGTTTCGTGTTGGACAAAAATCCAAAAGAGGTTATTTATATAAAAGTGTATTTTGGAGAAATTTTTAAAGGGTCAAAACACCGATTTTTAGCTTTGAGTTTTTTTTGTATTTTTTTTAGTTCTTTTAAAAGTTAGTACCATTATAGACAATTATTTAACCTAATTTTTATGGGTTTTAGAAAGATATTAAGAAGAAAATGGAGTTATTAAATACAATAAATATAGTTATAATATATGCAAATATACACACATTATATACAATATAATACAAGATAATAATACTGAATTATTAGTGAATTTTATTGAATTATTTAAGTTGTGAGTTTAATATGTCGCTTTTAATATGATGAATACGAGATTCATCAGCAGCACCGGCCACTTACGCTGGTCGGCTAGAGGTGTGCGTGCGGTCTGTTGGCGGACTTTGCGGTGGCCAGGGGGCGGTGGTACGTTGCGGGCACGGTGGTTGAGGCGGAGGAGAAAAATTGCTGGAGTGGGGTGACTTCCTACTGGAATGCGTTGGAGGCGGGAGTGAACGCGAGTGCATGTTGGAGCTGAAAGACGGTGGCGTGGATGGAAGGGACGGTGCACGATCACCTGTGTGGGGGAGCAGTTTGCTGGAGAGTGGGCGACGGCTGTGCGGCGATGGCATGGATGGAAGGGACAACCTGCAACCGTTTTTTATATTTTTTGTGTTTTATTATATATATATATATTACAGGTGATAAAATTGAGGAATGAAGAGGTGGTGATGATGGGAATAAAGAGGTGATTTGTGATGATGATAGTGCTGATTCTGATGATTTGTGATGATACGGTCTATAATAACAATAAAAAATGTTAGATAAAAAATGAGAAGGAGAGGGATAGAGAATTTACCTGTGAAGATCGCTGGATTTTGGAGGAGCTATGCTGCACTCCTGTTGTCGCCTCAAGAAGGATGGCAGAGTCCTTCGAAGCTGAAGCAGCTTCCTGCGAGGAATGGCTGCGAGGGATGACTTCAAAGCTGAAGCAACACCTCAGTTCTCGTCGTGGAGAGGTCGTTGCTCGAGGAGGATGCTAGGTCGCTGTCATCGACGGAAACACTCCAAGCTCGCTCTCTTTTTCATTGAAAGACGGAATGACGGATGGGGATGAATGAAGGAGGAGTAGGGAATAAAAAGGAGGGGGAAGTTGGAAAAGAGGTGGAGAAAGTGGAGGAGTGGTTGAGACTTTTAGTGGGTAACAAGTAAAGAGAGAAAAAAGTAAATATAATAAAAATAATAAATATAATAAGTAGGCTCCTAAAAATAATGAAGAGAAAAGAAAATAAAATATAAGAGAAAAAAAATAAAAATTAAAAGGAATTAAAATAACTAAATAATTATAAAATAAATATATAAATAAACAAATAAATAAAATAATGAAAATAAGAAAAAATGGGGTGACATGTGGTGTCTCCAGGAGCTGCCACGTGTCGCTCCTAGAAAAATCACAACTTAAATGTAAGTAAAAATAAAAAAGAAATAACAAAAGGAGTCAAATAAAAAAGTGGTCAGCATAAAAGTTGCTCGTATCGACGAAATCTATAACTTTCGTGAAGGATAAAAAAATCAAAATAAGTCATATACAAAGTTTATTTTTGAGTGGTATTTTATAGGTATAAAATACCATAATTTTATATTTTGTAATTTTTTTATTTTTAAATAAGATAAAAGTCAAAATAAAATAGAAAAATATGTAAGAAAAATTTACAACTTAATCTATTTTTTGTTTTAATAATTCAGAAAATAAAAAGATAAAATGAAGGGTGTTTTAGTAAATATGTACAATATATAATAGGGGCACAAACTCCAAGTTTCACATACGAACTCCAATTTTTATGAAATTGGTTCTTTTGAAGGTCTTTGAATGTATATTACTTTAAAAGTGAGTAGACCTAAATCGGACACTATATGAGAGAGATATGCACATTTTAAGATTCATAGTCTCAAACTTAGATTTTGATTTTATTGGACAATTTTACAAGTTAGTATTTTTTTGATATTTTTTCTTTATTAGTGTTAGTAATATATACACTATAGAGTTGATTTTATTAGACTTGGATTATTATAAAATAGACACAAATAGGCGATTTTAGCTAATATACAGGTGAATATTTACAAGTGAACTTGGCTTCTTTTTTAATGCAAATATGAATGCTAAAATGCGAACATTATTTACACATGCATGAATGCTAATTATGCAATGTAAGTAGAGATATACAACTAATTACTCAGAAAGAAAGCTCTATTTTCTACTTTTAAAGTGATGAATCACATATTCATCAACCCCCTATACTTAAACCTTGCTCGTCCCTGAGCAACTAAAATGAAATGTAAGAGTGAAATGATTTTGGGTTCCATACCAAGGTCATGAGCAAAAGGTGAAAATGGAGCCTGACTCGACCTTTGGATTAATAGTATGGTGGAACTTTATTGAGAACTGAATTTAAGACCTAACAATCTCTAAGTTCCACAAGTCTTTATTCAAGACCATTCAACAGTCAGGTCAGAACAAATCCTCATATGCAAATTATGATAACTATGAATCTTACTTGTACTGTGTAAGTGAAATATAACTCTCCACATCAGAAATGGAAAAGAACCAGCCTCCTCTAACAAGGTAACTTTAATTCTCCGATCTTGCAACTCTTTCCTCGAGGAGCACGGTATTCCCTTCTAAGTTCAAGTGCGACCAACTCAAGAAGAGGGGTGGAGAGAAGAATAGACGGTAGCCAATGTAGCTACCTATCCTAGGATGCTTGACCAGTATAGCCAAGTCATCCAGCTGCAAGCTTACAAAAACTTTGAAGCTCTTATTATTTTTTATACTTGTATATAAAATCCAGCAGGCATTTTACTTTTCAATCAGGCATGTCCACTTTTGGAGATTCTGCACTTTTCTTTTTCTTTTTCCTTTTTCCCTTTTTTGACATATATACAAGTTGTAGCATGTACATAAGGAGTATTTCTTCTTGAGCTAGTGGAATAAACCTCTTTTGAAGCATTATTGCAACCCACTCATCCCGTCGTTAGACGTCAACGCCACTAGACTAGGTTGAGATGCATTACCCTCCTAGAGGAGGATGGATGTTTCCACTTGTGTGCTACTCCAAGTCAAATGATTCTACCTCCTCACCACCTCATCAGTGAATAGCTACATGCATGGTGCTTGTCCAAGTTAGATCATTATCTAAAAGAATGGTGCGTGTGTATGAAATATTCTATTTAGACCAATCGAGATGACATGTGAACATAGACTTGCGGACTCAAAGAATTAAGTCACTCGACCTGAAAAATCTTAACTCCAGTTCCTATAAGGTTCCTCTAAAATTAGGTATATTAAGGTCAAATCAAATCCATCCTCGACTTCTATTCATAACTTGGTTCAGAAACCATTAACTTTCACTTTGCATATGCTAGATATGCATACTCATTTTTATTTTTATTTTTATTTTTCTCTCTTATGCTTAGCACGAACTATGTCTTCTTGTCGCTTCTTGTGCTCTGAGAACATAGCACATGCTAAGTATAGGGGGCGTGTATTGCATATATACTTTACCCATATATCGTACTTTCACGTATTTTGTATATATTATGCAATAATTACAGGATGGGTAAAATTCAAAAAAAAACAAAAACACAAAAAAAATGAAATATCCCTCTTGCATATCATCCTTGCATACAAAAAAATATCTTTACTCTCATTCTTGCATTCATTCAAAAAACAACAACAGAAAATCATCTTGCACCTCATTTCCAAAGGAACTTCACCGAGAAAGAGGATTTTAGAAACTTCAGGTCTTTTGACTTAATTCTTCGAGTTCTGCATGACAATGTGCAGCCTTTAACTCTTAGTGATTAACCTGGTCTTCTAATTCTGGGTATAGCTTTTGAGTACGGAATTAATCTGTTCTCTCGTATTATGCACTTAGCTCAACTCTGACGGGGTGTTGGAAGATTGTGTGGGTCTCTTTTCTGGAAGAATGGACATCTAAAGACCATAGTATAGGTTGAAATAAAGCTTCGGATAAGGGATGAACGGTTGGGCATAATTGTTTTTAAGACCCCAAAATATGTATGGAAAAAAAGATTCCATATCCGTAGGGACACAAAAGATCCATGCAGAGTTACCAAAAATTCATACCCAAAAGAAGCCAAACCACCAAATAAATATTTGACCAAAAAGGTCCAAACTTCAAGAAAACATGCAGATCTTGGTGGAGACTTGGCTAAATTTGTCGGCTTCACAAGGAGAGGTGACTACACTGGTCACCCTCCAGTTCTTTTCCCCTTCTTCTAATTTCTCCCCCTTTCGATTGTGAACACATCGCGACAGACCTTAGAAGGAAATACTTGACTCCCCGAGGACGAGTTACTGGGAGGGGGATTTGCATGGTAGTCTAACATTCTTGATGGGGAGAGCTAAAACCTTTCACACATATGAGACAGTTGTTCAATATTCATGGGATATGCTTTGGGAGAAGGATAGATCTAAGATGACTTCTGAGCTGAATCTGTTACAATGATATGTAAAACTCGAGGGCTGTTGATTTTAAAACCCCAATTCTCATAGAAGTTCCACCACACAATTAATCCAAAGGCCGGATCTAGCTCCATTTTCACCTTTTGTTCATGATTTTGGTGTGGAGCCCAAAATCATTTCATTTTTGTATTTCATTCTAGTTGCTCGGGGACGAGCACAGTTTAAGGATAGTGGGTTGATGAATCCGTGATTCATCATACTAAAAGATGAAAATAGAACTTCGTTCATGAGTTATTAGTTGCATTTCATCATTTATTCTGCATTTTTATCATTCATGCATTTAAAATTAATATTTGCATTTTGGTGCTCGTAATTGCATTCAAAATCATCTTCACATTTTCGTCCAACTTCATGCATTTTTAACTAATTCATGCTAACTCCAATTGACCTCAAACCACTTCATTGTGTACATATTACTAACAAGATTAAAGTAAAAATACAAAAAATACTAACTCAAATAATTGGCCAGTGAGACAAAACTCTAACTTCAGATCAGACAGACTAAAATGCTTATATCTCCCTCATACAGTATCTGAATTAGGTCTACTCACTTTTAAAGTAATACATATCCAAAGATCTTCAAAATAAGACCAATTTCATAAAAATCAGAGCTCATATATGAAAGTTGGGTTTTTGGTCTCTTTTACGCATTTTGCATTTTACCCAATTAACTCTTTTCCTTTTATTTCTTATTCATTTATATTCTTTGATGTAAGTTTTATTAAAATGCACAAAAATCTAAATTCAAAATGAGACTAAAATCAAAGAATCTGACCAAGTATGAGTGCCCTTTGCGAGTCTATACAAATATCTTATTTGTTTACTTTATTTTATTCTCCTAGTTTCTTATTTATTAAAATCCAAAAAATTAGATTAAAGTGTACATATTTATCTTTGATTTTATCATTATTTTTCTTGATTTTTCTTTTCATTAAAAATTACAAAAAAATACAAAATCCAAAAAAATCAAGGGTACTCCAAAAAATTCATTTTGTACAGATGACCTTGTTTGCTTTTGGTACCTTCATAAAAGTTGTTGATCTCATCATGACGGACAATTTTCATGTTGAGCACCTTTCGATCTGAGGTCATTTGTTATTTCTTTCTGATTTATCTTTATCTTTTTATTTTTGAATTTCTGGAGCTGACACGTGGCATCTCCTGGAGCCACCACGTGTCACTCAATTTTAACCCCTTTTATTTCATTTTTATTAAATTAATAAATACAAAATCAAAAAAATTAAACTAAAAAAAATAAATAATAAAGAGACCTCACGTGCCTTGCACATGAGGACCCTTGTTCCCTCTTCTCCGCCAGAGCCCGCAACCGCCGGGACCCGTTCCTCTTCTTGCGCGAGCTTTCCCTTATCTCGCTGCTGCCCATTGCACAACGACCGCCAACCTCCGTCTTCCTGGCCAACTCTCCTTATCCCCTCGCCAGCCAACCCTTCTCCTATAAATACCCAACATCGCCACCTAAAGAAACCCATCAGCCATACCCATGAACAAGCTCGGGGAGGGGCCGGTAACAGGGGCTTACTCCACCGCGGTGAAGACCACCTACGTGATCCTTCTAGCTTCTTAGGGCCTTCCCCGATCCCAATAGAGGCCACGACCAGAAGAGGGTCGTAGCCCATTCTACCTCCATGCAAACTTCCATTTCCTTCCTCCCTTGTTTCTGCCCAAATCCCCTATTTCCGAGTTGCCACCATCATTTCTCCAATTTTCGTCCAATCTCCGTCACCACCTGCCACCCCCATCATCCACAACCGGGGTCAGTTCTACTTCCTCCACCTCGCACCTCTGCAACTCCAGCATCCACCTCCCTCGTCCTCGACTCCAACAGCTTGCAACGTCGTGTAGCTATCATCACCCGCATCTGGAGTCCCTAAGCCATTCGCTTCTCTCCATCCCTCCTCGACGCACGTGCCTCCTGCGTGCGAGCAGTCCCTCCTGTAACTTGCAATGCTTCCCACTGCAACACAGCTACTCCACCCTTCATCTTCCAGCAGGCCACTGACGGTACCACCTCGGGCCAGCCATCTACATCGACTGAACGCGTCTCCCACGAGACCTGCCCACAGGAGCCCCTACTGCGCAAGAACCACCTCTGCCGACAAGCCAATGTCGTCTCAAGCGCCATTCCCATCGACGCCGCACTCTGTCGGGTTCTGCCTCATCCTCGCCTCGGCTCTATCGAAGAAGGGAGGGGGTTAATCCCCTCACGTGCACGGCCACCCCCTCCTAGGGAAATTGCTAGTAGCCCCCTCCCCGTCGGTATCCACATTACAGAAAGGGTCAGCCAGGAAACACGTGCTTCGCGTGTGCCAGTGGATAAATTGCAGAAACTTCCCGTAAAGATTCATCAATTGTGAAGACATCCCCGCCTCTAGACCTCAGGCGCAAGGCTTGTGCTCACTGTCAATTTTGCAAAAACCTCCAGCAGGGTCTACGTAATTCAATAAGAGTCCATTTGCATATTTATTTAATTAGTTTTATTTTCAGTATTGCACTAAGACCCCTAGGCTCATCTTTTATTTTGAACCTCTTTAATACATCATTTAATTATTTTAAAAATTGCACATTGTTCTACAATTATTTCTATACATTATGGCATGTTCAAAATATTTTTATCCTCTGTGGTTATTTATTAATTAATATTCTTGTGGAAAATTACATATTTTATCTGATCTGTGCTTAGAAATTCATAGGTAATTAACCATTGTTCCAAAAATCGCTAAAAATTTACGAACCAGAGGATTAATTGATATTTACATTGTACTCGAAAAGAATTGATTTGCATGCATATTTTGTTATATAAAACTATTTTGTGTATTCCACTAATTAATTTTTAATAGATATTAAATCCAACATTTTTAAGGTTTAGGATTTTTCTGAGATATATTACCTAGTGATATATCTTAGATAATTTTATTTCTTGAAAATAAGTTGATTTAATATTCATTATAATTAATTAGTGAAAATCTCATTGTTTCCATTCAGTTAATCATAGAATATTCATTTTGCATTCAAAAATTCCAAAAAAATTACATTAGCTTAATTTCATCTAATTTAACATTCTGGCCAAGTTTGAGGATTTTTGGAATTCATTTGATTGAAATTTATATTTTGGTCCTTGAACTTTGTCAAAATTGCATATTAACTCATTTATTATTGCATTTAAAAATAAAAAATACCTCCTTGAAAACCTAACTTCGTGATCAACTAAAAATCAACCTGTTGAGATAGTTGCCTCCATGAATTCGACCTTGGAACTTACCAAGTAAAAAAATATAATTTAACCGCTCGCTTTAATTGATACATTAATTATTGCAGTTTTTTATTAACCCTTAATTGCCCGCCAGCAAAGAAATTCGAACATATTTTAATCTTTAACCGGTAAATTAACAAGGGTGTTTACCCGTTCCTCAATCGCCACCTTCGAGGTACCACCTTCTTGGCCTCGGCCAAGTTGAGGTTCGTTTTATTGCTTTTTAGATAGATTTTTGGCTCTAGTTTTATTTCTTCCATTCATTTGATTTCGATTAACCGCAGTAGCGTAGATCCCTTGATTCATAGTTCGCCTGAGCTTAGCTTCGATGAACCCTCCATCGTGACTCTCTTGTGTTTTCGATGCGCATTCACTGCCATTTCCTTCCCCTTCCATTTTCCCATCATCTACACATCAGTAGCCAACTCGATCCATTCCGGATTTGGACTTCGAGGTCCCCTCTCCACCGTACATCGGACCTCTTTGCCCCCTCCATTTTCCAGCCCGATTTCCACCAATAAGCACCTAGCCAGCATCGCGAAGACAAAGTCTAACTTCCTCTGCATGTACAACGACTAGAAGGGGACATCTGAGCCCCAGTTGAAGCTTAGGATCACCTCCAGGTCTACACGAGCTCTAGGGACCACCGATGGTCCCCATACGTTTTTGAGGGAGTCGATAGCTGCGTGGCGTGGAGAGGAACATGAAGCAAGCTTTGGTTGAGCTCCATGTGCTCGGAGACACACGTATCTTCAATTCAAAACTCGCCAGCCATGAGTTCTTCATGTGTTCTTGCAGACCAGCTCTGCACCATCGGATCAAGATCCTCCGCCCAGATTCACCAGGAGTTGTTCGATCATCGCTCGCCTCCACCGTTGGATCTTCCCATATTCTTCAGGTGCTATAGACGTCGTTGGGTTGTCAACGCCATCATCCATCAGATCATATCTGGGATTTAATCCCAAGCGTCCATCGGTGAAGCATCTTCGTCGCGCTAGGAGCTGACATGTGTCTTAATGGCTTGCTAGCCACCATTCAATCGCACGAAGGACTAGTTATTTTGCACTTTTCACCAAGCAAATTGTTGTATTTAATATTTGATGCTCAAGCTTTCATCGGTTATTTATATAGTTTGTAATATTTGCAGAAAACCCTCGTATTTATTTTATTTGCAATTCAGTCCATGCCAGCTCACCTCACGTGCGGTCCCATGTGAGGTGGGCATTTTGCAAGTACGCCCTCGTAACTTGTTGTATTTGCTTTTGATCTAGAAATATTTTATTCCAGTAATAAATTATTGTAAAAATTGCAGAAAGGCCCTGGGTTTTTATGTTATTTGCATATATCCCCTACTAGGCCAATGATTTTTGTGAACTTTTCCTATTTATTAGATATAGTTGTTGTGCTTCAAAAATCACCAAAAAAATATGTTTAGGTTCTTGATTTCTTCTATTTTCACGTTCTATAATTATTTTAGCATTTTAAGACTTTTAATATTTATTAAAAATCAAAAGAGCATTGTTTATACCTTATTTCCAGTATAAAATACCAAAAAATACAAAACATTTTTTGAAAATTCCAAATATATATATTTTGTTTGTCTATTTATTTTCTAACTTCAGAAACAAAAAATTCTAAAAATAGAAAAAGAAATCACATAAAAATTAAAAAGTTTCAAAATCCAGTATAATATGATTAAAAATTACCAAAATTACTAAAAATATATTTTTCTATTTCTTAATTTTATTTATATTATTTTCTATATATATATATTAAAATTGAGTTGAAAAATTTTGGAATCAATTTGCTATTTTTCATCTTCATTTCAATTTCATCTATTTATTAAATCCCTTATTTGGGATATTTTTTTCAAAAAAACACAAAAATATATTTTAGACCTGAGTCAGTTCCCTTATGCACTTCTATATTTTAGAATGAGCTATGGCTTCATATCACTTTGTGCTCTAAGGACATAACAAAAGCCAAGTATAGGGGGTGTACTATATATATTTCATATACTTTAGCTATAGCTCTTTTTTTTGAAATTTTCAAACTTTTGGGGCTACGATATAACATTTTATGACCGATCTTGTATAAATGTTTGTAAAATGATTGAAAATTTTTCTAATTGTATGACACTGGTTTGAAAAATATTTGACAATAGTTTGAAAAATGGGATTTTTGCTTGAAAATTATTTGAAAAATATTTTGAAAATCTATATGTTATGTGACATGGTTTGGAAAATCTTTTCAAAATTCTTTCAAAAATTAAGGGATTAATTGAGACTAACTTATGTTTGCAATTACTTCTAAACCTTTTTGAAAAAAAACTTTTTGAAAATTAATAACTTTTCAAAAAAATCTCTCTTCTCTTCCTAAATAAACTTTTTTCAAAAAAATTAAAAAAAACAAATAAAA
Organism: Ottelia alismoides; assembly: GCA_037367405.1. Classification (NCBI taxonomy): domain Eukaryota; kingdom Viridiplantae; phylum Streptophyta; class Magnoliopsida; order Alismatales; family Hydrocharitaceae; genus Ottelia; species Ottelia alismoides. Next base: position 755,568 of record JAZKJV010010283.1, read on the forward strand.
TACCTTTTTCATAAACAACAAATCTCTTTTTCTTAAAAAAAATAAAAAAACTAACTGATGAGTTGGAGATATCCCTGACACTTACACATTCACACAAGACTTATGAAGTTCAAGAACACTTAGTTTATGAGGTCTTATAGTTCAAAGTTAACTAGCCTTAGTTATTCATACTTCCCTAGTTTGAAGGATATGTATGCTATATTGCATACTTAGCTTCTACCTTAAAGAATATGATTAGACCTCACTTGCACGACTACACTTATGATGAGATGAGTTGATGATTCACTCGAGGAACTGAAATGAGGGATCTAAATCTAGACCTGATTTTATGATACTTAAGGATGGGATAAAATCGATGAAGGCTTCATGAAACCTGAGAGTCGGCAACCTTAAGCCGGTATGAGAATAAGTTCTTATACTAATCTCTTGATATTGACCTATGTACCAGGGTGTGATGAAGTTAAATAAAAATATTGATCAGTGTGCACCAACTTGGTTAAAGCAGTGGAGCTAGCCAAAAAAGAATGATGAAAGAAAGGCTCTCATTACAAAGTCAAATACAAAAGAGCATACACCAAAGGCGGACACTCCCAACCATTTCAAAGTGGCCACTTGGACCAAAGTTAATTAGGTCAATGAGTTGGGCTAGTACCTCATAAAGATCTCTGCATCGTAAGCGTTACAAGTCTGGGTGTAAGTATATTAGATACTTAAAGTCGACACACCCCGGTGTACTCCCAGGAAAACGAGTACATGCAACTCAAAAACTCTTAACGGACACATTGATCATCAACAAAAATATATGTGTTTAGTTAATAAGGCACCCGAGAGGATCCTTATTCCAATGAGAGGGGGATAAGAAAAGATATCATCCAATGCCCCTCCATCAACTGGCCTTACATATTCACTTTTAAGACTGACAACTAAAGAGAAGGTGAATTGGATGCAAGAAATGATTTATTCCCAAGTGTTTAGGACTGCATTCTTAGGAGAGTCTCTTGGACTGGAACCTTGGGTAATGCTTTGACTCTACTCTTGTAACTGCAGTCCACCTTTAACGCCATATCTTTATTATATATATGTATACAAAGAGAATCTCATGATTAGGGAAGTTGGATACCTTTTGAGTAGAGCTTGGTTCAACTTAGAATTTTAGGATAACTAGAAGTGAGAGTTCTTCAACTGATCAAGTCTTGTACATTCACACGCACAGTCGGAGATTAATCTAACATATTCATTCTTTATTTGCTCAAGGACTAACAAAGTTTAAGTATAGAGGGGTGATGAATCTGTGACTTATCATCTTAATATGTTAATCTTAGCTTTATTCCCCGAACAAAACTTCAGATAAAAGTCCTTAAATTAAAGAAATTAACAAAATATAACTCTTAATAAAATGGACTAATTATCATAAATAAGTCCACAAAATAATTCAAAATAAAAATTACAAAAAAATATGCGAAAATACAATGTTGAAAAATGTTTGTAAATAATCCTCTATAAATAACCAAACTTCCTTGATATTAATAAATTCATACTAACTCCTTTTGACTTGATTCCTTTTCTGATTTGTACGTAAAAATGTATATACAAATACAAAAATAAAAATAATTTCTACGTTGAATAAACACTCTTAGATTTTGAACCGAAAAGCTGTAAAGACAAACTTCTCGACAAAATTCCATCTCCGTATGAACTCCAAATTCATCAAACCCATTTTAAAATTCAAGTTATAAAATTATCAATCCAATGAAAGTGATTTCATTAAAATCGGAGCTCGTTTGCAAAATGTTGATTTTGAGACTTAATTGTATATTATATACTTTGTACGTACTTAATTTTATTGATTTTATTTTATATTTTACTTAATTATAAAAAATGTAAAAAATATATTAATGTGTATTTATTTTATTTATATTTTATCTTGATTTTATCTTATTTAAAAAATAATAAAAAAATCACAAAATAAAAATGTGGTATTTTATTCTATAGGGTATAGCCAAAAATGCTTTTTATGCAGATGTTTAATTTTATTTTTGGGTCCTTCAGGAAAGTTGTAGATCTCGTCGAGATCGAACAACTTTCGTGTTGACCACTTTTTGATTTTACTTTATTTACTATTTCTTTTAATTTTAGTTATTTTTTATTTTATCTTTATTTAATATTATTTTTTACCTATTATTATTACTTATTATTATTATTTATTTCCATTCTCATTTTTTCTTCTCGTGCTTTCTTTTCTTTTCTCTCTCTTCCTTTCTTCTTTCTCTCTCATCTCTCTTCTTTCTCTTTCCCACATGGACAACACATGGTTCACCCTTCCCTCTTCTCCCTTCCTCCCCGTAATGGCCGACCGCCAACTTCCCCTCGCGGTCGTTACGCACGCCCCTCTCCCGCAGCTATTATGACTACTGTCCAAACGTTACTTCTCTTCCTCATAAAACCATTTTGTCAGCTCCATCACGGAGGTATCTGTCGTTCTTCATCTTCCAGCGAGAGAGAGAGAGGCAATCCCATGTTTGGTGACACCAGCGAAGGACACCATCCTCTTCGGCGAGATCCAGCCTGCTCAACGTGTTGTTGCGAGTCTTGAAGTTCGCAAAGCCTCGCTATGTCTGCCCGTAGTTTGAGGTGATGATCTGAGGATCTACCTTCATTCCTCTAGCATGCACCCATCGGTCCACTTCCCTCTGCCAATGCTATCGAGCCCCTGGGGGATTTGAACTTTGCCACCTCCAGCTACTTTGGCGCCCTTTGGGGGGATGCGCCTCCTGTTCATCACTTCCACTGTCCGCCTCCTCGGCTGTGTATTGGCTGAGGCCTCCAGCAGTCGCCACATCACTTCTCCACTACCACCGCCTCAGTCATAGCAGTGAACGACCAAGCTCCATTCCCCCTTCACAGTCGACAGCTCCATTACGTCGCCATCGTCGGCCAGTGCCTCGCACTCCGTCGATACCATCCACTCCACCCCCAGTAGACCGCTCTGCAGCTCAACCGCGACCGCTAGCCGCCTCCGTGCCCCTCCAACAGACGTGCCTCACCGCCCTTGTCCACCGCCTTTGACCTCGCCATTGCCTTGTTTCGACCAGACGCCCTCGGTCTACGTGCTCGCACGTCCCCTCGTCCCCATCCCCACCTCATATGTAGGGCATGTGAGGTGGGAGACATTTGCACCAACGCCCCCCGTTTTTTAACAAATCGCAAGGAGGACCCTGCCCACACATGCCTCGTGGGAAAATTGCACCAAATCCCCTCGCTTGTTTTGGTGATTATCTTTTAGTCCTTGTTTGTATTTTTTATTTATTATCTGTATTGCATTCGCACCCTTATTTTTATTTCTTAAATTAAACCGTCATTTAGCATCATCTTTTAATTCCAAAAATAACATATTGTAGAATAAGTTATTCTCTACCTTGTGGTTGTTTAATGGTATTTTTGTGATCTTTGCTTGATTTAAATTAATTAAATTAGTGGAAATTATCATATTTTATCCATTGCATGCTCTTTAGTTCGTATTAACTTATTCGATGGTTTCTTTCCAAAAAAAACTTATTCGATGCTCCAAAAATTTCTAAAAATCAAACTAGGTAGATTTAATTACACTCTATCACATGCCTTAAAATCATTGTATTTGAACACATATCTAGGCCCAAATAAATTATTTTATGATTTGAGTATTTGATTTTTAATTAATTATACACTTAGCATTTTAAAGAAATCAAACAACTTTCTAGATACCTCTCATATAGACCTATATAGTATAATTTAATTTCCGAGAAATAATTAGATTTTCTATTTATTAAAATTAAATTACTCAAAAATAACATACTCTGCATTTTTAATTTATAATAAATCCATTATGCATCGGAAAAAATCCAAAAAATACTGTAGCCTAATTTTGCATATTTTCACATTATAGCGAAATTTAGGATTTTTGGAGATTATTTGAGTGAAATTTACATTTTAGTCCTCAAACTTTACCAAAATTATATTTTCATCATTATTGCATAAAAATACTGAAAAATCACTTCGAAAACCGCACACTAGGTTTGATAAATTGAACTCTAAGTTGATCCCTTGCCTCCTTGAGTCCACCCTGAAGCTTGTCCATGTTAAATAAACACAACCACATTTTCGCTAAAATTGATTATTTCATTTATTAGTGGAGTTGATTTTTGATTGATTCTAAAGTATTGAGTACAATATAATAACGATAAATTAATTAGGTTATTTTTGCGATCGTCAAAATACAGGTGGCTTCCCCTAATATAGGATAATAACAGGGCCATTAATGTAAAAATCGCAGCCTCCTTTTTTGTTTTTATTTTTGGGGTAAAATCGCCTGTTTTGATGCAAAGAGTGGAAGACTATATGCTCAAAGTGGCGGAAGTTGCGAGTATGAGTGGACCCCATTGGCGGCGTAGTGCTAAGTAGACCTGGCCATCGGGCCGGGGGCCCGTCCGCCCAGCCCGCCCAGCCCGTTTATGGGCCGGGCTAGGGCAAGCGATTTTGGAAATGGGTCGGCCCGGCCCGGCCCGCTCTTTGGCCCGCCCGTCAATTGGGCGGGCCGTGGACATGTGTCATAAAACCCGACCCGACCCGGCCCGCATATATAAAAATATATATTTAAAAATTATATTTTAGATACGTTTAATATAATATACTTCAAGTTTTTGTTTTACATTATCAATATTACATCTTATTTTATATTTTACATGCAAAGTAACACATATTATGGTTACTTGGATTTAGAAAGATTAGATGATGCTAAAAAAACTTAATTATCTCTATAAATTTAATTAAAAAATTAATTAAAAAATATTTTACATTCGGCCCATGGACCGGCCCGGCCCAGACCTGGGCCGGGCTTGGGCCTTAAAGTATGGCCCGTGGACCGGGCCGGGCCGGGCCTTGGACAAGGGGTTTTAAAACCTCGGCCCGGTCTACCCGGCCCATGGCCCGGCCCGGCCCGGACTTTGGGCAGGTCTAGTGCTAAGTCTGCCACCGATGGGCCTCGGAAGTGACGCAGGTCATAGTTGGAACCTGGGGCCCACTTTCTGGTATATTAAAAAATTGGTAAAATTTCTGGAAATATTCGGGCATTGCTCTCGCACTCTTGTGATATTCCATTCCAGGACAAAGAGGGCTTCCAAGCCGACCCGTTTGGTAGAGGGATAAGGGGTTAGAGTTGTTTGATTCGATAATATATTTGTATTTTTACAAGGGGAGACGTCAATGATAGTGGCATGAGAGGTTAAACCATATCCCTCGTTTTGAATCCATAAGCAAAACATTGACCGTCTATTGAGTACCAACAAATTTAAGGGATACAACTTATCCCTCTAAAAAATATGCAGCTCACATTTAAAAAAAGAGATTTTTACCTGGTAGACCTTATAATTTTTGTCAATTACCTCCACGACCTTTGAAACAATCTAATTCCTCCCTCGACCCTGTAAACTTGCTCTGTCCCATGAACCCTACCGTTAAATTGACACATCTTGAGTTAACTTGCTTGAGTTAAAAACGAGTTAATCAAACCACGTGAAATCCAACAATTGGATTTTATTCCTCTTTTCCTCATTCCTTCTTCTATCACATTCTTCCGACACCGTGCGTGGAGGAGGAAGGGGCCTTCGGCATTTGGGCGATGTGTGTGGAGGAGGGGAGGGCCTTCGTGTGACACATAAGGGAGCAGAATCAACCTCAGGGCAGCTCGCGGTGAGGAAGGGAGGGCCTTCGAATGACGTGCTGGGAAGATGGACGGCTCACGGGAAGGAGGAGAGAGCCTTTGACCGGCACGTAGGGAGGAGGGGAGGGCCTTCGAGCGACTCGTGAGGAGGGAGGGCCTTCAAATGGCACACGGGGAGGGCCTTCGGTCGATGCACATGGAGGAGGGAGAGCCTTCAGGCGACTCGCATGGAGGAGGGGGAGGATTTTCAGGCGGTGCATGGGGAGGAGGGAGGGCAGTCAGGCAGCTCGTGTGGAGGAGGGGAAGGACCTTCAGACGACACACGGGGAGGAGGGAGGGCCTTCAGGCGGCTCGCGTGGAGGGGGAGGACCTTCGGGTGGTGCACGGGGAGGAGGGAGGGCCTTCAGACGGCTCGCGTGGAGGGGGAGGACCTTTGAGTAGCGCACGGGGATGAGGGAGGGCCTTCAGGCGGCTCGCGTGGAGGAGGGGGAGGACCTTCGTTAGACGCACAGGGGAAGGGGGTCGACCTCTGGGCGGCTCACAGTAAGGAGGGGAGGGCCTTCGAGTGGTGTGCAGGGAAGCTGGGTGGAGCACAGGAAGGGGAGGAGGGGGCGCTGGAGGGAGGGGGAGGAGGGGAGGGGGAGCGGGAGGGGAGAGGCGATGGGGGAGGAGAGGAGGAGGTTGCAGAGCTTGCCGTGGAGGTGGAAGGGGCAGACGGTGCCGGGGCAGTACATGGAGTCGGGGAGGTCCGGCGGTGCAGGACGAGGAGGGGTGGAGGTCAGGCAACACGAGGAGAGGGGTCGAAGGTCACGCAACATGTGGAGGGGGTAGTGTTGGGAAGGAAAGCATCTTCTGTAATTTTGATAAAGAGGGTATATACACCTATTTTAAACGGAATCTGGTTACATTTAACGGGCAAATAGATGGAGGTTAATCACAGTGTCTGTGGGGTAAGGATTAGCAAGTTTATGAGGTCGATGGAGGATTAAATTGTTTCAAAGGTCCTGGAGATAATTAACAAAGATTATAAGATCTACCAGATAAAAATCCCTTTAAAAAATTTGTCATTGTATAGTCAGTTGTTAAGATAGATAAGTGCGGGCATTTTTCATTTTGAGATTTTTTTATATTATATAACCGTCATAGTCATTCCTTTATCATTTGTTATGGTCTAATAATAGCATTTATCCGTTATCAATTTTCACAATTAATTAATTTGTCGACGTTTATAATTTACTTGAATCATCTGGTGGTTGAGCATCAAGGTTTAAATCTAGCAAATTATCCATTATTCTAAAAAAAAGTATCATTGCAGGTAGATGGATGTAGGTTCTCAAATCCTACTTACGACCGTTTTGACTTATATTCTTAGTGTAGATCTTAGTGTAATAATTCCAGCAATTCCTTATATCGCTACTGAGAGATGGCATCGATAGGAAGCAACGTATAGTTACAAACTGTTGAGAAAACTGTCATTAGCATACATACAAAAATCCGATTTTCAACAGATTTCCAGAACATATCGATGTAGATATGCAACCATATTAACAATGATAAGAAAATTATCCGTTTTAAGAACATATTCATATTAAAGCAAGGGAAAAATCCGGAAACCAATATCATGACAAACAACGCGACAAAGAAAGAGTAGAGTTAGAAATCACAACCGAAGCGTTTTGTAGTAGGACTCCCCTTAGAGAGACAACGCCCCCACTTTACCGACGCACAGGGCCTTGACGTGTCGCTCCCAGGGTCCGACGGTCCACGCTCGTCGACGGTGCGCACCGTGCTTGAGCATCATCGAAAGTCACCTCCGTAGACGAAGCCCGAGATCGAGAGAGAAGAGGGCGTCCTCGAGAGAGAGAAGAGATGCCGGGTATGAAGATAGAATGTTCGTAACCTACGCCCACGTCTTTAAGAGATACTTAAAGACAGCCGGGCGGTTACGTTTCGTGAGAGGATAATGGGGCGTAACCCTTGGAATTCAAACACACGGTTACAAAACTGACCCGGTCTTTGCCACGCCACGTCGCAGCCGCGCCGCGCCCACGCCCGAGCCCGAGCCCGACCCGACCCGACGTGATGCGACGCGCGCGCGCGTGCGTGTGTTGTGGTCTAAAGTCCTCTCTAGTCTGTTTCCAGGCTAGTCTCAGAACTTCCCACATAAAAACCAAGTGCCAGTTTTATCTCTCCACGATGTGAGACTAAACAACACTCCACAGGGTTGAAACCATGAATTCCAGGAATTGAGATACATTAAAATAACTTGATATTGACCATCAAATTGCATCAAACTATCCCAATACATTTAATTCCAACAATCCCCCCACGAATTCACTGTTGAAACACAAAGAGCCAAGGATCTCGGGTTTCCACACTCTGCTTTCAGTAAAGGTACCTTCCGGTTTGAACCTTTACCTAAGTTATCCCCTTTCACCATCACAGGAATAAAGTGAACTAAGTCTTGAACTTTAATCCTTTGATGTAATGGTATCGAGTGTGTAACAACAGAGTGAAGTCTATGGTGACGTTCTGGTTTTGATGCTATTAATGGCCATGCATCCTACCATGTTTCATTAGTATATTAAGGATAAACCCTCATCCTTTATCTGCGGCCCACAGAAATACTCATATAGGTGGCATTCTCCAAGGATGCACTACTCACATCCTGCTTATAAAAGCTTGAATCCATTAAGAGCATAATGCTCAACCTTTTCCTGCAGTTTTCAGGCACTCGACTTTTAAGGGATAGAACTCACATGCAAAGTATTGCATATTGAGTGCCAACCAATTCCTCTTACAGCTTGTTTTCCCATTGAACCTATTTTGTGGATCTCCACTCATTTAGGTTGGGTTGTTACTGGGGATAAACTCTCAGTGGGTTTCAGCCCCATCCGAAATCTCGATTTTTGGACTAAAGATCTATCAAGTCCCTTTGTAAGTGGATCTACCGTGTTATCTTTGGTACCAACAAATTCCACAACAATCACTTTAGAAGACACCAAATCCCTAATAGACTTAAGTCTAACTTGGATATGTCTTCTTGTTTTCTGATTGTACTTTGAACTCTTTACCTTTGCAATAGTAGTCATGCTATCACAATGTAAAGAAATTGCCGGTATCGACTTACCCACCATGGACAACTCAGAGAGAAGCTCCCTAAGCCATTCAACCTCTATACCTGTTGTATCCAAAGCACACAACTCTGCCTCAAAAGTAAACCGAGCCAAGATGGTCTGTTTCACAGACCTCCAGGAGACTGCACCGCCTCCAAGGGTAAATACATACCCAGTCACACCGTTACTCCCGGAGTCCTCCATTTGACCTATCCAACTTGCATCACTATATCCTTCTAAGACAGGAGGATATTTACCATAATGCAGTCCAAGAAGTGCAGTACCCTTAAGGTACGTCAACACTCGATCCAAGGCCTCCCAATGAGTACGGTCAGGACAGCTCGTATATCTACTTAACTTTGCAACCGTGAATGAAATATCAGGTTGAGTATAGTTCGCAAGATACATCAAGCTTCCTATAATCTGGGAATATCGTATTTGTGCTACAGGTACTCCACTCTTATTCTTGCAGAGGGGTTTAGATGAATCATAAGGAGTGCATACAGATTTACAGCTCTGATAGCCAAATTTTTCAAGAACTTTCTCAGTATAATGCGACTGAGACACAACTATCCCATTAGTAGATCTAATCAGTTTGAGCCCCAAAATCACATTTGCAACTCCTAAGTCCTTCATCTCAAACTTACTGCTCAAGAACCTCTTGGTTTCTTCCACTATCCTTATGTTTGATCCAAATATCAAAATATCATCTATATATAGGCATAAGATAACAAACATATCACCTTTAATCATAGAGTACACACATTTATTGAATTCATGAACAATAAAGCCATAAGACTGGATAGTCTTATCAAACTTGTCATGCCACTGTTTCGGAGCTTGTTTTAATCCATAAAGAGATTTTACAAGCTTACAGACTTTTCTTTCATTACCAGATGCTACGAATCCCTCAGGTTGGTCCATATAGATCTCCTCCTCAAGATCGCCATATAAAAAGGCAGTCTTCACATCCATTTGATGATTTGTGAGATCATGTATGTGTTGGACATGCGAGCCCACGACGAGCCATTATGCAATAAATGTTATTGCAATTCACTCCTTAATCTGAAATAAAGAGTACATAATTTGCATAATAGGTCCCTTAGTATAATTAGGGTTATGTACCATGGCCATCTTGATGATCATACAACTGTTAATTCAAGTATTGAATCATAGAAGCTGGTGCTTGGATGAATATCTAAAGAGTTGGATTGAGGACTCATCAAGCACCATCAAATGATTGTTAAGAGATGATCTCCAGCCTGAGAAGGAGATGGAAATCCTTTCTCTAAAGGCTGATATCTGACCGACCTCTTGATGTAGGTCTTCTGCATAGGAATAGAGATTCGGAGGTGTCAGATTAGTTATGTCAAAGAGTTGACTTAACAAGATCGAGATAACCAAAGTCCTATATCATATGCTGTCATGATATAGGCACACATCCTCTGACCGGAGACAGATGTGTTACTATATGTCTAAGTATGTACATTTGGCAGACCAATAGGTTGATGACCTAATCAAGGTCTATACACCGGCGCGCTGGTGTGCATATAAGGGCATATGAGTAATACGATCTCTCAAAGGGATCATACAGGTTCACTACTGAACCGGAAGACATGAGCTCACTCATGAGATATTGGGAAGAATCAAATTCCGTGCGCACGGTCGTCTCTCTTTGGAAGCTTGACTGAATTTGTTGGTTTGATATATACTTTTGGAAAGTATATGATCAAGACCTAGGTATGATATATGCTTTTGGAAAGTACATGATCAATACCGACTCCCAATGATCGAATGAGAAACTTACTGATAAAACCATGAAGTAGACAATATAAAGTTGATCCAATACTTCGGGTTTAATCTGAGTCTTCCAGTATGCAGGAAGTACGGGTATTAGAAATACCTGAGGGTGATGTGATCATAAACGATTGTATAACCATGACGCTTCCATTCCTAGGGAGTGATGAAACGGGTCTGGATTTTAGTGACTCCTCTCAGTAGAGAAGTAATCTTATCTTAGTCCAATTATTGGACATTGATCTGAATATGATTGAGATGCAATGAGAAGATTAAATTTGCGGTCTTGATTTAATCAAGCATCTATGGGAGGCCCGCGATCTGAATTTGAGATATGATCTCAATATCCATGTCACTATACGTGGAACAATACAATCGCCCTGTCCTTATCTCCAAGTATCTGCGGAGAAAGCGCATTATCCTTGAAGGAGTTCATGGATAATTCTATTGTTGATTTATGTATCCAAGCATTGAGGAAATGGATAATTAAATGTGATTTAATTATCATGATTAATATGAATTCGATTCATATTATAAAGAGAGTTGTCTTAGATAATTAAATATGATTTGATTATCAAAGATGTAAATAATGTGAATATGATTCATATTATTTGAGAACAAGAGAATAGAGATCCAAGATGATTAAATGTGATTTAATTATCATGGATATGAATAATGTGGATAGCAATATCCATATTAGTCATATATATTATAAATGTGATTTATAATATATAAGAGAGAGCTATTTGTAATTTACATTTGTTAATTAAATGTTAATGTGAATTGGATTCACATTGGACATTGAATTGAAAATGTAATTTACATTTTGTTTTGGGTTGTGAATATGATTCACAAATTTTTCAATGGCAAGATTGCAATGTCTACAAAATAATTGTGAATTATTTTTGTAGAATAATTTGCAACATAAGTTGTTGCAAATAATGGAGATTATATAAAAGATGAAATAGCCACCTTCCTAATGGAGGAGGGTGGATGGCCACCACTCCCATTAGGAAAGGGAGGCCGTCCCTCCTCTCCACATGGAAGGAGGCTTTCTCTCCTTTCATTATCTCCATGTATTGATGATTTAATTTTGTGATTAAATTGTGTTGATTTATCAACATATATTTAATTTAAATTAAATTAATTGTTGTTGGTTTTACCAACACAAATCTTAGCCATTAAAAGAAACACAATCAATGAGAGCCATTGGATTTGTGTTGGCCCATGGATTGAGATCCATGGATCCCAAAACCCTATAAATAGAGAGGCATATCCATGCTCTCTCTTTCCACATAATTCTTGAGAAGCATCTCTCTCTCTCTTTCTCTCTAGACGTCAACCCTCTCTCTCCCTCTCATGGCCGTCCACCATGGATGCCATGGAGAGGTTCTCCATCGCCGCGGCATTGTCGTTATGCTGCCCGTTGCTCTGCTCGTGGATCTCCATCTCCTTCGGTGCGCCTCGCTCGTGAAGAAGACATTGGATCTCGTGTGTCGAGATCAGGAGATCCGCCGATTGGATCATCAACATGGATTGCGAGAAGCACGCGGTTCATCCCCGCGCTCGCAAGCGTCTCCTCCGTCGGATTGGACTTGAGACAGGAGGTCTCTTCGTTTAGAGACTCGATCGCAACCACGCTTCAAGAGGTAATCCCATTACTTGTTTGTGGTTTAGACGAAATGATTCGAGAAGTGTTCTTGGATCATGTGGTTTCGTCGTATAAATTTTTTTAAATTCCACTGCATCGAGCAACTAGTCCGACTAGTCGCTCCTTGTCGTACTCGATACGACGCACACGCTTCCTTATGCACTTGAGGATCAAACCAAATCATTCAAGTGGTATCAGAGCCTTAGGTCGACGGTTTCGAATATGATTCGCTAACCGAGGATGACTTGGGTTCGTTATGGTCGCGAAAGTTTTATCGCATTTGATTTCGCAGATCTGTTTAATAAATAATTTCGGCCATGTTTAAAACATTTAAGCACGAATTATTTACTTGGATTTTATTTCCCATTAAATAAGGAAACCATAGGATCTGAGTTTGCGTAAATCGGATTTTGTTTGCTCTAGATATGGTTGTTTTAATGAACATGTATTCACTGTTACGGGAACTGCGAATCTTAACGTAATTAAGGAGTTAATTACTATTTAGAGATGCCTCGAAATGCATGCAAATCACATAGGTTCTGTTGTAAATCAAGTTAGCAAACTATGGAAACTTACTTTGCTTAATTTGGATTTAAATTGATTGAGATATGCTAATTTTAGTAAGTAGAGGTCACTGCTGAAATTACTTTCCTAATCAAGAACCATGTGATTGTCAATTAGTGAAATTAATTGTTAATTTCATGAAATAATTATAGAAAATATTTGAGAAATATTGGAATATGATTATTTCCTTAATTTACTTGACCTCAACCAATTAATTGACTAGATTTGATCTAGATCTTAATTGGAAACACAATCATCAAACTCCTTACTTGAATAGGATTGGGAATTTGTCTAGCGAATTTCCTTATAATCAAAATTGTTTTGATTACTATATGGTATAATTTCAGTTGAAGAACCGATGATCATCTCAAGTACAAATTAATCAATTTGGCATTATCCTTTCCCGAGGCGGATATGGTGTCTAGTCGGGGATCGCTGGGGTAGCAGGTTGCAACATATGCAGTCCGTCCCACTCCCACCGGTACTGGCCATGACAACGGGTAGGGCCGGGATAATGTCCGAGGGATTAAGATGTATTTTTCTAATTATTAAAATACGAATTAATACGTACTTTGAGAATAATACCATATATATTCAAGTATAGCAATCAAGTTTGATTGATTAAATTGGATTGATAATTAATTTAATATGATTGAATTAATTATATCCAATTAAATCACTCTATTATGAATAGAGTTATTATTTCCCTTGGAAGAATTAATTACGTGAATATGATTCATGATAATTAATTAGAATTTGAATATGATATGGAGGATCACATAAGTGACATCCATGGTCTTCCGTCAAGGCGAAGAGTTTCATCGCCAGATATTATATGGAGATGCCTGTCCGAAGTGACAGCTCCTGCATATGATCCATTTGGATCGGGCTCGTCGCTTCTCGAAAGAGTAAGGACGTATGCGTAGTGACCCCAATATCGGGTCCTCATATTATTGGGGTAATATTGGATTGCGCATAGCGAGTTGTATTCATGTTGACGGTTGGTTCAATTAATGATGGGTCAACATCACCTTAGGGGTGGTGGGCCCGGGTATTAAAGACCGAATTGGGAGATGTAAGTTGGACTTGCAAGGCGGAATGTGTTCCCGCTTCTTTTTATCCGAGTTGTAGGTTCTCATATTATTGGGATGCAACGAAGATAAGGAAGGAAATCCCAGATCTTGCTTGAGATATAATGGTAAGTATATCTCTTACATTGAAAGTGATTAAGGGAATGAACTTTCATTGTTGACATGGCAAGACAACTTTGATATAAAATTCTTAATTCAAAGTAAAACATGTATATATATAAATATATACCCTTATGCAAATTACTTATTTCAGATAATCCTTCATTAAACCCACTCAATGTTATACTCAATAATAACCAGTAAAATATCATGGATTGGATTCATGATCCAGATATTGTACTTGCAGTTGGACACATAATGTATATGGTTGCAATGTGCAAGTTTCCTCATAATAATGAGGAATGATGATTAATAAGACAATAGGACTAAAACCCTAGGGTTTGTATGTGTCTATAAGTCTTGATCTTATCGAATGTACTTTTAAAGTGACATGTCGATAATGATCGTAATTATCAAATAATCCTTATAAAATTCGAAGAAGATGTTCTGGCATACACATGTACTCTTGACATTTAATCGTGAATGATGTGGTTCTCTGCATCATGCAGAATGGTGGCTCTATAAGAGATGATGTATTCAAATTGTTTGAGTACCTACCTGAACCAATATTTTAAGAGTCTAGATGGATGTAGATACAATGAATGTCATCATTCTACTATCTATACTCTAGTCATTCATGAAGCTTCATAATATTTATATTATATGAACTTAAATGAAGCTTGTATAAATGTTGAAATACTCTTATATTGAAATTTTTGATTTTAAGATAAGAGATCCTTGGTCTTTAGCATTAGTTGCTTATAGACAAAGGGAGCGCAGTGGAAGCATGGGTTGGACCCACGTAAGAGGTATAGTCAAAGAGTTGACTGTACTTCTGTGACTTCCATATGACATCCAAAGAGTTGGATGAATGTCAATACTGCAATAAATTAATGTGTTGATAGTATGACTATCAAATCTATCTAGAATCCTTAGAAAAGGAATCGGATAGTACATCAAAAAAAACTACATATAATCATTGAAATTGACTTACTTATTTGATAAGATAAAGTCTAATAATTGTATCTCAATCTTCTAATGACACTTGCAATTGGTTGCATCAGTATTAGAATATTAGAAATTTGATCTTAAGGTTTAATGGTCATCCATGTTGGAATTGATGCAATTGTTGCAATAATTTCCACCGGATGAATAGACTTCATATTTTCAGTGGGAGCCCTTAGTCTTAGAGAATGTCTCTATGACCTAGATATTAGAATACACTCATGGTTTATTTCTAAATGTTGGGAATAAACATGAAATCTGGAATAGACCTATCATAAAGAGTTATGATGGAGATATTTCAGATAGTAATCTTACATCTAGAGGACTCCACTAAATTAGAAAATTAATGAATGGTTCATTAAGATTTCTAATACTAAAAATTAAACCTTTAAAGATCAATAGGAGGATAAAGATCATTTGACAATGATCTGACATAATGTTTTGGACATATGTCTGTTGATGAGATCAATGGACAAGTAAGAGATGAAACTTTAGAATGTCTAAAATTTCAAAACTTGCATACTTATGAATATTGTATTCAAAGTAAAATGTCCAATACACCCTACTTTTGGAATGGTGTAAGATGTTAAGGTATTCAAGATCTCATACATATTGATGTATGAGAATCATCTATATCAGAATAAACATTATGGATATGTGATATATATTAATGATTATTTATGATATGAAATTTCTTCTCTTCACTTAGAAAACTTTGAAATATTCAAAGATTTCACAATTTTGGTTTGAAACCAAAGTTTGAAGGAAGATGAAATGAATTTGATCTAATCAAGGTAGCTTGTACCTATTAGATGAATTCAAGGAATACCTTATGGAGATGTGAATATCATTTCTATCTCATCCCTCCTAATGAGCCTTAACTCAATAGAGTTGTAGGGAGATGCAATTGATCATGTGTGACATGATTTGATCAATGATTAATCTTAGCATAATTAACTCTTAGTTTCAGGTATATGTGGTAGAGACTACATTATACACTTAATAAGGTCCCAAGCTGGTAAGCTGGAATCTAGCACCAGAGAGTGCTACTTCATTAGGAAAATAAAGGATGGTATTAGATACCTACTTTATGACCTTGAGATTCTTAAAAGATCTCATCTTTGAGAATATGATTCTTATAGGATGACTCTCTTGAGAATCAAGATGAAAATGAAGTAAAGGAACTCATTTAATCTTGAAAAGATAATGAGGCTCCTGAAATCGGAAACTAAAATAGATAATAGATAATTAAAGATGAAACATTAATACCTCTTCAAATAAGTTTGAGGATGGATTCCATGTGTCAGTTAAATCTGAAAATGATCGGACTTCATGTGATGAAGTTCATGAGGATCATGACATGGAAAGATGGATGTTAGCAATAAAATTCTAATGTAGACTTCATATACAAGTGTTGTATATGGACCCTCGAGGATCCACCTATATGGGTCAGACCCATTAAGGTGTAAATGGATCTTCAAGAGAAAGAGGGAACCTGATGAGAAGGTATAGACCTTCAAAGCACGGTTCGTAGCCATGAGCTACACACCGAAGAGAAGGCATCGCTTGCGATAAGACTTGCTCTCCAGTGACCTTCCTTTAACCCATCAGAATATTGCTAACTATAGCTACACAACTTGTCTATGACATCTTCATGGTGTGAGTCAAGATTGCATTCCTCTATGAGTACCTCTCTGAGGATATTCATATGAAGAAGCCCCAGGGCTTCATGGTTGAGGAAAGCAAGGTGTGCCAACTGAAGAACTCCATCTTTGGACTCCAATAAGTTTCTTGTAGTTGGAACATAAGATTTAATGAAATTATAAATGTTGTGATTTCAGATAAAATCTTGATGAACCATGTGAAGCTTAGTGGGAGTGCCATTATGTTCATCATGCTTAATGTAGATATTATTCTAATCATTTAGAATGATATAAGAATAAATAATAAGTGTTTGATAATTTGGTTGTTCCATACCTTGAGATACGATCTCGAGGATACCTCATAGATCTTAGTTCTGAAGTAGCTCAGAAGCAAAGAGAAGAGGATATTGGGACCGTCACATTAGTAATACACCTTGGACTTATTCCATTTTCTGGAAAATTCCAAGAGAGGCTTCCTTCTCTTAAGATGTGGTAGTGACCTGCCTAAAGGGATAGCACCTCAAAGAGTTGAGGAAGTAAAAGCCAGAACTGCTTGCACTTGTGCATCAGTTACGCGAAGCTGAAGTGTATGCAAGATGTGTACAAAAGCCATATGTCTGCCATGCAATGGGAATAGTAAACTGTTAGTAATCCTACTCTGGAAATAAAACACTTGTTTGCAGTAATAACAATATCTTCAAAGATGATAAAACTTAGAGATAGTGATCTCAAAGTCTTATCATCAAAAGTTTAAGATCTTGTAGATAGTGATCTATAAGGGTCTTGACTGTAGATAACTTAGGAGATAGAGATCTCCAGGAATGAAGGTATTCTAAAAGGATTATGGGAATACTGGTTATGATAATTAATAAGATGTAGTGTCAATGACACTATAACCGACAAAATTGAGTATTGGTTGCATAGGATGGAACATTCGCATTGGATGCGAGCACTGTTACTAGGAGATATGCAAGTGCCGTAAAAGGACTTGGCATAGTCTCTTGGGAACAGAGTGACTGATCAGCTTACCTAGCTATTTTCTAAATAGCCTATGATTGTCACATGAGTGTGGGTTTAAATGATTAGCCTATTAATGGCTCTTTGGGCTAGTGGGAGATTGTTGGACATGCGAGCCCACGACGAGCCATTATGCAATAAATGTTATTGCAATTCACTCCTTAATCTGAAATAAAGAGTACATAATTTGCATAATAGGTCCCTTAGTACAATTAGGGTTATGTACCATGGCCATCTTGATGATCATACAACTGTTAATTCAAGTATTGAATCATAGAGGCTGGTGCTTAGATGAATATCTAAAGAGTTGGATTGAGGACTCATCAAGCACCATCAAATGATTGTTAAGAGATGATCTCCAGCCTGAGAAGGAGATGGAAATCCTTTCTCTAAAGGCTGATATCTGATCGAGCTCTTGATGCAGGTCCTCTGCATAGGATAGAGATTCGGAGGTGTCAGATTAGTTATGTCAAAGAGTTGACTTAACGAGATCGAGATAACCAAAGTCCTATATCATATGCTGTCATGATATAGGCACACATCCTCTGACCGGAGACAGATGTGTTACTATATATCTAAGTATGTACATTTAGCAGACCAATAGGTTGATGACCTAATCAAGGTCTATACACCGGCGCGTTGGTGTGCATATAAGGGCATATGAGTAATACGATCTCTCAAAGGGATCATACAGGTTCACTACTGAACCGGAAGACATGAGCTCACTCATGAGATATTGGGAAGAATCAAATTCCGTGCGCACGGTCGTCTCTCTTTGGAAGCTTGACTGAATTTGTTGGTTTGATATATACTTTTGGAAAGTATATGATCAAGACCTAGGTATGATATATGCTTTTGGAAAGTATATGATCAATACCGACTCCCAATGATCGAATGAGAAACTTACTGATAAAACCATGAAGTAGACAGTATAAAGTTGATCCAATACTTCAGGTTTAATCTGAGTCTTCCAGTATGCAGGATGACAGGTATTAGGAATACCTGAGGGTGATGTGATCATAAACGATTGTATAACCATGACGCTTCCATTCCTAGGGAGTGATGAAACGGGTCTGGATTTTAGTGACTCCTCTCAGTAGAGAAGTAATCTTATCTTAGTCCAATTATTGGACATTGATCTGAATATGATTGAGATGCAATGAGAAGATTAAATTTACGGTCTTGATTTAATCAAGCATCTATGGGAGGCCCGTGATCTGGATTTGAGATATTATCTCAATATCCATGTCACTATACGTGGAACAATACAATCGCACTGTCCTTATCTCCAAGTATCTGCGGAGAAAGCGCATTATCCTTGAAGGAGTTCATGGATAATTCTATTGTTGATTTATGTATCCGAGCATTGAGGAAATGAATAATTAAATTTGATTTCATTATCATGATTAATATGAATTCGATTCATATTATAAAGAGAGTTGTCTTAGATAAATAATATGATTTGATTATCAAAGATGTAAATAATGTGAATATGATTCATGTTATTTGAGAACAAGAGAATGGAGATCCAAGATGATTAAATGTGATTTAATTATCATGGATATGAATAATGTGGATAGCAATATCCATATTAGTCATATATATTATAAATGTGATTTATAATATATAAGAGAGAGCTATTTGTAATTTACATTTGTTAATTAAATGTTAATGTGAATTGGATTCACATTGGACATTGAATTGAAAATGTAATTTACATTTTGTTTTGGGTTGTGAATATGATTCACAAATTTTTCAATGGCAAGATTGCAATGTCTACAAAATAATTGTGAATTATTTTTGTAGAATAATTTGCAACATAAGTTGTTGCAAATAATGGAGATTACATAAAAGATGAAATAGCCACCTTCCTAATGGAGGAGGGCGGACGGCCACCACTCCCATTAGGAAAGGGAGGCTGTCCCCCCTCTCCACATGGAAGGAGGCTTTCTCTCCTTTCATTATCTCCATGTATTGATGATTTAATTTTGTGATTAAATTGTGTTGATTTATCAACATATATTTAAATTAAATAAAATTAATTGTTGTTGGTTTTACCAACACAAATCTTAGCCATTAAAAGAAACACAATCAATGAGAGTCATTGGATTTGTGTTGGCCCATGGATTGAGATCCATGGATCCCAAAACCCTATAAATAGAGAGGCATATCCATGCTCTCTCTTTACACATAATGCTTGAGAAGGATCTCTCTCTCTCTCTCTCTCTTTCTCTCTAGACGTCAACCCTCTCTCTCCCTCTCATGGCCGTCCACCATGGATGCCATGGAGAGGTTCTCCATCGCCGCGACATCGTCGTTATGTTGCCCGTTGCTCTGCTCGTGGATCTTCGTCTCCTTCGGTGCGCCTCGCTCGTGAAGAAGACATTGGATCTCGTGTGTCGAGATCAGGAGATCCGCTGCTTGGATCATCAACATGGATTGCGAGAAGCACGCGGTTCATCCCCGCGCTCGCAAGCGTCTCCTCCGTCGGATCGGACTTGAGACAGGAGATCTCTTCGTTTAGAGACTCGATCACAACCACGCTTCAAGAGGAAATCCCATTACTTATTTGTGGTTTAGACGAAACGATTCGAGAAGTGTTCTTGGATCATGTGGTTTCGTTGTATAAATTTTTTTAAATTCCGCTGCATCGAGCAACTAGTCCGACTAGTCGCTCCTTGTCGTATTCGATACGACGCACACGCTTCCGTGATGCGCTTGAGGATCAAACCAAATCCTTCAGTATGAAGGCCAATGTAATGAGCATCCGAATCATAGTCATTCTAGTAACAGGAGAATATGTATCAAAATAATCAATACCCTCTTTCTGTTTAAAACCTTTGGCTACAAGTCTTGCCTTATATTTTTCTATGGATCCGTCCGGTCTAAGTTTTCTTCTGAATACCCATTTGCTTCCTATGGTGGAACACCCAGGAGGTGGATCGACCAATTCCCACGTGTCATTTGAAATGATTGAAACCATTTTAGATTTAATGGCGTTCTTCCAATGCCTTGCTTCAGTAGAAGCCATGGCATCCTTGTATGTGGGATCACCCTCGATTTGGTAGGAGACAAAGTAACTACCTAAATCCTTGGCAATCCTAGATATTTTACTTCATCTAGGTTCAACATCCTCCAAAGATTCATTGGATTCAGAAGAGGTAGCCCCCACATTTGACATCTTTTTTATTTGTTGTGGAATAGAACCAGATGTTGAGGCTATGTCACTAGTCAGATTTTCAGGAATCCCTTTTTTCATTGGAAAAATATCCTCAAAAAATGTAGCATCACGAAGTTCAACAATAGTATTAGTATCTATGCATGTGATCTCAGACCGAATTACTAAGAATCGATAGGCATAACTATTTTCCAGATACCCCAAGAAGACCGCGTCAACTGTTTTAGGTCCAAGCTTCTTTCTCTTGTGTTCTGGGACTAAGACCTTAGCCAAGCATCCCAATACCTTGAGATATTTTAGACTTGGCTTCCTATTTCTCCAAAGTTCAAATGGACTCTTATGTTTATGCCTTAGGGAAACTCTATTCAGAATATGACAGGCCGTATTCAAAGCTTCCCCGCACATGTAAGATGGTAGCCCAGAAGTTTATAAAAATACATTGACCATATCAGTTAGGGTCCTATTCTTTCGTTCTGCTATTCCATTGGACTGTGGTGAATATGGTGCAGTGACCTTATGAATTATGCCAAATAATTTGCATTGTTCATCAAATATCTTAGATGTGTATTCACCGCCCCTATCTGACCTTAGACGTTTAATTACTTTTCCAACTTGTGTTTCTGCTTCATTCTTAAAAATAAGAAATTTTTCTAAGGCTTCATCCTTAGTTTTAAGAAGATAAACATAACAGTATCTACTGCTGTCATCTATGAAGGTGATAAAATATCTTTTGTTATCTCTAGTCATCACGCCACCAAACTCACAAATATCAGAATGCACTAAGTCTAGAATTTAAATTTCCCTATTCACAGAATGAAAAGGCTTTCTAGACAACTTAGCTTGAGTACACATTTTACATTTGGTGAGTTTGTCTGTAGTATGATTAGGAATCATGTCAAGTTTCATCATTCTTTTCATAGAAATGAAATTCACATGTCCTAGTCTAGCATGCCATAAATCAGTAGATTCAATATTTGAAACAACATAAGTAGAAGAATCAAAACCAGAAATATTATTAACTGAACAATCAATGTCACATCTTATTCTAAATAAAAGATCATGATCAGCCACATATCCTTTTTCAAAGAAAACACCATGTCTTAGAAATACTACTTTATTACATTTAAAGTCTAACTGAAAACTCTCTCTAACTAATAAAGAACCAGACAAGACATTCTTCTTAATATCAGGAACGTGCAGCACCCTGCGCAAAGTTCAAACTCGTCCAGTTGAGAATCTCAGCTCGACTCGTCCAGACCCAAGCACCTTGGTTGCAGATCTGTTCCCCATCATTACTGTTCCACCGGCTGAAGCCTGATAAAACACAAAGAATGTCCTGTCAGTACAAATGTGTACATTTGCACATGTATCAACAAGCCACTCATTAGGCTTGTTTACAAAATAGAGTTCAGGGTTCACTGAGACATACCCCTCACCGGACCAGCCTCCCTCAGTCAGCACAAGAGCCCGAGGAACGACATCCGTAGACTTCTGTTGGGTCTTTAGAGAAGGGCAATCCTTCTTCCAATGTCCAACCTGTCCACACTGCCAGCAAGGTTTGTTCTTTGGTTTTTTCTGGATTTTTCCATTGGCTTTCAGTTTCTTATTTTTCCCTTTTGCATTGTTTCCCTTTGAGGTTATCACATTGACCTTAGGGTTCACGTCTACAGGCATCACAGGTTTTTATTTCCTATGCTCCTCTTCAATAGCTATCGAGACCATCAAATCATCCAGATCCTTAGCGGTTTTGGTGGATGCGCCATAGACATCGAACAGAACGTTCGATAGTGCAGTTAGAATACACCCATGACACAGACGGTCATGTTCCTTCCACGCATCCGCCATCTTAACTGTCTCAGGATCCGGATTTTGTTCAGATAACTTAGGGCACTCGGTTTCCAAAACCGAAATCAACCCAATCGTGGTCAGCTAGATTTTCATGCGTTGTTGCCAACGCTTAAAATTCTGACCCCCGAATTTCTCTAGCATACTAGTGAAATCCACACGAGACCGAAACCTCAAATCTGACATTTTTCTTATCACATTATTACGCTGTCTCTCTAAAAGTGTTGAGAAAACCATCATTAGCATACATACAAAAATCCGATTTTCAACAGATTTCCAGAACAGATCGATGTAGATATGCAACCATATTAACAATTATAAGAAAATTATCCGTTTTAAGAACATATGCCAATTAAAGCAAGGGAAAAATCCGAAAATCAATATCATGGCAAACAATGTGACAAAGAAAGAGTAGAGTTAGAAATCACAACTGAAGCGTCCTGTAGTAGGACTCCCCTTAGAGAGACAACGTCCCCCACTTTACCGGCGCACAGGGGCCTTGACGTGCCGCTCCCAGGGTCCGACGTTCCACGCTCATCGACGGTGCGCACCGTGCTTGAGCGTCCTCGAAAGTCACCTCCGTAGACAAAGTCCGAGATCGAGAGAGAAGAGGGCGTCCTTGAGAGAGAGAAGAGACGCCGGGTATGAAGATAGAATGTTCGTAACCTACGTCCACGTCTTTAAGAGATACTTAAAGACGACCGGGCGGTTATGTGTCGCGAGAGGATAATGGGGCGTAACCCTTGGAATTCAAACACGCGGTTACAAAACTGACCCGGTCTTTACCACGCCACGTCATGCCACGTCGCAGCCGCAGCCGCAGCCGCGCCGCGTCCGAACCTGGCCTGGCCCGGCGCGGCGCGCGCGCGTGCGTGCGTGTGTTGTGGTCTAAAATTTTCTCTAGTCTGTTTTCAGACTAGTCTCAGGACTTCCCACATAAAAATCAAGTACCAATTTTATCTCTCCACGATGTGGGACTAAACAGCACCCCACAGGATTGAAATATTGAATTCCAGGAATTGAGATACATTAATACAACTTGATATTGACCATCAAATTGCATCAAATTATCCCAATACATTTAATTCCAACATAAACGTCTTAAACGTTATTAACGTTCGAGATCGTTTATACATCTGGTTTGACTTTAATCATAGGTTTAGAATCAGTCAATACTGAGATGAGGAGCTAATTTTGACCTTCCGCAGCGAGTTCAGACTATTGTAGGTCGCAAGCTCACAAAAGTAGGTCTCACTAGTCGAGTCACAAGTACTCAACTTGTATAGTGATAGCTGGCCAGTCAGGTCAACTTTTTCTTAAACAATTGCCTTTTTCTGATTTTTCGAAATAGTAAATTATAATTAAGATGTTTAATGACTGATTCGAATTCAGAACGTTAGTGTCTTCTATACTCCCCATACGTTTCTACTGATACTTATTTTGCATTATTCAACAGAACGTTGGCGTCTTCTGTGTTCAATTGGATTTTAAAGAATCAAATCAAAATGCATGCATATATGTGCAGATAAATTTATAAGAATGCGCCAAATGACCTGTGACTCGCTGAATATTTGTTTGATTAAAAAAAGCTATGTGGCTTTATCCAAAGACAACGATTGTCTTTGCTCGTTTCATTTTCGATTACTTCATTTTGTTCTATTTTATCATGGATGCCCAAGGCGGCGGACCATGGTCCATGTATGAGAGACATCGGGGGAGATGGAGTCAAGGTGGGGAAAGGACCAGGAGAGTTTGTCAAGGTCGCTCTTGAGGTGACAGAGTTTCTTCTGAAGGCAAGGGTAATGGTGGAGGTCTCAAGGGCCTCGTCTCCAAGGCATGGGTGAGAAGGAGCTTGCAGGGAAGGTCTTGGTCTGAGCGGGAGAGGAGGATGCCGGATGAGGAAAGGGAACGATAAAGGAGGTGGTCTCCTTGCGGTGGGAGGAGAGGTGTTTGTCGGTTTGATAGCGACGGCGGAAGAACCACAACCGTCGCCCACATGACCCACCTCTCGGCTCCATATCCAAGCCATCGGTAGGCAATCAGATAGGGCTCAAACATTCTCTAGGAGACAACGGAAATGCGATTACCAGAGGATAACATGCGGGATGCTCGATCCCGACATTCGTTTCAACAGCCAGCGCCGGTGACGTCACGTCGAGGAGGGGAGGAGATTGGAGAGGCAAGGTCGGAGGAGGAGAAGGGGATTGGTGGCGGGTGTCGCAAGGGGAAAGAGCAACAACTTGGGTTTCGGTAGGATGGTGACATCGACAGAGGGAAAGGAGAAAGAGTGTGGGGTGACTTCTGTAATTCGCTCGAAAAGTCGAGGGCACAAATGGAATGGCGGCTGCGGACAGACGGTAGATAAAATTGGAAAGGGTAAAATTGGAGTTTTTTGGCCGACAATCATTGTCTTGACGGGCTTTAAATATAAGAATTGACGGGTTTTAAATATATGTAATGGATGTAATGTAATGGATGTGTCACTATGTCGTCCGTTAAATTTCAATAGTATGCAATTCAATTTGATGGATCGCAGACAAATCCTTTTTTTTCATTAACATAAATGAAGAAATGTATATGAGCGATATCAAATAAATATTTAATAAGAATGTTTGATAAAAACATTAACAACTATGCTGTTAATCAAACGAAAACTAATTGAGATAAGGATATAATATTTAAAAAATAAAGATATTTTGAATGGGTGACTAAGTCTGCATGTAATCATTAAGTAATAAGAGTAAACAATAGAACAAATATAATACAAAAGCTTTTCAAGATGAAAGAGATGTGAAAGTATACACCAAATTAGAAATGCAACCGCAAGATTATACACATAGCAATCTGTACAAATAAGCAACTCATAAATGAGTTACACATAAGCTATTTTAAATACATTCATTCGTTATTAACAACATAAGCAATGGAAAAAAATAAAGATAATGTAACTGAGAAATTTGGGCTTTATAAAGAGGATATATATATAGAGAGAGAGAGATAGAGAGAGAGAAAGAGAGAGAGTTAAATGAAGCTACTCCCTAGGAGTAGTCAACGAGCTACTCCCACCTTTATTTTTCCCACATCTTTTTATTTTTTTGGAAAATAAAAATATGTATATTCATCGCTATATCTCTCTAACATGTCATTCCAATTTCGTCAGAAACAGATACTCCTATGCCCTCCATCCGGAGGGGGCCATTTTCAGCAATTCTGAGACCGTTAAAATTTGGCAGTCTTAATGGAGGGGACATAAGTCTCGAATTAAGTCAAATTTTTAATGACACCATTGTGACATATTGTGATATAACTTCCAATATGTTTCATTTCAGAAAAATAAGAAAATACAGGGGAAAATGGGTGGGGGCATGCAAGTTAGCTACAACTATGGAGCATACTTCCTTTCCCCCTATATATATACACACATATATATACATATATACATACATACATACACACACACACACACACACACACACACACACACACACACACACACACACACACACACACACACACACACACACACACACACACACACACACACACACACACACACACACACACACATATATATATATATATATATATGAGGAAAGGGAAGCTACATCATGATGTAGCTAACCTTAGCTACATCAGGGGCAATTTCATCCTCTCTTTTTTAATTTTTTCAAAATTTTCACGATGGATTTTCATAACTATATCCCTCTAATATGTCATTCAAATTTCGTCAAAAACAGAGACTCCTACGGCCTCCATCCAGAATAGGTAAAATACAACAAATCTGGGACCGTTAAAAAATGACTGTCTGGATGGAGGCCGTAGGAGTCTCTGTTTCCGACGAAATTTGAATGACATATTAGAGGGATGTAGTTATGAAAATCCATCGTGGAAATTTCAAAAAAATAAAAAAAAGATAATGAAATTGCCCCTGATGTAGATAAGGTTAGCTACATCATGTTGTAGCTTCCCTTTCCTCTCTCTCTCTCTCTATATGTATATATATATATATATGAGGAAAGGGAAGCTACATCATGATGTAGCTAACCTTAGCTACATCAAGGGCAATTTCGTCCTCTTTTTTTAATTTTTTTTTAAATTTTCACGATGGATTTTCATAACTATATCCCTCTAATATGCCATTCAAATTTTGTCAGAAATAGAAACTCCTACGGCCTCCATCCAGAATAGGTAAAATACAGCAAATCTGTGACCAAAAAATGACTGTCTGGATGGAGGCCGTAGGAGTCTCTGTTTTCGATGAAATTTGAATGACATATTAGAGGATATAGTTATGAAAATCCATCGTGGAAATTTCGAAAAAAAATAAAAAAATGAAGAAATTGCCTCTGATGTAGCTAAGGTTAGCTACATCATGTTGTAGCTAACCTTAGCTACATCAGGGGCAATTTCGTCATCTTTTTTTATTTTTTTCGGAAATTTCCATGATGGATTTTCATAACTATATCCCTCTAATATGTCATTCAAATTTCGTCAGAAACAGAGACTCCTACGGCCTCCATCCAGCCAGATATTTTTTAATGGTCACAGATTTGTTGTATTTTACTTGTTCTGGATGGAGGTCATATGAGTATCTGTTTCTGACAAAATTTGAATGTCAAATTAGAGGGACATAGTTATGAAAATCCATCGTGGAAATTTTGAAAAAAAAATAAAAAAAAGAGGATGAAATTGCCCCTGATGTAGCTAAGGTTAGCTACATCATGATGTAGCTTCCCTTTTCTCATATATATATGAGGAAAATGGGGTTGCCCCCCTAGGGGGAGCTAACTTAGCTCCCCCCGCCCTATTTTCTTCAAATTTTCTATTTTTTTGAAAATTTTTTCCTTGAATATTCGTCACTATATCCCTATATTATGTCATAAAAATTTTGTGTGAAACAGAGGCTCCTACGGCCTCCATCCAGACAGTCATTTTTTTTAACGATCTCAGGATTTTTTAAATCGACCCCGTGTGGATGGAGGTCGTAGGAGTCTCTGTTTTGCATGAAACTTGAAAGACCTAATATAAGGATATAATAATGAATTTACATAATTTTTATTTTCAAAAAAAAATAAAAACACACATGAAAAATGGGACGGGGGGAGCTAAGTTAGCTCCCCCTAGGGGGCATACACATTTTACCCTATATATATAGCTAAAGGTGAGCAACAAACATCTATGTGGTATGAATACGATTATCGTTAACAACTAATAGGTAATTTTATGAATGATAGATACCATATATTTGCCTAATATTAATGGTCATGCATGTAAAGAAATATACAACTATATAATATAAAGGTGATTTTGATAGATTTTGAGTTCAATATATAGACGATATGGGTCTGTGAAGTTGGGATTTTAGATTTTTATTCTAAGTGTAGAAAGCACAATATACATTATTTTATGTGAAATAAATTTTGTATTTTTTCATATATTTTTATCTAGAACTTTCATGGACAAAGTTTATTGATTTGAGGTATAAATAATAAAGAATAAAATAGCTCCCAAGATGGATTTATTAGAGAATTGAACATTGGGAATTATTGTATTTATTGGTACTTATTTCCCCATACTTTATTCCTTGTCGACCTAGTCATCATGATGTATAAGTCTCGGGGTTTAGGGTCATTCAATACCTTTGGTATCTTATTTTTTCTTTTCTTTTCTTTATTCTTTTATTTTGGCTTTAAATAAAGTATTTTATAAAATATTTACAAAAGAAATAAAACATCTTATTTTATGCAAAATAATGTTATTTACGTGCATTCAACTAGGGTATAAATGTCAAAATGAAAGAATAGAGGTGATGAAATGGAGATTCATTACATAGGCGTATAATTTTGTATTTAATCGTGGATATTGCTTATATGCCCTTAGACTTTACAAAGGATTATAAATATTCTGTAACTTTGTAGGAATTTTATATATGTCCCCACTATCTTATTTATTTTATTGCTTGCATTTTTAATTATTATGAATATTATTTTGTATTCAAAAATTGTAGGAATATTATATTAAGCGTCCGGAGCCCTATTTTATCACATACTAGTGCATGACCCCACGCTTCCCTGCGGATATGAAGAATACGATGAGTGATTATTAAATTATAAAGAGACATGTACGCTTTGGCCATGAATGTGTTATTTCTTTATATACACACTCACTTTTGGTAAGACCGCCCTATACAACTACATTTTTTTTAAAATTTAAAGCTTCAGCAATAGGGTTCCATTCCATGTACGCTAGAGAGAGAATTGAGATCTTTATTCATTGTTACTTTGTTCCATTAGTTCTTCACAATCAAGTTATTATGGTTTGGTTACACGACAAAAAGGCTAGATGTTGAATATGGCACATATATTAACGTTTATGTTTCTATAATTTTTTGCTTATTAAACGATGCGAATGTTAGATGGCAATGTCTTTAAAATATTTCCCTTTAATATATGTTTTTTATTGCAGGATGGAAGTTTTGACCATGGGTAGTTTTTTAATGTCATCTTTATTATATTGATAAATCGTAGTATATTGTAAATAATCATATTTATTTCCCCTTGTAAATATAGATATAAAATATACTAAAAAATAATTCAAATCATTAGTGTATGTCGTAATAATTAAAATACAAAAGGAATAGAATGTGAATAAAAAATAATGGATAAAATTATACATAGTACTTTTTATTTATCAAATTAAATAATATTTTAAAATAAAATGTAAAACATTTATAATCCTACAAATATATTAAATTAATAAAATATTAAACAAATATATTATTTTTATTAAAATTAGTAATTATAAATAATTATCTTTCTTCGAAATAAGTTATTTTTCCAGCTTAAACCTGGACAGAATTAGGAAAACATTTGAGGCCATAATTGCAAATGGCCCAAAATAGCTAGAAATCATGCGCATCGCACGTGCCGGAGAGAAGTTGAGCGATGGCTGGCAATGGAGGTTGAAGTGCACATGTGATATGTTGTGTTGTCATACGATCGCATAATTGATAGCTATAAATCAACTCGATGAACTCGAATTACTTTTCATCAAATTTGATCCTAAGATATCTGTATGAACAGGAGTACAATAGTCGTTCTCCCCCAAATGTATAGAGTTTATAGATGATCGCTATTGTTACTATCGTTGCTCAAAATTGTGTGCATGATGTCCAAGGTATCATTGATGATATGCGATTTCTATTGAAGTCGTGGTGGAGATGCTTCAACTCGATGTTTGATGTTTTGGTGCTGGTGGGCCAATCTGCAGATGGTGTTCATGTGCATTGATACGCAAGGATAGAAGCAAATGCCTCGTGCTCCAGATGTTGTTGCATGTTGTCGAAGATCCTCGTTTTGATCTATGTGATGCTCACGTACATGGATTCGATGCTCCAGGCATGAATATAATAGATCTGATCAACTCCAGGTGGTCTCTCCAGCAGGTGATCGATGGCGTAATGATATTCTACAAATCTACACCTGTAAGGATATAAACGACTCGAATATGAAGCCTCGGCCCATAACATAACAAAAATTGTTAGCGAGGGCCATCCGACGAAGCGGTGGAGGAGCTCCGAGCTCTGACCATTGTGCGTGGTCGGAGGTGAAAGGATGTGTAGAATGTAAATGTGTAGGGGTACACGATGGTGAAGTTGATGATCGATGTTAGTGGTCTCAATTGGGTTCCAATCAAAGAGGGAGTAAACATTTAAAAAGAGAGAAGAAATTGACTGAGAAGAGAATGAGGAGGAGAAAGTCAACACCTTACCGGAGTGGATCACATGTGCTGGAACTCGAAAAGTTGCTGGTCGTGGTACGAGGACTGTGCTCTTGCGGGAGGCGAAGCGATGTCAAAGAACGCTTAGATCATATACCCACCACACTCGACCCCGCTGCAACAATTCTTCGAAGAACCTGACATCATCTTATAATACTTTTGTTGTATTTTTATTATTTATATTTTATTAATTATAAAGATAGTGAGGATTTATTTATTATGCATTTTATAGAGACTAATTTGTAATAACGGGAAGATAAATATGCAGGCATGAAAGTTGCAGTTAGTATGGAGTCACCGGCGTAAAATTTCCAAATATAAACTTGTGTGATCCCGTGTCTACAAAAAATAAAGTTTGCAATAATCAGAAGTTCCGAGGGTATCATGTGCAAATTGCTAAAATATCTGAAGATCTAAGTGCTAAACTTGTGCGTCATTTTAAGCGGTGAACAATTTGCTTCACATTGGCTAAAAGGCGATAAATAGTCTTCGATGGAACGGTTGTAATCATGCCCTTCTTCAAAGATCAGACGGAGGTTGTGCTTTGGTTTAGCCGTGTTCTTCCCCAATTCGACTTCAGCTGATGGTGGTAATTTCGATGCACTAATGCGGTGATGGTCGTTGATGAAGGATCGATCTCGGCGTCTTCAATCGGTGTTCATGTGGTTCACGATCTGATAATGAAGTTGTTCGATTCTCAATCTCCGGTGGTGGTTAATCTGTAGCGATGCTTTATTGATCCATCAGATGTAAGATAATTGCTACTCCTGCAGGTTGATGGAGGTGGATTTTCCAAAAAGAATCGATTTTGAAGGGAGATCGAGGTGCGTAACTTGTGTTGAATGGTGAGGAGGGGCTCACCGGTGGTATCCATGAGAAGGATGGGGATCAAGCTCTAAGTAGTTGTCAATGTGGAAGAGGAGGCGGTCGGGTAGAGAGGGGATATTTCGGGAAGGGAGATGCGGAAAGGGGAGAGAGACAGTGGGCATGGAAAGGGAGAAGAGAGGTGCGGGGCATAAGACTCGGAAAGAAGCCATGTGTCATTAGCTGGGAAAAAAACCCAGCTTTAACTAAGGTATATAGATGTTTTTATAAGGTATTTTAAATTATTTTCCTATCTATAAAAATTCAAATACATAGCATTTTCTCATATTAACTATTTAAAAACCCTTAGAAATAACAAAATATTTTGGAAAACTCTAAAAAAAGTCATGTATGCTTATTTAGTCATATGTCATCATTTGTTTAAATATTTTTTAAAAATATAAAACAAAACCCCTAAAAATTACAAAACTCTAAAAATCTCTTAAAAATGGGCATAAACTGTATTAAATTCAGAAAACGGTTTCTATGCTTCTGATTTTTATTTAGTAAGTATATTTTAAATTAAAAATAGTTAATGAATCTTTTTGAGCCTAAAATTATTTTTAAAACCATTTACAAGTTCCCTAATTTTTGATTTGTGCATTTCCTATTTTTCTTTATTTTTAAAATTCCCCAAAAATATGAAATAACTTTCAAATATTCCAAAATATTTGCAAAATATAAAATACCAAAAATATTTAATTCGTATTACCTTACTTTTATTTTACTTATTTTGAAAAAAGTTATAAAAATATTGTCTATTATCTTCTTCTTATTACTACTTATGTATTTTAAAAACCAACGTACATAATTTACAAAATTAGAAAAATATATAAAAACAAAAAATCTAAAACCAAAAAAGATTTAAATATTAGAAGTCTACAAAAAAATTGTAAAATGAAAAGAACATAATTAAAAAACAAAAAAACACAAAATATTATTAAGTAACTAATTGTAATTTTATACTATACTCCATGTTGTCTCTGTTGTTTGGCACTCTACATACTTATACTATACACACATTTTATGATATTGATTATAATAAATTTCTAACACACATCAAACGTTTATTGATTTTTATCAACATATGTAGGTTTGATTGCTGATTGAATTGAATCTGAAGTACCAACAGAACTCCTCCGTCAGCGAGCATCTGAGTCGGTTTCAAGATTATGTAAATTGACTTTCCAGTCTAAAGATGGACATCGATGATGATATACAGGCGCTTCTCCTCTTGAGCTCACTGCCTGATTCATGGGAAACGCTGGTGGTTTCCCTAAGCAATTCCACGTCGAGTGGAACGCTCTCCCTCAAGACCGTGAAGGACAATATGATGAACGAGGAGCTGAGGAGGAAGGAGCACAGCGAGGATCATTCACAAGCCTTGGTGAATGAAAGGAAAGGCTGCAACAAGAGCTGTGGTGATGGATCTCAAGGGAGAGCCAGGTCTCGAGGACACTCGAAGTCGAGGCCCCGCAAAGACTTTACATGCTTCAACCGCAGGAAGAGAGGGCACATCAAGAGGTTCTACAAAGAACCTACAAGAGAAGATGCACGGGAGATTGGTGAGGCTAGCACTTCAGCTGTGGCTAGCCAAGAAGAAGTTGTTATCATGTGGGACGTTGAATCAGCCAATATCTCCCTTTAAGAGTCCACTTGGGTGGTGATTTCTGGTGCTTCCTTGCACACCACACCTAGGAAGGAGTTCTTCTCTTCGTACACGCCTGGTGACTTTGGCGTGGTGAGGATGGGCAATGATCAAATTTGTCCTATTGCTGGTCGTGGGACAGTGGTTCTGGAGATGCCAGACAACATCAAACTCAACCTGAATGATGTAAGGCATGTCCTGAAGTGCGCATGAACTTGTTGTCCACTGGCACACTTGATGATGAAGGGTATACCAGCAAATTTGGCAGAGGCGAATGGAGACTCTCCAAGGGCTCTCTGATAGTTGCCCGAGGAAAGAAGGAAGCCTCATTGTACATGACTCATGGTCGGTCATGTGGGAACACCTATGCAGCCAAAGGAGACGAGACAACTCTTTGGCATCAGAGGCTGGGACACATGAGCGAGAAAGGTATGCAAATTCTCGCCAAGAAAAATGTCATTCCATCCACCAGAGTCCTCTCGGAGGTTTGTAGCCATTGTATGGATGGTAAATAAAGACGTACATCATTTCAGATGAGAACTTCAAGGAAAAGACACCCACTTGATCTTGTGCACACAGACGTGTGCTCCATGGGTGTAAAGACGCTTGGGGTGCCTTGTACTTTGTAAACTTCATCGACGACCACTCGAGGAAGGTGTGGGCCTTTGCCTTGAAGACGAAGGACCAAGTACTAGACGTCTTCAAAACATGGCATCTTGCTATGGAGAGAGAGATCGGGAGGAGACTAAAGGTCATCTGATCTGATAACGGTGGAGAATATCGAGGGTCGTTCGAGGGCTACTGCAGAAGCCATGGCATCTGCATGGAGAAGACGGTGCCAAAGACCCCACAGCAGAATGGAGTTGCGGAGAGGATGAATCGCAGCTTGTTGGAGAGAGTACGAGCCATGCTCTCTCAATTGAATCTTCTGAAGAGCTTCCGGGGAGAAGCACTATACACGGTCGTATATGTGATCCACCGTTCTCCGTCTCACCCCTTGGATGGAGACTATCCAGAACATGCTTGGATAGGTAAACATGTCTCATTTGATCACCTCAAAGTCTTTGGGTGCGTTGCATATGTTCATGTACCCAGTGATGAACGCACCATGCTTGACTCGAAGACGAGGGTGTGCGTCTTCGTAGGATACGGTCATGATGAGTATGGGTATAGGTTGTGGGATCCTACTCAACGGAAAATTGTGAGAAGTCGAGATGTCAAGTTTGTAGAGGACCAAACAATCCATGACATCCTCGAGCCACAATCGCCACCTCCCGTCACTTATGATGATGAGCCCTCCCTATTTGAAGAAGCCCTCCATGATGGCGCAAGGGAGGAATCCGACACCATAGAAGATTGCATTGAAGGGGGGATGCCACCCCTTGAAGAACCAGTGGTAGAGCTGGTTGAAGAAGCAGTACAACAACCTCAATTGAGAAGTTCTACAAGGGTCAGTAAACCATTTATGAGATACTCACCCGACCAGTATCTCCTGCTCACAGATGATGGTGAGCCCGAGTCCTTTGAAGAGGCAAATGGACATAGCGACAGAGAACACTAGCTGAAGGCAATGTAGGAGGAGATGGAAGCTCTTAAAAGGAACAAGATGTTCAACCTTGTGCCCCTGCCCGAAGGAGCCAGAGCCTTGAAGAACAGGTGGATTTTTAGGCTCAAATGCGAAGCTGATGGCTCAAAAAGGTTCAAAGCACGCCTTGTGGTCAAAGGCTTTGAACAGAGGTAAGGTATCGATTTTGATGAGATTTTTTCCCCTGTGGTAAAAATGGTGTCTATCAGCCTATCAGGATGGTTCTAGCTCTAGTTGCATCTCTAGATCTTGAACTAGAGCAGATGGATGTGAAGACCGCTTTCCTCCATGATGATGTTGAGGAAGAGTTGTACATGGAGCAGCCATAGGGATTCTAATCCAAGAAGA
The DNA here is from genome assembly GCA_037367405.1 of Ottelia alismoides. Taxonomy (NCBI): domain Eukaryota; kingdom Viridiplantae; phylum Streptophyta; class Magnoliopsida; order Alismatales; family Hydrocharitaceae; genus Ottelia; species Ottelia alismoides. Next base: position 790,493 of record JAZKJV010010283.1, read on the forward strand.
AGACACGCCTTGTTTGCATATTGAAGTCTTTATACGGATTGAAGCACGTGCCCAGAAATTGTACAGGAGGCTTGATAGCTTCATGTCAAACCAAGGCTTCACTAGAAACATTGCTGACACATGCATGGGGTGCGAGGTAATGGGCATGAGAAACTTATTCTTCTCCTATATATTAATGATATGCTTATAGTTGGCAAGGATAAGACTAAGATCAGCAGGTTCAAAGAAGATCTAAGCAAGTTCTTTGCCTGAAGGATTTAGGCACAGCAAGACAAATGTTTGGTATGAGGATAACCCGTGATAGGGTGAATCACAGACTGTGGATCTCTCAACAGAAGTACGTGGAGAAGGTACTTGAGAGATACAATATGAATGGATGCAAACCCGTTAACACCCCACATGCCATCCATTTCAAGTTATCAAAGGATCACGCGCCCAAGACTGAGGAAGAGCATCAAGATATGGCTCATATACCTTATGCTTCTATTGTAGGGTCATTGATGTATTCCATAATATGCACACATCCAGATATTGTACATGACGTGGGAGTTGTGAGAAGGTACATGTCGAGTCCAGGAAGAAAGCATTGGGAGGCTTTGAAATGCATTCTTAGGTATCTCAAAGGCACGTCCAGCCAATGCCTTTGTTACGGAGAAAGTAAAGCTTACATGGTGGCATACACAGATTCAGATTGGGTAGGCGATGTTGATGGTAGAAGGTCAACATCAGAATACTTGATCACTCTCGCAGGAGGAATCGTGGCATGTCAATCCAAGTTATAAAAGAGTGTGGTATTGTCCTCTACAGAGGCCAAATACATGGCCGTGACAGAGGTTGGGAAAGAACTTCTGTGGTGCAAGAAGTTGTTGCATGGTTTGGGATTATACAGGATAAATGCATATTGTTATGTGACAACTTAAGTGCTATTTATCTTAGCGAGAATCCCACGTTTCACTCCAGGTCAAAGCACATTAAGTTGTTGCACCACTGGGTATGTGATGCATTGGAGAGAATAGATTTGCAGCTGGATAAGGTGGACACAGAAGATAATGGAGCTGATATGTTCACCAAGGTGCTACCACAGTTGAAGCTCCAAGAATGCAAGAAGATTGCTGGGATGAAGGCTCATGAAGGGGGGAATTTGTTGAATTCCCTCGCCTTCTTGCACACCTAAACGTTTCTTTCATGGATTTGAAATTAATGGATGTGCATTCAAGGACCAACATTTAGTGATTGGCTATTTTGGTAAGTGGTGATATCCATGCATGAAAAACGGACGTACACTATGTGGCCAATAATTGACTTGTGCATTTTGGTGCATACCGCATGGAACAATTTACGTGGCTAATAATTGACGTGCATGTTGCATGAGGAGTAGTGCATCCATTCATGACGCATGGTGAGGACGTGCGAGAGAAAGTTGGCTGCGTCCATTTTCAGTCTTTTCCTTTTTCCCTCGCAGTGTATATATATGTAGTTGTGGTTGCTCAAATGATATGGAGTACGAGCTTCTGTGTTCCTCTTCCAGTGAATTGCTTGTTTCCACTAACATTCCCACGCACCAATATTCTCCGCGTCGATCCAGCACATCAAAGAGGTTTCTAACCAACGAGGGGCTTAGAAACCTGGTGGCATTACTTATCAAGATTATCATGGAACAAAAGTTAATTTCTTTGAAAATATAAAATACAATATGTAGATAAACACGTGTATCATGATTTATGAATTAGTAAATTTCTATCACATCATCAGGCAAATTTTGATTAACGCAAATGATCATATGCTTGGATCATGATTACAACCTCGGTACTGTTTTCTTGATTTCAACTGACATTTTTCACTGATAAATTATGGTTAGGAAAATCCAGATCATGATGTTTGATTTCCCTTGTTGATACGCCTTCGGAAAATAAAAAGAATGCATTGTATGGTAGTCACCCAAAAGTATTATTGATAGAAAATGACCCATAAATCACGGTTGTTGTCCATGTCATACTAAAGCTATATATTTATCATTATAATGGTTTCCTAATGCATGGTGCACTTATCACTGAAACTGTCACGTGAAATTATCTTTGTGTACACAACTAGGAATTATCTTTCATATTCCATGCTATGACTTGGCTATGAGATAAACCAATATATTCGTTCATGTGTGTGTATATATATATTTATAAAAAATTATATCTATTATATTGATATTGCTTAAGATTTGTTGTACTTATGTCCATTAGCTAGCATACTATAAGGTATGAGATACGTGTATGATACATATGATACATATAAATAATTACTACTAAATTTCTAATGCCATGGCATTAAGATAAATGTTTAGAAGGAAACGCATTACTACTTGTAGAGAACTAATATTATTACTACAAGTAGAAATATGTCATTATGTTTTAATAAGAAAATGATAAAGTTAAACAATATTTAAGGCACAAGACTTATAAAGAGTTATATGGATGACCACAAGAGGTCGTGTTAGCTGAAGGTGTGACGCCGCAATGGATGTATAGTTATAGGAAATCACAGTGGCTAATATTAGGTCTTCTACAGTTATAGCTACACTGTCATGTCATGCCATGGACCACTAGTACTAGTGATTGAAAACATAACAAGGTACGTACATGAAAGCTATGCAAGAAAATGATTTATAAAGGTAAATCATTATGAGGTATACAAGAAAATGGTTTGATAAAACAATAAACCACTACATATTGTACAAGAATTGGTTTAAGTAAAGCATCACAAATCATGCAAAGTCATCTTAGGAGGGTTAATATGAAAAGTGATTTATGATAAAAGAAACACATACATGCCTTGAATCTTATGAAATATGCCCCACAATGATGGAAGAAATGTATGTTATATATTCTTACGCATATTATATATGTATACCCATGATTATGAAAGAGTCTAGATTACACATGATAGGGATCAAACTTAGTCATGCATGAGGACAATTAGACGCATAATGATATTTATCAATGAAAACTCGAGTACATACAATGTGATAGGTTAAAAGACCGTTAGAATCCTATGCATGGACCCCGATGCATTTGGATATTAGGATCAAATGTTTGTCAATTTTAGGTGAAGAACATGGTTGATGGAGCACTCAAGATAGTGCTATGGACTCAATGGCATTCTCAATGTGGTATGATGCAACTCATGAAAATTTAAAGGATATCTATATGTCTACAGGAACAAATGAGATGTTATTTTAATTTTGAGTTCATTTTGCAAATCACTGCAAGAAAATAGTTATTTTACTAGCACAAGACTGCGATCACTAATGGTGAGTTTGTGGTCGTATTATAAAATGCTACCACAATCCCACCACTAGTAGTCGCATATGTAAATATGCGAGAACAAAATTTGGATAGTCAAATTTGCACCTCATATATGATCACCAGTAGTCTCCCATTTGTGCTCGCAATTTTAAAACATAAACAGAATCCGAACCTCATTTTCCCCTTCACTAAACTCAAAATCCTCCTCTTGCCCGACCTAGGCGACTCCCCAGCCACCTCCCTCCACCCTCCTCCCTCCGTACTCGACGATATTCCTCTCGATGACTCTCACTGAGCGTTGATCATCCTCCCTGGTGGTCATCTCCAATGTCATTATCTCATGTAAAAGTTTTCTCTCATCTTCTCAACCTCCACCAACTCCTTTTCCCCATGCAACTCTGGTCAAGCACCGGCAACGTCATTAGAGATATAATAACTAGGTATGTCTCTTGTATTTTCATTACATTTAGTTAATGAGAGGTTTGACGCTTCTTGTATATGCTAACTTTGTAATGCAATGTATATGATTGATGAAATTCTTAATAGAAATAGTATACGTTTAATACATGTATCTATGCTTGGTGTTTGTTTTTTTGTCTAATTCTTTTAGATATGCATCCTTTTCCACTGAATTAATTAACACAAAGAGTGTGTGTTGGTATGTGTATATGAATGTATGTGTGTTGGTTTGTGTATGAGAGTGTATGTGTTTGAATGCGTGTGTATGAGTGAGTTTGTGTGTATGTGAATGTATGTGTAAGTGTGTTGGTGGGTGTGTTGGTATGTGTGTGAATGTGTGTGTTAGTGTGTGTATGAGAGAGAGAGAGAGAGTGTGTGTGTGTGTGTATGTGTATGTATGAATGTATTTGTGAGCGTCTTGGTGTGTGTGTCTAAATGTGTTTGTGTTGGTGTGTGTATGAGAGAGACAATGTGTGCGTGTGTGTGTGTATGTGTTTGAATGTATGTGTGAGTTTGTTGATAGGTGTGTTGGTGTGTGCATGAGAAAGAGAGAGAGTGTGTGTGTATGCATGTGTGTGTGTGTGAATGTATGTATGAGTGTGTTGGTTGGTGTGTGTATGAGAGTGTGTATGTGTATGCATATGTTTGTGTGTGAATGTAGGTGTGAGTGTGTTGGTAGGGGTGTTGGTGTGTGAATGTATGTGTGAGTGTGTTGGTAGGGCTGTTGATGTGTGTGTGTTGGTATGTGTATGAATGTGTGGATGTGTGTTGGTATGTGTATGAGAGTGTGTGTATGTGTGCATGCATGTGTATGTGTATGTGTGTGTGTGTGAATGTGTGTGTGAGTGTGTTGGTGGGTGTATGAGTGTGTGTTGGTGTATGTATGAGAGAGAGAGTATGTGTGTGAGTGAGTCTGTGTATGTGTGTGCCTGTGTGTGTGTGTGTGTGTGTAAATGGTATGTACTTTTGATTCTTGATTATGAATGTGGACATACTTGTGGGCCTAATAAATGTTTTTTTTCATGATGACGAATAACCCCAAGGATTTTTGTCATTATTGCTTATTCGATGAGCAACCACGTGTTTGGCATGGCTCACCACTTGTGATGACAACATAACATTCATGGATGCTAAATCCAAAAAGATCAACCGGAGGAAATAATGGCAAGGATATAATGTTTTACAGTTTCAAACGAATATTTTCTGAGTGGCATATTTCTAGTGATTGATTTCGAAAAGTTATATATATTTGATTGACCTAAGAGATGCAATATGTGATTTATAAATAGATTGGATGAAGTAATAGATTGTTGAAATGCTTAGAGTATGTATGTTCATTTGGAATGCAATGTAAGTATTTGTGGAAATGCCTAAGCGACACATTATGTGATTTGTGTAGTAGTTTGATTTTTTTTAATTGGTTGAAGTACTAAGTAGAATCCATAATGCCAGCTTTTTTTCTAATATGTGATTTTATTATCATATGTAAAAGAAATGCAATTTGTATGTGCGCATGTGTTGAAGTGTGTGTGTGTATTGGGGAGGGGGAGTGTGTGCATATGTGAAAAAGTGTGTATGGGGTAAATTGGGCATATATATACTTTGGATGAAATGCATGATTATCTTCATATTAATTTTGTAATGCAATTAAATTGATTTTTTTAATCTGAAAAATAATTATTTAATATATATATATATATCATGTTTATTCCGGTAACAACAACTACTATATACCTCAATTTGGTCAAAAATATGAAATTTTTAGGTTTTTACCAGTTGTGTCCCTCTGAGATATTATAATATCAGTTATGCCCCTCCTTGTTTTGGAATATTAGTTGTGCCTCCGACTTCTTACGGTTATATCACTTGTACCCCTCAGGTTAGTTGCCATTAGAGATGGGCATGGGTCGGGCTGGGCCCTGAAGGGACCAGGCCCAAGCCCATCTAAATATTTCGGGCTTTGGGCCAGGCTTAGGCCCGTAAATTTTGGTGTCGTTCGGCCCAAGCCCAGGCCCGACCCGTTTCCTTTGGGACGGGCTTGGGTCGGGCCGACCCAAGCCTTGATTCATTTCCTGGTCATGAAAATCACAACACGAGAAATATGGAAATGATGGATCATGCTACACATTAAAGAGAAGGATTATGCATCTGTAAATCAAGCGCAAAAAAAGAAGTTACAAGCATAAGAATGCCCCCATTAAAGTAGCTATTGAACTATGCATAAGAATCTAAGATGTCTACAGAACAACTAAGTTTGCACATATCTTGAATCTATAACGATGGCTAAACACTAGTAATATTCTAATGAGAAATCAATGGCTAAACAGTAGCAATATCGGTACTTCAAACATCATATACAATATACCTTAATAGGCAAAACATCTTGTCTAAGGCCCATGCCCATGTTCGGGATGGGTCTTGGGCTTTACCTTCGGGCCAACTTCGGGCCCCCGATCGGGCTGGGCCTTGGGCCGGGTCGGGTTGGGCTGAGCCAAGCCCGAGCCCGGCCCAAAGTATTTTTGGGCTATCATTTTAGGCCTAGGCCTGGCCCAGCCCAATGCCCATCCCTAGTTTCCATCCATCTACAATGTAAATGTGTGTTAACTTTGGGACATGATGGGAACTAAATAAAAAGGGGGGATTGAAAGATCTTTCCACCCCCTCCTCACCATCTCCCTCATCCTCCTCCGAATCCAACCTCCTCCTCCTCCTCCTCCTTCCACTTCTCCTCCTCTACGCCATCCTCTTCCAGCTTCCCCTCCTCCTCCTCCCCCTCCTCCAGCACCCCCTCATTCGCCTCCCTTCTCCTCCACCACCCTTTGCACCCCATCCTCCTCCTATGTCCCCTCCTCCTCCTCCTCCCCTGCCTCCTTGATGACCATCCAAATGACCAAGGTAAAGGTATCAATTGGTCGTTGCGACCTCGATCACTCGGCTAAGTCAATCAAGAAAAATAGACCACCAAGATAGATAAAATCAATCAAGCACAAAATAGCGGTCCTGCTATTAATTTAACCTGGTATAGCGACCAGGGTCGAACTCAAGGAGCACGGGTTGGCCTCTCGGCCTACGAAGTAGTCAAAAAGAGAAATAAAATAAAAGAAGCAAATATTTTTGGTGGTTTTTAATTATTTAATATTTTTTTGGATTTTTAATGTATTAAGAAATTAATAAAAGCTAATGAATTGCACACTTCAACAATTTATTAAAAGCACTAAAAATCAACCAAAAATTCAAACAAAATATTTTTATGTGTTTTATAATTTTTAATGTTTTTGATGAATTTTTGAGGATTTTCTGATGTTTATTTAATTTTCTAAAATCAAAAAGTGACTGAAATGAAAGGTACTGTCCAGCCGAGCTAAAAGGGCCTAGATAAAATATCTAAAGGCCCAAAATAGCTGGGAGGTAATTTTCCTGTGAAGAGACGAAAATAAGGAAAATTTAGGCACCTATTTTATTGTTTTTGGATTTTTAATTGATTTACTAGAATTTTTATAAGATTTTTAGTGTTTTTCGATTTTTAGTGGTTTTCAGTAATGAAAAATAGCCAAAATTGGCTAGAAAATCAAACACATCAAAATAGACAGTAGACCATTTTTTTAGAATTTTTAAATGATATTTAGTATTTTTTGGGGTTTTTAAAGTTAGAAAGTAGCAAAAATAGATGTTTTTGATTTTCTAAAAATATCAAACAGTGACGAAAATGTCTCCAAAATTTATAGAAAATTTTACATCATGGCAGGAGCCATGTATCTAATTTTCATTAAATTTGGAGGTGATTTGCTATTTTATTCAAAAATAAAGAGGGGGCACTGTGCATAGGGACCAAAGTGCAAATACCCGGAAGTCTGGGGGGTCTGGTGCTATTAACCCAGTGAAACACGTGCTATGCGCGTGCCTGGGGCACTCAGGGACCCATATGTAATAAAAATAAGTTCTAAGGGCTTGTTGGTAACAGGTACCAAAAGTCCAAGGACCTATCCGTAAAATACCCAAAAATATCCGCACATGCTCAAATATATCACGCACAGGGGTATAAATGCAAATAAACAAAAACTTTCATTCAATTGATAACAACCAGAACTACAGGGTAGATAATGTAAAAAGCCCAGAAGAGCACGTGTCGATGCACGTGTCAGACCACACACAGGGGCATATCAGTAAATACATGCAAGCACAAGGGTCTCTGTGCAAATATCCCAAAACTAAACAACTATGCTAGATATTTACAAGACTAAAAGCGAAATAAAATAACAAAGGGGGCCTAAGGGTAAATTACCCTTTATTACGCGGACCGCAGGATGGACGCCACGTGTGGGATCGAACGGTGGCGGGCGACTGGGAGTCCAACGCTGCGCTCCTCGGAGTGATCCAACGGTGGGGACTAGTCCACGTGGTGCATCGGACGGTGTAGGGCGCAGGTGGCTAACCCTCGAGCATCGGATGGTCCAGATCTCTCCTCCTCCAGATCGAACGGTGACTGCTGCTCCAGCACAGACGGTCCAGATGAACCTGGAGCGAGAGGGATGATCGGACGGCGTCTGAAGGTCGAGGAAGAACAGGTGGCCGGCGAACTTCGCCGGCCCAGTGCGTGCGCTCCCGACCTCCTCTGCTGCGCCTGAAGATCGGAGAAGCTCCGGCGTGGCGATGCGCAGCTGCTGATGGCCTCCGATGGTCCAGCCGAGTTCTGGGGAGCTCCGGCGAGGTCGGCGGAGGCGAGGCTCCTGGCCTGAATGACCCAAGCCCTCAGATGGGCTTGGTAGTACCTGCAAAGACGACCAAGAGGCTCGCGGGTCGAGGGCAAACTGCCTCGACCCGGTTAGGTGGGATGACGATGAACGATGGGGCGTTGTGGGCGAGCTCCGGCGAAGGGGGGACGGTGGAGCTCGAATCCCAGCTCCTGTGCGAGCTGGGTTGGATGGGGAGATGGAGAAGGTGCGCGGGAAGGAGGCGAGGGCTATGACGATGCCCGGTGGTCGGATGGTGGTCGGAATCGATAGGAATCGACGACGGACGGTGACGGAGCGATTTGGGGGTAACTAGAAATTACGGAAAAAGAAAGGCTAACGGAGCTACCTGGGTGGCTGAATGGGCTGTGGGCGAGCTGGCGCAGCTCTGGGTCCTTGCCTCACGGAGCGCCGACGTCCGAGGCTCGATGCTCCTGCTGGTGGCGGAGCAAGGCGGCGATGCTCGCCAGATCAGTGGTCTCTCTTCCTCTCCTCGCTTCGACAACACCGGACGCGAGCTGTCACTCTCGCGCACACACTGGAGCTCACTGGGGGTGGAATCAAATGACCAAAGATAGAGAATTAGGGTGGCGGAGCTGGGCTTAAGTATGCTGGAGAGTCCGGAAAGAAAGGTGCGGGTAGGGCGTGGAAGCGCGCGGATCCCGAGGGGCAGGCTCCGGCGAGGGTCTCGGATGCATCATTAAGGAGTCGGACACGGGGTTTAGGTGATAGGCGATCGGGTTTAGACGGGGAAAATCCGAGAAACGGGTCGCCCGCTAAGGACCCATGGGAAGTGGTCCTGGGGGGGTAGTTGACCGGGCGGTCAACATCCCCAGGGCCAATAGGGGTCGGCCATGTGGACAATATTTGGAAGTGAAATAACAGGTGTCAAACGACCGAATTAGTGAAAACTTAAAACATGAAATATTTTTATTTTCTTTTTTTCTATTTTTTAGTGATTTTTAATAATTTTTTCGAAATAAAAATAAGGTATATACATAATATGTAATATATAGGTATATGTACACTATATAGAATTTTTAATTTTTGATTTTTTAATTATTATTTTTATGCAATTTTATTCCTATTTTATATTTTATTTATTTTCATTATAAAATAAGGAATAAAAAGAGATTTTTATTTTATTTTATTTATTTATATACATAGGTGAAATAAATACATATATACATTTATATACATGGTATATTTACAATATATTTTTGTGTTTTTAATTTTGTTATTTTTATTTTGTTTTTGTTTTAATTGTATTTGTTTTATTTATTTACACTATATAATAGAGAATATTTACAAAAATTTTAGAAATTAATTTTATTTATTTATAAGGTTAAATAAATATAAAGGTGGTTCTATGTACATGATGACTATACAAGAGGTGTTTTTGTTTTCTTTTTAATTTTTAAATTTTTATTTTGATTTTATATTTATAAATATATACAAATATTTACAAGCTTATTTTTTTGAGGAAAATACTTTTATTTTATTTACATATTTATTTACACACATGAGCCCCTATCTCCCTCTACTTTGGCTTTTATGCGGTCAGGCCCATGCCGAGCCCTCCCTTGGGTTAGGTTGCTCAATATTTATTCTAAATATTTCCCTCTTTTTCTTTTTAATCTTTATTCTTTTATTTTTGCACAAAAACATGCTAATTATAGGTTTTTACACAATGCATGCTTTTGGTAATTATTTCTATTTACACATATCTACATGCATTTGCAAAGGTTTTTGTAGCTAAAATATAAGAATAAAGAGTGATGAATGAGTATTCATCACTCCTCCGCTCCCCTACTCCTCCTCCGTCCCACTTTTCCAGTACCCCCTCCTCCTCCTCCTCCTCTGCCCCCTCCTGCAGCACCCCCTCCCCCACTGCCCCATGCTCCTCCTCCTACGGCCTCTGCTCCTCCACTGCAGCCACCACTCCACAATGTTGCCCCCTTGGCAACAAAGTTGCAAAGATCCTCCGTTAGTCCCTCGTACGCAACCGACCCACCAATGAGAATTCGACCCACATCTGCAACTGAAATATACGAAGTTTTGTGCATCTACGAGGACAACGAAGGAGGTCGGGGATACGTACGACGGAAGAGGATGTTCCAGAGAAGGAGGATGGGTTGGGGGAGAGTTTGGACAGTTGTGCCTCTTTGAACCTCACCATGGTCTAAAAAAATCATGGTTAAGTTGAACTTATTGACGACTAAAGTAATAGAGGGATACAAGTGATATAACGACAAGAAGTCAACGGTACACATATCTACATGCATTTGCAAAGGTTTTTGTAGCTAAAATATAAGAATAAAGAGTGATGAATGAGTATTCATCGCCCCCCTATACTTAACTTTGCTAGTCCCTTAGAAAACACTTATTTGAAAAAGAAGTGAAAAAGAAATAAAGAAAAAGAAAAAGAGAATGTACATGGATCAAGGCTGATTATTAAACTTGCCTTCATTAAATTAAGGTATGGAGCTCGATCAGATCTTTGGATTATTAATGTGTCGGAACCTTATTTGGACTTAAGTCTAAAACTCAACAGCCTCTAAGTTCCACTATTCTATAACCAAGACTCCTCAATGCTCCAGATCAGAACAAGTCATCAATCACAAACCCTGAAGACCATGAATCTTTTCTTGTCCTGTGAATGTGAGGTATAAGCTCTCCACCTCAGAAATGGCAACTTGACAACCCTCCCCAACAAGGTAACTCTATGACCTTAATCTGGCCACTCTTTCCTCGAGGAGCGGGGTATTCCCTTCTAAGTTCAAGTTCAACCGACTCAAGAAGAGGAGGAAGAAGAGAATGGGTCAAGGCCAGTGTAGCCAAGTACCCTTGGGAGCTTGACCAGTGTAGCCAAGTCTCCCTGCTGCAAGCTACATCAGGTGGATCATGAAACCAAGCTTTGCTTATTGCACTTTATATACATACTCCGGTGGGATTATCATTTTCTCTCAGACCCACCACTTTTTTGGAGTTATTTTCTTTTTGCACATATATTTTTTTCGAGTGCATCTATATAAAATATACATGTGCAGCATATGTACAAGGAATTTTTCCTCTTGAGCCAGTAGACTATCCCTCTGTTGAAGCTTTATTGCAACCCACAACTCCCGTCGTTAGACCTCATGGCAACCAGACCAAGTTGAGACACACTTCCTTCACTAAAAGAAGAAGAGAGTTTCCGCCTAGAAGTACTACCCTCATATGCTACCCCAAGTCAAGGAAGACTGCCTCCTCACCACCTCATCCGTAGAGAGCTCAGTGCATAGTGCTGGTGTCCAAGTAAAGCCATAATCTATATGAGTCATGTGTTGCTGTTAAGTGCTCTACTTAGGCTCATTGAGATGACATGTGATCATAGCCTAGTGGACTCAAAGAATTAAGTCACCATGGACCTGAAAAGCCTTAAACCTAAGCCCTATAAGGTTCCTCTTAGAAATTAGGTGGATTAAGATCTTAATCAAGCTCCATTCCTCAATTTGATTCCAGGCTAGTTTAAATGTCAACTATCATCCAGAAAAACTATATACATATGTACAAAAGATGCTTATTGACACAAATTTTACAAGCATGCAAAATTTTTGAAAAATGTTTTGAAATCATGAATGGATGATGTACAAGTTTTGCAAAAAGATATTTACACAAATTTACACAAGATTTTTGCAAACTTTTGATTTTCAAAACATTTTGGAAAAATTTTGTACTATATACATAATTTTGATAAGAAAATATTTACACAAGCTTTACACAAAAGATTTTTGAAGTCATTTTTACAGAAATAATTTGTACACTAGCTATTTATGTGCAAATAAAAGAAGTTTATGTACATGAAAAAATTTTAATTTTTGTGATTTTTAGCCATTTTATTTATAAACACACTCACACAAAGTACGAGTTATGGCTAAAGTATATATGAAATATATACACACCCCCCTATACTTAGCTTGAACGATGTCCTCAGAGTCAAGAGCGATGAAGAAGACATAACTCGTGCTAGGTATAGGGAAGTGAAAAGAAAGGCTATATACAAAGACGAAATGAAATAGAAAAGTCAAGAGGGTCTCGGGTCTTCCCCCTATACTTAGGATCAAGTAATCCTAAGTATAGCAGGCTGTATACTAAGGGAAAAACCGAGTGGAGAATGTACAGGGTCTACCCCCCCCCTATACTTATGGTGAAATATCCCTAAGTATAGGCAGCAAAAACAGGGGTAGACAGAAACAAGAGAAATACCCAAAGGTCTCACATCCCCCCTATACTTAGGGTAAAGTGCACCCTAAGTATAGCATAATCACAAGATGAAGAAAAGAGATGTGGGACTAAAGAATGTAGTGATATAAACATCTGGATCTATACAAGGCGGAAGAACAGTGAAACTCCGACGTGAGATGCCTTAGATGTGAGTCAAAGACCACATCTCACGCAAAATGAATAGGGGCAAGATCAGCGACTCGCGGCTCATGATCTAGAAATGGTTTGAGCCGCTGGCCGTTCACTCGAAAGGTACTCTCAGAAGACAACTCGGATATATCAATGCTACCGTTGTCGTGTACCTTTCTGACCAAGTAGGGTCCCTTCCACTTGCTCTGTAGCTTCCCTGGAAACAAACGAAGCCTCGCATCAAACAACCATACTCTCTGTCCAATCTCAAAATGCTTGTGGCTGATATGAGAATCATGCCACTCCTTCACTCTCTCCTTATAATGTAGGCTGTTTGAGAAAGTTGTATCTCTAAGCTCCTCCAGGGCGGCTAACTCGGCCCTCCTCTGGTCTCCCATATCATCTGGATCCATAAGAATATCTGTAACTGCCCAAAGTGACTTGTGCCTCAGCTCAACAGGTAAATGGCATGGCTTGCCATATACGAGGCGAAAGGGAGATGTGCCCAATGGAGTCTTGAAAGACGTCCTATATGCCCATAAGACCGAGTCCAAAAGCTGCGACCAATCCTTTCGGTCAGGGCGGACGACTTTCTGCAATATAGTCTTGATCTCCCTATTCGACACCTCGGCTAGACCATTCGTTTGTGGATGGTAAGGTGTAGCAACACGGTGGTCTATACCGAACTCGCTAGCAAGGGCCTTCACCTGGTCGTTGATGAAATGAGACCCCCCATCAGAAATCAGAACTCGTGGAACCCCGAACCGCGTGATGATGTGCTTCCTCAAAAATCTGCAAACTGTCCTCGCATCAGCGGCTCGGGCGGGGATAGCCTCAACCCAACGACTAACATAATCCACGGCCAACAGAATGTACTCAAATCCCTGACTCTTAGGGAATGGACCCATGAAATCGATGCCCCATGCGTCAAAAACCTCACAGAAGTGAATGGGCTGCATCGGCATCATATCACGCTGTCCACAAGTGCCCATCCTCTGACAGTCAGTACACCTCTTCACGAACTCATCTGAGTCCTTGAAGAGGGTAGGCCACCACAAGCCAGATTGGAGCACTTTCTGTGCCGTTCTCCTCCCAGAATGATGTCCTCCTGCCTCAAGCTTGTGGCAATAAGTGAGGACGCTATGGTGTTCCTCCTGAGGAATACACCGACGCCAGACGCTATCCCCTCCTTCGTGGTAAAGGATGGGATCCTCCCAGTGGTAGGACTTGGCCTTCGCGAGGAAGGTCTCAAGTCTCTGCCTGGGCCAATCTTGTGGGACTTTCCCAGCAACGAGAAAGTTCACAATATCGGCATACCACGAGAGCGAGGCGATAGCAAGGATCGCCTCATCTGGGAAGGTATCTCGAATGGGATCAATCTGCTCTGACTCCTCAGGCTGCTCTAAACGGGAGAGATGATCCGCCACCAGATTCTTGACTCCAAGCTTGTCCTTGATCTCAATGTCGAATTCCTGGAGTAGAAGGATCCATCTAGTGAGTCTGGCCTTGGCATCCTTCTTTGCCATGAGGTACCTGATGGCGGTGTGATCTGTGTACAAAGTCACTCTAGATCCAATGATATAAGATCGAAACTTATCTAGGGCGAACACCACGGCTAGCATCTCCTTCTCTGTGACCGTATAATTCCGCTGGGCGGAATCCAATGTGTGGCTAGCGTAGTGGATAGCAAATGGAACTCCATCCCTCCTCTGTCCCAGCACGGCCCCTACGGCAAAATCGGAGGCATCCGTCATGATCTCGAATGGGAGAGACCAATCAGGCGGCTGGAGGACAGGAGCCTCAATCACACACTGCTGGAGAGTCGCAAAGGACGAAAGACACTTGTCATCGACAAGGAACTCGGTGTCTTTCGTCAAGAGGTCAGTCAACGGCCGGGAAATCCTGCTGAAATCCTGAATAAATCTCCTATAAAATCCAACGTGCCCCAGGAATGACCGTAGCTGCCTCAAATTGGACGGCGGTGCAAGTTTTCTAATGACATCAACCTTAGCCAGATCAACCTCCATGCCCCTGTTGGAGATGATGTGGCCAAGCACCGTCCCTTGAGTCACCATGAAGTGACTCTTCTCCCAAGATAGAACCAAATGATACTCAATACATCGCTGGAGTACTCGGTCTAGGCAGTCAAGACAGGAGTCGAATCCGTCGCCGTAGACCGAGAAATCATCCATGAAGACCTCCAAACACTCCCCTACCATGTCCGAAAAAATCGACAGCATGCACCTCTGAAAAGTCGCAGGGGCATTGCATAGCCCAAATGGCATGCGTCGAAAGGCATATGTACCAAAAGGACAGGTAAAGGTGGTCTTCTCCTGATCCTCAGGAGCGATGGCCACCTGATTGTAGCCCGAGTACCCATCCAGGAAGCAATAATGGCTCTTCCCTGCCAGTCTCTCAATGATCTGGTCAATAAAAGGCAGGGGGAAATGGTCCTTCTTGGTGACCTGGTTGAGTCTCCTGTAGTCAACACAGACCCTCCAAGAGGTGGGTACTCGTGTAGCAATCTCCTCTCCCGACTCACTGATCACAGTCGTGATGCCCGTCTTCTTGGGCACCACATGCAAGGGGCTGACCCACTTGGAGTCGGAAATGGGATAAATGAAATCTGCACTCCACCATTTTGATATTTCCTTCATCACAACCTCTCTCAGGTTGGGGTTCAGTCACCGCTAGAACTCACGCGACGGCTTCGCCCCCTCCTCGAGATAGATATGGTGGGAGCACACTGATGGACTAATCCCATGGAGATCTGCTACGCTCCATCCGATTGCCTTACGGTTCTTTTCAAGAACCCCCATCAAACGGGATTCCTGCTCTCCAGTCAGATCGGCGGAGATGATGACTGGGTACATCTCAGGTTCGCCCGCAAGGAACCGATACTTCAGCGAAGTAGGGAGCGGCTTCAGCTCTGGACAGCTGGGTGCTGGCAAATCTGGCTTCGGAAGAAGATGTGTGAATGCTGCTAAATCTGCCAAATCTGCTTGGGAGAAAGAATACGAACTCTCGCAAACTGGATTTGGAGGAGGCTGCTCAACTGTGTTGTCTCTGATCTGCTCTGCCTCTACCTCCTCCTCATCTGTAGGCTCAGGTGGACTCAGGTCTGGCATCTGATCATCACAATCTGCCCAATCAGACTCTGAATCCAAGGGATCTGCGTCAAACAAGGTGGCATCAGTACCACCGTCACACAAGGTGGCCTCAGTACCACCATCTCTAGCAACCGTGTCGCGGTCGAGAACCGGCTCTGCTGCCTCTGTAGTATCCTGGACCAGGGCTGTGCTCTCCAAGCTCTCCTCTGCTGTCATCTCTGCATCAGTGGTGTCTGGAAATGAGAGGATGGCCTGTGCTGAAGGGTCTGCCCATGCTGCCTCATCATCTGTGATCACAAACTCACAGTCCTGGTAGATGTCTACCCCGGCATCTGTCAGCTGCTCTGTATCTGTGCTGGTCTCTGAGCATGCTCTCTCTCTGGCTCTGTAGTCCTCGACCGTCTCTATTTGTACACTCTCGCCCTCGACGCGAAAGTATACCTTCCCGCTATCATGATCAGTCACCGCCTTGGCTGTGGCCAAGAACGGACGACCGAGGATGATGGGGGTATCGGCCACTGAGTCAGGGATCTCCATGTCCAACACTACGAAGTCCACGGGGAATTTCAGGCCCTGAATAGTGACGATAACATCTCGCAACAACCCCTTCGGCCTCTTGACAGATCGATCAGCAAACTGAAGGACTGTCCTGCTCTGTCGAAGAGTGCCCAACTCGAAGCGGTCGAGAAGGGCTGCCGGAAGGAGGTTGATAGACGATCCGCTATCCAATAGAGTACGGTCGAACCTCTGCTCACTAATCTGACATCTGACATATGGGGCTCCTGAATCTGGCCTCTTGGCCGGCAGACGGTTCTGGATCGCGAAGCACGTGGCTTTCGTCAGCACATGTATCTCTGAATGATGATTCCTCCTCCCCCTCCTGACTGTGGTCCTATCTCTCAAAGATCGCTGAAGAAGGGGGATGTGCTGCAAAGCCTCCTGAAGGGTCAGCTGTATGTGAAATCTATCGATCATGCTCTGGCTGAACTCCTCCTGCTCTCTCTTTTTTGGGTCTTTTTCTCTTTTCTTCCCCTTCCCCATCTGAAGGGCTCTAGGAAAGGGGATCACAGGGTCCTTCTCAGATGAAGGACTAGGAAAAGGCCTAGACGGCTCAACGGCCGGATCCGCACATACATCAATCACCACAGTGGGACCAGAAGAAACTAACCCTTTTCCTTTATTCACAACAGTGTTCTGAGGTACATCAACAGAAGGAAAAACAACATCTCTATCAAAACGAACACCGGTGGCCTCAGTACCACCTCAGGCTGGCTCTGCTACAGGACGTCTCGCGGCCTCAGTATCGCGGGCTGGCTCGGATACTCTGGTGGCATCAGCACCACCTCCTCGAACTGGTGAAGCGGCGACCTCAGTACCGCCGGTGAAATCAGCATCCTTGGTGGCATCAGTACCACCATCATCATCGTGTGCGGCCTCAGTACCGCTCTCCTCCTCCTCATCTGGCACCCTGGGTGGATCCTCGAGTCGTCGCTCAGATGAGGCGCCGCCTGCTGGTGCTCTACCGCTCCTAAGTGTAACAAAATCAGCATCAAATAGATCCGAAGACATATCATCAAATGGATCACTAGGAGTGGCATGCTCAGTGGAAACTACCTGCTCAGATTTCCTCTTCAGGCTGTTCGGATTCGGCTCTATCTGTGCAGGGATGGCGGCCTTCCCTCTCATCAGGTCCCGCATCTCCTGGCGGAACTCGTCCATCTCCCGTCGAATGTAGCCTGCTGATCCGTGAGGATGCGGGCTATGTCGTCCAAGGCAGGGCTCTCATGGGAGCCCGACGGGTAGCCTCTCTGGTGCTGAGGCTGCTGGAACTGGTGCTGCTGGTGCTGAGAGGGGTAGTAGGAAGGATGCTGCTGCTGCTGTGGCTGGTGAGCCTGCTGCTCATGTCTCCAAGACTGTCCCTGCTGCTGATAGGGACGAGGAACGAAGGACGACTGCTGGTGTGGCTGGTAGGCTGGGGGCTGCTGCTGCTGGTGATCCCTCTGCTGGCCATACTGCCCTCCCTGACCGGATGACTGCTGCTGGGGCTGGGTACTTCCACTCCCCCACCTGAATCTGGGATGGTCTCGTCAGATCCTAGGCTGGGGACGGTCATACCAAATCCCGTTGACATCCATCAACGGCTCTGCATCGTACGGGGCTGGCGGGAGTACTGCCAGAGGCTGATCCGGCTGGTATACCACCATCTGCAAGTCTGGAGATGGTGGGGACTGGTAAGAGGGCTGCTGCTGCTGGTACGGCTCCGCCTGTACAAGGTGAACCTGTCTAGGCTGCTGAAAAGAGCTGGAGCACTGGGACGAGCTGCTGCTGCCGCCGGTATCGCCTCGCGACTGAAGACGGGGCTGGGAAGCCGTCTGTGCCTCCTGGAGACACATGAGCTGGGTCTTCATGTCGCTCAGAGTCTGTGCCATTTGCTCCATCTGCGTGATGCCCTGACACTGCTTCTTCTCGATCAGCTCCATGCGTTCCAACTTCTTGCTGATGATCCCCATATCCGCAGCGAACGACTCTGCCTGTGTTGCTGCAACTGCGGATGAACTGGATGGACCGGCATCGACCCGTGCTATCCTCTGGTACTGCACAGGTCCTGGCTGCTGCTGGGGTCTGCCCTGTGTATACAACTGGGTCTGGAACATCGCCATATAGTTCTCGGCCATCTCCTCGAAGATGGTCCAGACCTGGTCGTGATCCTTGGCGAAATATGACCCGCCACAAGAAGCGTTCACCAAGCCCTGGAGCTCTGGTGTCAGCCCGCTGAAGAAGCTCTGCACAAGGTTCGGCTTCGAGATGTCATGGTGCGGGCATCGGTCTGTGAGCTCTCGGAACCTCTCCCATGCCTCATGGAATTGCTCGTTGGGGAGCATGGAGAAGTTGCTGATCAGGGCCCTCGCTGCATTCGTCCGCCCGAGTGGATAGTACTTGTTCAAGTACTCGGTGCGGAGCTGCTCCCAAGTGTAAACAAACTTCCCCAAATGCTTCAGCCAGGTGGCTGCTCTGTCTGCTAGTGAGAAGGGGAAGGCGATCATCCGAATCGTATCCTGGTCCACATGGCGGTCGTGGACAGTACTACAGATCATCAAGAACTCCTGGAGGTGGAGATGGGGCTCCTCGGTTGCAAGTCCGTGAAAATGGGGAAGCATCTGCAGGGTGTTCGGGGGGAACTTAAAGTCCCCCACGATAGCAGGTACCACCACCCAATGATGCATCAGTGTAGATCTGGGGTTGTGCAACTCCCGCATCGGTCTCGGTGGTCCTCCTGCCACGGCGGCTGCTGCTGCGGCGGCGGCTGCTGCGGCTGCTGCGGCTCGTGCCTCTGCATCTGGTCCGTCCTCAGGCTCGCTCTGATCTCTCTCTGCTCTGAGTCACTCCAACTCTCTCCTCATCTCAATCATGAAAGCTCCCTGATCCCTCAGCTGCTGCTGCACTGTCTCTAACGAGGCGATCAGGGTGGAGTTGATCGCTCCCTGATCCATCACAATGTGCTCGGTCCTGGAGCGATCCTCTGAACTACCGGCCATGATGTCTGCAAAATCAAATGAGCCATACTCAGGTGCTGTCAAATCTGCTATTCTCTCCTCTGGCTCATATCTCTCAGAACCGAAAGAAAGGGGGTCGAGGGGGAACAGGGCAGAATCGTACTCGGGCTCGGAGAACTGGTCTAAGCTCTCGCGGGCCAACCTAGATGATTGGGTAGACGTGCCCGAAAGCGGTGCAGCCAGAGGTTGCCTAAGAGAATGTCTACCCATCATCGTGATCTGGTCGAGTAGTGCGGATGAGATCTGGAAAAACTATGATCAGAATGCAAACCCCCGGTTCACCAATGCAACGCGAGCTGAAGACCGTAAAAGCTCGGTCAAATTATCTTGTCAATTTTTATTAGGTGAACACACAAGATATCAGAGCGCTTTACGTGACCTGTTAGGATACCCGATACTACTCCAACCGACTGGCCCGCACGGAAGAGTCGGTAATCAGCTGGAAACAGCACCAGAGGGCTCTACCTAGGGTGCGGGTCACTCTCTCGCGCAATCAAACCAAACAATGAGGGGGTTGCTCTCCCCAAGACAAATTTTTCAGGTGAGCGTCTTTAGGGTCAATAGTTTTAGCCAGTCCCAATTTTATGGTTTTTCTTTTTAATATTTTTCAAATAAAGACAAACACCTAACGAATTTTTCGGTTCTCCTGATTATTAGGTCAAAAATAGGGGGAGAAGACAAAAAAGCCGACGCACGATAAATCAATGATGCATGCAAGGTCAGAAAGGCGTACCTGTCTCCAGCACTCTACATGCAATATGATCCGCGCATAAATGTAAAGACAGAAATTAAACTACCTAAATGATGCAGCGATGAAAACCGAGTCCTAGATGAGCAAGTTCTACTCGCAGAACCGTCTAACTGGTCACCGTCCTATAGGCCAAAGGTCCGGTCTTGGTCTACCCCTCCTCTGCCCGACAAATCGGGGGTAGGAGAAAGCGCTTTGTGGGGTAGACTACGGCACGTAAGCCACGAAGGAAAATGAGTCAGTTATTTTTATTAATGGCTTATTAGTAGGTCCAATTAAGCGCACTATAGGAACAGGCAGATAATTAAGTGTGGGGACCCTACTAATTACGGCACAAGCAAGTATAAAATCCTAAATCTAGGGGCTCGATCAAAAACCGCGTAAACACCGGAAAAGGCAGCTAAAAAGAAAAGAAAACAAAATCGCGAGAAAAGCCGTGAAAAACTCCTAAGGGTCCCCCGAGCACACCGGTGCTCGGCGAAACAGACCCGCTAAGCAGATAAAGTCCTCAAGGTCCAGTCTCTGAGTCCCTGTATTATTACAATAATAATCAGAATAAAAATAAACTAAAAATCTAACTAAACCTCTCCCACTCAACTCTCGCTCTCGCTCTCTCCTGCGGTTCCGTAAAGAAGGGAGCCGCCTCCAAGTCCTGCGGTTGCGTCGGCTCCTCGAAAGTCGCCTCCGCGGTCCTCGGGCCCTCGCAAGAAACAGAGACAAGTGGTCAGACCAAAATAATCAAATAATAATAATAATAATAAAAAGAAAAGAAACTGAAATGGGGGTATATATGCAAAAATGCAAAATAAAATAAACACTCAAAATAAAACAAAAATAAAAACAAAAGAAAAGAAAAGAAAACAAAATAAAATATAAACAAAAGCCGCGAGAAAGCCGCGAGCTCTAAAAGAGCCGCGAAAAGCCGCGAAAATAAAAATGAAAATAAAATAAAAACTACTAAGCCGTGCTCCCCGGCAACGGCGCTATTCTGATGACCATCCAAATGGCCAAGGTAAAGGTATCAATTGGTCGTTGCGACCTCGATCACTCGGCTAAGTCAATCAAGAAAAATAGACCACCAAGATAGATAAAATCAATCAAGCACAAAATAGCGGTCCTGCTATTAATTTAACCTGGTATAGCGACCATGGTCGAACTTAAGGAGCACGGGTTGGCCTCTCGGCCTACGAAGTAGTCAAAAAGAGAAATAAAATAAAAGAACAAATATTTTTGGTGGTTTTTAATTATTTAATATTTTTTTGGATTTTTAATGTATTAAGAAAATAATAAAAGCTAATGAATTACACACTTCAACAATTTATTAAAAGCACTAAAAATCAACCAAAAATTCAAACAAAAAGATTTTTATGTGTTTTATAATTTTTAATGTTTTTGGTGAATTTTTGAGGATTTTCTGATGTTTATTTAAATTTCTAAAAATCAAAAAGTGACTGAAATGAAAGGTACTGTCCAGCCGAGCTAAAAGGGCCTAGATAAAATATCTAAAGGCCCCAAAATAGCTGGAAGGTAATTTTCCTGTGAAGATACGAAAATAAGGAAAATTTAGGCACCTATTTTATTGTTTTTGGATTTTTAATTGATTTACTAGAATTGTTATAAGATTTTTAGTGTTTTTCGATTTTTAGTGGTTTTCAGTAATGAAAAATAGCCAAAATTGGCTAGAAAATCAACACATCAAAATAGACAGTAGACAAATTTTTTAGAATTTTTAAATGATATTTAATAATTTTTTGGGGTTTTTAAAGTTAGACAGTAGCAAAAATAGATGTTTTTGATTTTCTAAAAATATCAAACAGTGACGAAAATGTCTCCAAAATTTATAGAAAATTTTACATCATGGTAGGAGCCATGTATCCAATTTTCATTAAATTTGGAGGTGATTTGCTATTTTATTCAAAAATAAAGAGGGGGCACTGTGCACAGGGACCAAAGTGCAAATAACTGGAAGTCTGGGGGGTCTGGTGCAATTAACCCAGTGAAACACGTGCTATGCGCGTGCCTGGGGCACTCAGGGACCCATATGTAATAAAAATAAGTTCCAAGGGCTTATTGGTAACAGGTACCAAAAGTCCAAGGACCTATCCGCAAAATACCGAAAAATATCCGCACATGCTCAAATATATCACGCACAGGGGTATAAATGCAAATCAACAAAAACTTTCATTCAATTGATAACAACCAGGACTACAGGGTAGATAATGTAAAAAGCCCAGAAGAGCACGTGTCGATGCACATGTCAGACCACACACCGGGGCATATCAGTAAATACATGCAAGCACAAGGGTCTCTGTGCAAATATCCCAAAACTAAACAACTACGCTAGATATTTACAAGACTAAAAGCGAAATAAAATAACAAAGGGGGCCTAAGGGTAAATTACCCTTTATTACGCGGACCGCAGGATGGACGCCACGTGTGGGATCGAACGGTGGCGAGCGACTGGGAGTCCAACGCTGCGCTCCTCGGAGTGATCCAACGGCAGGGACTAGTCCACGTGGTGCATCGGACGGTGTAGGGCGTAGGTGGCTAACCCTCGAGCATCGGATGGTCCAGATCTCTCCTCCTCCAGATCGAACGGTGACTGCTGCTCCAGCACGGACGGTCCAGATGAACCTGGAGCGAGAGGGATGATCGGACGGCGTCTGAAGGTCGAGGAAGAACAGGTCGCCGGCGAACTTCGTCGGCCCAGTGCGTGCGCTCCCGACCTCCTCTACTGCGCCTGAAGATCGGAGAAGCTCCGGCGTGGCGATGCGCAGCTGCTGATGGCCTCTGATGGTCCAGCCGAGCTCTGGGGAGCTCCGGCGAGGTCGGCGGAGGCGAGGCTCCTGGCCTGAATGACCCAAGCCCTCAGATGGGCTTGGTAGTACCTGCAAAGACGACCAAGAGGCTCGCTGGTCGAGGGCAAACTGCCTCGACCCGGTTAGGTGGGATGACGATGAACGATGGGGCGCTGTGGGCGAGCTCCGGCGAAGGGGGGACGGTGGAGCTTGAATCCCAGCTCCTGTGCGAGCTGGGTTGGATGGGGAGATGGAGAAGGTGCGCGGGAAGGAGGCGAGGGCTATGACGATGCCCGATGGTCGGATGGTGGTCGGAATCGATAGGAATCGACGACGGACGGCGGCGGAGCGATTTGGGGGTAACTAGAAATTACGGAAAAAGAAAGGCTAACAGAGCTACCTAGGTGGCTGAATGGGCTGTGGGCGAGCTGGCGCAGCTCTGGGTCCTTGCCTCACGGAGCGCCGACGTCCGAGGCTCGATGCTCCTGCTGGTGGCGGAGCAAGGCGGTGATGCTCGCCGGATCAGTGGTCTCTCTTCCTCTCCTCGCTTCGACAGCACCGGACGCGAGCTGTCACTCTCGCGCACACACTGGAGCTCACTGGGGGTGGAATCAAATGACCAAAGATAGAGAATTAGGGTGGCGGAGCTGGGCTTAAGTATGCTGGAGAGTCCGGGAAGAAAGGCGCGGGTAGGGCGTGGAAGCGCGCGGATCCCGAGGGGGAGGCTCCGGCGAGGGTCTCAGATGCATCATTAAGGAGTCGGACCCGGGGTTTAGGTGATAGGCGATTGGGTTTTGACGGGAAAATCCGAGAAACGGGTCGCCCGCTAAGGACCCGTGGGAAGTGGTCCTGGGGGGGGGTAGTTGACCGGGCGGTCAACATCCCTAGGGCCAATAGGGGTCGGCCATGTGGACAATATTTGGAAGTGAAATAACAGGTGTCAAACGGCCGAATTAGTGAAAACTTAAAACATGAAATATTTTTATTTTATTTTTTTTCTATTTTTTAGTGATTTTTAATAATTTTTTCGAAATAAAAATAAGGTATATACATAATATGTAATATATAGGTAAATGTACACTATATAGGGTTTTTAATTTTTGATTTTTTAATTATTATTTTTATGCAATTTTATTCCTATTTTATATTTTATTTATTTTCATTATAAAATAAGGAATAAAAAGAGATTTTTATTTTATTTTATTTATTTATATACATAGGTGAAATAAATACATATATACATTTATATACATGGTATATTTACAATATATTTTTGTGTTTTTAATTTTGTTATTTTTATTTTGTTTTTGTTTTAATTGTATTTGTTTTATTTATTTACACTATATAATATAGAATATTTACAAAAATTTTAGAAATTAATTTTATTTATTTATAAGGTTAAATAAATATAAAGGTGGTTCTATGTACATGATGACTATACAAGAGGTGTTTTTGTTTTCTTTTTAATTTTTAAATTTTTATTTTGATTTTATATTTATAAATATATACAAATATTTACAAGCCTATTTTTGTGAGGAAAATACTTTTATTTTATTTACATATTTATTTACACACATGAGCCCCTATCTCCCTCTACTTTGGCTTTTATGCGGTCAGGCCCATGCTGAGCCCTCCCTTGGGTTAGGTTGCTCAATATTTATTCTAAATATTTCCCTCTTTTTCTTTTTAATCTTTATTCTTTTATTTTTGCACAAAAACATGCTAATTATAGGTTTTTACACAATGCATGCTTTTGGTAATTATTTCTATTTACACATATCTACATGCATTTGCAAAGGTTTTTGTAGCTAAAATATAAGAATAAAGAGTGATGAATGAGTATTCATCACTCCTCCGCTCCCCTACTCCTCCTCCGTCCCACTTTTCCAGTACCCCCTCCTCCTCCTCCTCTGCCCCCTCCTGCAGCACCCCCTCCCCCACTGCCCCATGCTCCTTCTCCTACGGCCTCTGCTCCTCCATTGCAGCCACCACTCCACAATGTTGCCCGCTTGGCAACAAAGTTGCAAAGATCCTCCATTAGTCCCTCGTACGCAACCGACCCACCAATGAGAATTCGACCCACATCTGCAACTGAAATATACGAAGTTTTGTGCATCTACGAGGACAACGAAGGAGGTCGGGGATACGTACGACGGAAGAGGATGTTCCAGAGAAGGAGGATGGGTTGGGGGAGAGTTTGGACAGTTGTGCCTCTTTGAACCTCACCATGGTCTAAAAAAATCATGGTTAAGTTGAACTTATTGACGGCTAAGGTAATAGAGGGATACAAGTGATATAACGACAAGAAGTCAGCGGTACAACGAATATTCAAAAAAAGGGAGGAGGATAATTGATATTGCAATATTTCAAAAGGCCACAATTGATAAAAACCTTTTTTAATTATTTTTAGTTTGTTGCACCTCTTTCACCATCACTAAATAGATCCAACTTCTAAGTGAAAAGTTTAAAGTTTCATATGATGTTAGAAATGTAATGGTAGTTGAAAATCCACAGGCATGGTCTACCTCAATGATTCATATTAGTTTTAAGATTAATTAGTTTATTATTTGCACAACACATGCACACAAGTGCATGTGCGCACACATACTCAAATTCTCGTTTGTACACAAAGACGCATTCTGAATTAGATATTAGTTTCCATTTTTTCTCCTTCGCTCTTTATTGATCTATATCAATCCAGATCTCTACATGATCAAATGAGGCAACATAACCAACGATGTTTTGTCTCAACTTGATTCAATATTATGGAAGTAGGCAATACTCCTATTATTAGACAATGAAATCCTCTAATAATATGTAATGGAGTGGGTTGTGTGGGCTAGCAGAAACATACAACATTAGATCTCACGATCGAACAATTACTGAATTATGCATGGTATTCAATGAGCATACAAAAATCATTCTCCTAAAGATCCATAAAATTCATTCATTTGAGAACTCCATCATTACATCACCAATAAGGGAATGGTTGCAAAAGATAAATAACTAATACAATAACATTTATATTATTCCAGTGGGCATACAGATATCCTTCATATTCATGTAATAATAGTTATCACATCGATTATCTTGATGAAGTTGTCGCACGATACTATGTGCATGATCAACCTTGTTTTGCATCTGAAATAAATAAGCATAATTTTGGAGCATAATGCCCATTATGTAGAAGGTGTCCGGAACAAGCTTGACCGATATCGTCTCCTCTCGGATACTGATTGTTGGATACGAACCATTGGATATAGAAGAGGAAGCACAATCGAGCACCACCATGGAAGCACATGAAGAAAAGACAACCAGATATAATGGTGCTCGGTTACCTCTTGCGACTACCGGAGAAGAAAGATCACTATAAGAAGATGAGTACAACTCCCTATGTTCCTGATGAATCCTCATTCATCACTCTTTATTCTTTTATTTTAGCTAATTATCTTGGCAAAGCATCATGTAAATAGTTGTAAATACAATAATTTAACAATAAGCATGCATGTGTTAATATATCATAACTAGCATGTATTTGTGCAAAAATAAAAGAATAAAGGATAAAAGAAAAAGAAGGAAATATTTAAAATAAATATTGTGTGACCCAAACTCAAGAGAGGGTCCAGTATGGGCCAGATCGCCAAATAAAATAAGTAGAGAGAGAGAGATAGGGCCACTCTACTTTGTACATATATACCATCTATGTATATAATTTATTTTTACAAAAATAAAAATAAAAAGATATTTTTATTCCCTTGTATATATTAATAAAAATAAAACAAAAATTAGAAAAATAAAATAGAAATAAGAATAAAACTCTCTCTCTCACCTTGTATATAATACATGTATATATGTATCTTGCCTTATTTATTTTATACTTGTAAATAAATAATAATAAATAAAACAAAAATAATTTTATACTCCAAAAATTATGTTGTAAATAAATAAAATATAAAATTGGGGTATTTTTGTAAAAAACAAATTAAAAATAATTGTACAAAATACATAGGTATTTTATACATGTATATATTACATTATACTGTATATAGAATAATTTATTTTTCATAAAAATAAATAAAAATCATAGAAAAATAGTTCGAAAAATAACAAACATTTTTTTATTTTATACACTTTTTAATTTAAAAGCATTTTCTATTTTTTATTGAATTTGTCAAGTATTTTGTAAATACGATTTTCTGATTGGTCGGCTGAAATGTTGACCGAGGGTCAACGACGCCTCCTACCCGGGTCCAACCCGGATCCTTGTCGCCGGAGCTCCTTCTTGACATTTCCCAGCCCGACTTCGATCTCCTCTCGCCTCGGGATTCGGACCCGAGAATCCTCGTACTTCCATCATCCTCGTGAGTGCTTCATCCGATCCGATTCCTTCTCAGGTCTCGTGCTTATCTCCGATCTTTCCAGACGCCGTCGACTCTATAAAATATTCTCTCCACCTCCACAGTGCCCTAGCTCGCGCCGTACCCCTTTCTGATACCTTAGACACCTTCGCCTTGGTGACAGCAGCCGGAGACCACTCTTGGTGCTCGGAGAGGTGCTGTGTAGCCGACGCTCACCTATCGTGGCCGGAGAATCTTCGCAAGGAGCCTCCTTCGATAGCCGCAGCGTGGTCGAGGCCACAACCCTGTCGTCCAACTCCCCTGGAGCTCAGGATCTCGTTCGGACCTTCAGGTAGCCTTCAGATCGTTCCTAGCTCCTTTGTTTGATCTATCTTACATTTGCACGCCGTCGCAGCTCCGCCAGCTCTGACCAACCGGTCGAAGCCCTGTTACCATCACCTATCTGTTCAGATCGACGCACCCACTCGCCCTCCATCTTCTCCCGCATCCTGATCACCCTGACCATCGATTCTTGCATCGAGATTAGGAGATTGGTCTCTCCTACTATTTTTGTCGGAGACCCATCCCCATCCATCGTCGCTTCTTGGTTTTTCAGACCTAATAACCCCGACCGGAGTACCTCTCCGAGTCAAAGCTTCCTCGTGCTGGACTTGACGCGTGCGAAGACCATCCAGATCGCCCTTTACCACCTTCGCCAGAGTTCCCTCAGGTCCCAGTCGTCGCCACGTTCATCCGACCGTCAGCAACTTCATCAGAGCCGGCCATCCGACGCGGAAGGGCCCCACGATCCTTTTGGCACCGTCCGATCCTTTATCGGAGCTACGGATCACCCCCTGTGCTCCGGCGAAGCTCGCCCTGACGCTATTCTTCTAGAGGCCCTCTCCGACATTGGATCGTGTTCATCTCCCAGACGTCATCGCAGCCATCCATCGCTTGGAGGTGTCAGACCGTTAGATGTCAGATCTGACAGCCACGTCGTTGACATCTGACAGCCGTCAGATCTGACACCTGACGCGTTCCAGAGACGCTCGTTCACGCCCAATCAGCGGACGACACCTGTCACCCCACGCGCCGCTCACGTGCCTCCATCGGTATATTGCTCACTCTACCCTGCATTTATTTTAGTTTTTATTTTTTTAGTCTGTAGAATAAAATATATAGTTGGACCATTTTGCACTTCAGTACCTGTAGTTTTTTATATTTATATTTTAGTTCGTCCTGTGTGGAATCACATGCGTCGTCACGTGCCTTTTTGGGTTATTTGCACCATGTACCCCGAACTTCTTTACTGTTATTGATTGCATATTTACTTTTTTATATTTGCAAATATGCCCCTGTGAATGTTGTTTTACGATATATACGGATTTTTGATGGAGAAATTGTAGACTTGACCCTAGGCTTTTCTCGTGTGTTATTATTTGGTCACATGACTTATTTTATTTGCATTTGGTCCCTATGAGCTGTGAGTTTTTGTTTTTAATTAAATAAATAGCAAAATTGCTCCAAAAATCATGAAATATTGACACGTAGCTCCTGCTACTGTGTAGGAATTTTGGTGATGTTTGGGTTGTGTTTTGATTTTGTTTATTATTTTCTAAATTCAAAAACCTTAAAAATTATTCCTGGTTGTTTTAGAAATCAATTAGAAGTATTAAAATATCTTGAAAAATTCCAAAAAAAAATTTTACTTCCTTTGTATTTTTTTAATTGCTATGCAATTTTTACTTCATTTTCATTTATAAAACCCATAAACATTAAAAAAGAGTAAATATCTTATAAAAATCATTAAAAAATCATAAAAAAATAAAAAAAAATATGTTTTCTTCTTCTGTAGGCAGATCTTATTTTGTTATTTCACATAAAATTGTTGCTAGGATTTTATAGGCATTTTAGTTAATTTTAATCTACCTTTAGATCCCAGCTGTACATTATTTGTTGTTTTTGACTTTCTTTTATTTTTAGAAAATTAATTAAAAATCAGAAAAACCCAAGAAAATTCACAAAAACACTTTGCTATTTTCAAAACACAAAAACATTTTTGTTTTGAATTTTTGAGTATTTTTGGTCCCTTCAATAATTGTTTGAATGTTGTTTTTTACTTTCCTTTACTCATTTCTTCATTATAAAATCATAAAAAAATCTGAAAATAAAAAACCATGAAATTCTTTTTTTTTCTTGGTTGCCCGACTACTTCGTAGATTTTCCATTCTGTGCTCCTTGTGATTGACCCTGGTAGCTATACCAGGTAAAATAAACTAGCAAGACCTCTTGCTTCACTTTGATTGTCTGATATCTTTATTGGTGGTCTAATTTTTCTTGATTGATTGCGCATTGTGATTCGGGTTTCAACGACCTTAGATATTCCTTAACCCGAGTTGCATCCGCGCGTCATCAGTTCCCTCGCTCTCTTAGCTCTCTCTCTCTCTCTCTCTCTCTCTCTCCCTCTCTCTCTTCTCTTGTGGTATTCCCTCTTGCTGTGGTGTAAAGGCAATGCATCCACCCTCCTCTTTATATAGTCCAAATACAACCCCATAGTCCTATTCCCAATATTAGGATTCAGAGTCCAATCCCCTAGGAGTCCTAATCCTAATTTGACTCTAATCCTAACAATCTCCCCCTTGATTTGAATTCCATCACGATCTCTTCATCATCTTGAGTCTGCACTAGACCGTCCTCATCATCTGCAGGTCTCGTTAGCAGGATCTCACCAACTTTAGGTGACGTACCCGTCACTGGGCTCCCTCGGCGTGCCCTCTCTTGGGCACTCACACAACTTAGCATTATACCTCATGACGTGGCATCGCAAATCTCTCGTGACTAGATATTGTGCTGACATCCTCTGGTAAAGCAAATCGCACTCGCTTCTCTTTTTTGCATACTTGTGCAACAGAGATGCCAATAACCTGTGCTCTCTCATCGTATTGCTCGTC
The DNA here is from genome assembly GCA_037367405.1 of Ottelia alismoides. Lineage (NCBI taxonomy): Eukaryota > Viridiplantae > Streptophyta > Magnoliopsida > Alismatales > Hydrocharitaceae > Ottelia > Ottelia alismoides. Next base: position 820,871 of record JAZKJV010010283.1, read on the forward strand.
CTAGGAAGAACTGGAGCTCCATCACCTGTCACAATCCTTCCTTCAAGCTTATACACCTTGTTCAGCATCCTCGTCCCACGCATCACCATACGCGCTCTCTTGCTCACTTTGAGAACTCCCCTTCAATGGTAACTCGATGATCGTTCCCAATGAAATCAGATTTTGCTTGGCTTTAGGAATGTGTCTAACACCTGTCAGAGTTTGTATTGCTCCATAAAACATGTGGAACTGCACTGATTCAATCCTCTTGACGTGGTGAACCTCTCCACATCCCATCTTGATCGTGCCATCATTGTATGTCTGATATGCACTGAACTGCTCTGTGGATGAGCACATTGATCTGAACATATCGAGTCTAGAAGCCATCTTGAATATGCCTTCAACTCCCTAGAGCAGGCTAGCAAGTCTCCCTCACAGACTGCGATGGAATCCTCTTGGTCAGATTCATAATCATCGACCTTCTTTTTTCCTTTCTCCTTCTCACGTCTTTGACAATTAGCTATATTGTGACCTCCTTGTCACAATAGAAGCATCTGATCAGACCTCGTGACTTGGATCGACCTCTAAATCCTATCTCCCTTAATCTTGAGCGCCTACCCTCGGTTGCCAGCACATGACCTTCATCATTCATTGCCTCATTTATTGACCTTCGTTGAGACTCATTCATAAGCAGCGAAGCAACTATCTCGTCCTATGTGATGGTCTCCTTGCCATAGAGTAACATCGTCACAATATGATCGTAGGAAGATGGAAGGGGACTTAACAAGATCAGTGGCTTATCCTCCTCCTTGAAGAGTGATTCTCCTTTCGTATTCTTCTCCTCAAGTGTGAGCACGTCTATCAGAATCTTGTTGAATTCATTCAAGTGCACTTTGAGCTTTGTCCCATCAGTCATCTTTAGACCATAGAGGTTCTTCTTCATCAATAGTCCATTCGTCAAAGATTCAGACTTGTAGTCTCTCAAACTTCATCCAAACCTCCGTTGGATCCTCCATATCGATGACTCCGCGAAAAGTGTTGTCTGCCAAGAACAGTTGTATTATACTATTCGTGAGATCCCTCATCTCCTTCCACTCTTCCTCTTTCATCTTCTCCAGCTTCTTTTCTTTATCATGAAGAGCTTTCATAAGTCCTTCTCGCGTATGTTCTTCACAATTGTTGCCATAAGGTGAAGACGTTCTTTCCATTGAAGGGTTCTACGGTGAATGATGTGCCCCTCGATGAAACTTTCGCCATTGCTTTCCTATCGTACCTCCTTGTACGATCTGAAAAATCAGAATAGAATCCTCCTGATCTGGACCGCCCAACTCGTCTGGAGTTCGCAAAAACCCTATCTGGACTCTTTGATCACCTCAATCGGACTTCAGATACTCCTGATCTAAACGGTTCATCATAATCGTTGGATCTCAACTGCCTCTGAAGAAAGCACACCTTTTGTGTTGCATAGTCTCCTCGATGTCGGATCTTGCTCTGATCTGTCACATCATATCCCTTTCTGTCATCGAACCAAGCTCTGATACCAGTTGTCAGGAACACACTTTATCGATATAGTCTCATCTCAGATACTGGTTGTTGGATACAAACCCCTCGGATATAGAAGAGGATGCACAATCGACCATCACCACGGAAGCATGTGAAGAAAAGACAGCCAAATATAACGGTGGTCGGTCACCTCTTGCGACCACTAGAGAAGAAATATGAGATAAGAAGACGATTACACCTCTCTCTATTCCCTCGTTCTCTTACCTCTTTATCTCGGTCTCTTCTCTCTCTCTCCATGTCCTCTTGTGGTATTCCCTCTTGTTGTGGTGTAGAGGCAATACCTCCACTCCTCTCTTTATATAGCCCAAATACAACCCCATAGTCATGTTCCCAATAGGACTATAAATAGAATACAACTCAATAACTACCTTGATTAGGAGACCAATCCCATTAGGATTCCTAATCCTAATTTGACTCTAATCCTAACAGCAGGTTCCATGCATGAGAATCTTAACAGTCTTTTAGCCTGTTATATTGCATATACAAGAGTTTCCATGAAAATATTCACATTACATGCGTAATTGTTCTCATGCATGTCTAAGTTCGTTCTCTATTATATATATTTTGACTCATTTTATAAACATGTATATACATATGTAAATTTTTTGTGGAGTATATTTCATAAGATTCAAGACATGTAAAAATTCTTTTTATAATATAAACCATTTTACATGTTAGTCTCTTTAAGATGGCTTTGCATGACTTCTTATGTTTACTTTTCTTAAATCATTTCTTGTATAATATGTAATAATTATTTTTCTATGAAATCATTTTCTTGCATTACTTGTAATGATTTACCTTTTATGAAATCATTTTCTTGCATCACGTGTAATGATTTACTTTTATAAATTGTTTCCTTACATAACATTTAACTGTTTACATTTATAAATTGTTTCCTTACATAACATGTAATGCTTTATCTTTATAAAATATCCCCTTTGTATAATTATATGATTTACCTTTATAAACGGTTTCCTTGCATATAACTTTTCATTTACTTATCTTGTTACGTTTTCAACCATTGACACTTGCGTCTATGGTATGACATGATTGTTTAGTTACAACTGAAGATGACTTAACTTTTGCCTTTGTGGATCCTTGAAAATCATATGTCCCCTCCAGCATTGTCCCTTTGGTTAACAAGACCCATTTACGGTCATACATGTGACTCTTTTGAGTCTCTACCTTATTTTTCGTATTTAACATCATCAAACTTTGATATTTTTGTCAATTACATTCTTCGTGTTTTTTAAGGCAACCCACCAAATGCTCTTTTCTTTCTTCTTCCTTATTCCAACTTAATGTAATATTATTAAAAGAATCACATCTAATGATTAACATAAAATTTCTGTTGTATTTAGAATTAATATAATTAGATTTATTTTGGTAAACCTATACCATTAGAATATAATTTGGTTTCAATTAAACTAAATTGTATAGGAGGGAAAGTTGGGAATTCCCAAATTTGAAAAGGAGAGTTGTGGGTGAAAGTTTAGTACCACATCAAGTTTTCTAAACTTTTGATGGGGCTTATATATGGATTCGCATCCCAAACTCATGTAGCAACAGTAGAGCCGAGGAATGGAGGACCACACGCGCATGCACGCGCTCTGCTCCGCTTCATCTCTAGCTCAGGCTCGGGAGAGAATTCAGATCTCGGATCTCAAACTTGGGCTCGGGAGAGTCAATTCGGATCTCGGATCTCGGGCTCGGGTTCGGGAGAGTCAACTCGGATCTCGATACTTTTGCTGCTAATTTCATTTGGCATGGTGATTAAATTTATAATATGGATTAATTTGAATTCGACTGAAATGGGAATTCGACTATATGCAACGACTCGTTTTTAGCCACGGCCTTGGAATCCAAAGGGACATGCTAGTTGAGGGGCATTTTTGGAAGATGAAAAGTACGACACCCATCCTTCTTTTTATACCCCTCCTCCGACGCAGTTTTTCTTCACTCGCAGGAAAACCCCTCTCACGCTGCATTGGCTCTGTTTTCGTTCTTCCTCTCTCGCGGACGAACCTGCTTCTCTTTCTCTCAACTGCAGTTCTCTGATGTACAAAGATATATCGTCAGTATGCGTAGACAAAAATCTGTGCCATCGTATCATGAGAGCGGATCGTCAATACTCTACGCATCGGTATTCTGAGGGTGATATCCTCTCTAAAGACAGTCCATTACATGGACGCTTCAGTCATTTCTAATCTAATTTCTTTATCATTCTGTTTTCTGCATTGAGTTTATTATTTTGCCTTTCCTAGATCTCTCCCTGTTGATTCATTCCGAATAACAAAAATGGTTAACCTATGATTTTATTGGTTCCTGCATGATATGAATCGGAAATGCTTGATGATATTTTTGTTAATTTGTAATGCATTGATTCATATTGATCTTCCTAAATATTATTTTGTAAATATCGTGATATTGATCCTGACTTCAATAGTCTTAGAGAGGATATCCGGAACCGGTTTTAAAACTATATCGGAAACAATGTTTAAATCGAGGGTGGATATGATAGGTATGCCTGAGAAATTCGGTGGTCAGAACTTCAAGTGTTGGTAACAATGCATGAAGATCTGGTTAACGACCATAGGATAAATCTCTATGCTTGAAACCGATTGTCCTTCGGTGGAAAAGGAAAACCCCTCACCCGATAGCTAGAAGGCGCAATCTGAGTGGAGGAACGTGACCGTATATGTCATGATTGCATCTTGTTATCCCTGTCCAATGCGTTGTTTGACGTATACTGTCCACGTAGACTGCAAAGGGGTTATGAGAATATTTGGATCGGAAGTATAATATCGAAGTTTTCGGTATTGAGAAATATTTTGTCGCTAAATTCTTAAAGTTTTCCATGGCCGAAGGGAATTCAGTTTCTAAACAGGCACACATATTTTTACTCCTGCTCCATAGCTTAGAAGATACCAAAATGGAACTTCTAGAGAAGTTTTTGGTTATGTGCATCATAGAAAAGTTCTCCAAATCTTTGGAAGACTTCGGAATGCCTTTAAAACATTGAAAGGGGAAAATTTCTATAAATTACTTGATGGTGGCAATCGCCATAGAGGAGGAATACAAGAAACAAAAGCCTGTGGTTCCTGTTGATGTTCAGGCTAAAGTCAACTTCATGACCTCGAAGGACAAAGATAAAAAGGGAAAAGATAGTAACACATAAAATGAAACCAAAGGGCAAGATCCAGAAAAAAGGTAAAAAATAAACCATGTTGGCACTGTAATCAGGTTCGGCACTGGAAGAAGGATTGTCCATCCTTAAAAGGCTCAACCTAAGGCTGCAGATGAGAGTCCAGAAGTGAATATGATCACTAGTGGACTTGGGGCTAGAGAGGGGTATGTCTCTGTAAAACCTGAACTTTACCATATTCATGCTCCAAATTAGTAGCTCGTGGATACGGAAGCCAATGTACATATCTGTTCTGATAGAATCTTGTTTTCTTCTTATCAGACCTGCGGTGGTGGGATTGTGAAGATGTGGAACGATTATGCGGTCATGGTGCTTGGATTAGGACAAGTCAACTTGAGTTCTCCTATGAACGTGTCTGGACATTGCACATGGTGTTGCGTGTTTCTGACATCAAGAAGAATGCTTTATCTAGCTCTATATTAGTTAGAAATAGTTTTGAGTTGAACTATAAATGTAATAAAGTTGTCATTCTGAGACATGGTATTTTTTATGGAAAAGGCTATTTGGCAGATTTAATTTGTTGTTTAGAATTAGAGTGATTCAGTAAACATTGGTGCAATGAATGTTTTGGATTCTGAATGTTCTAATTCGGTGTCTCATGTAGTTAATAATCTAGAATCTTGTAATATGTGACATGGTAGATTGGGACATGTGAACTTGAATTCAATTAAAAGAATGATGAATTTAGAGTTGATCTCTAAATACACTATTAATAAAACTCAAAAATGTGAAAAATTATGTGTAAGATAAGACACCTAGGAAGTCTTTTCAGTCTGTCTCTAGAGATAGTGCGATCTTAGATCTAGTGCACACGAATATCTGTGAGTTTAATGGTGTGTTGATCCGATACAATAAGAAATACTTTATCACTTTTATAGATGATGGAAGTAGATACTGTTATGTGTATCTTATGAAAACCAAGGATGAAGCCGTAGAGAAATTTCTTATATTTAAGAATGAGGCTGAGACACAAATAGGAAAAGAGCTTAAAAGCTTAAGGTCAGATAGAGGAGGTGAATATACTTCTAACTTATTTGATGAACAATGAAAACTATTTGATATAGTTCATGAAGTTACTGCTCCATATTCACCACAATCCAATGGGATATCAGAATGGAGAAATAGAACCTTAACTGACATGATCAATGCTCTCCTATAAAGTTTTGGACTTCCGATCTATATGTGGGGAGAGGCTTTGAATACAACCTGTCATATTCTGAATAGGGTTCCTACAAGATATATGAAAAAATATTCTTTTGAATTTTAGAGAAATAGGAAACCAAGCTTAAGATATCTCAAAGTGTGGAGTTGTCTCGCAAAGGTATTAGTCCCATAACACAAGAGAAAGAAGTTAGGACCTAAAACTGTTGATGCGGTCTTCTTAGGTTACTTGAAAAATAGTTATGAATATTGGTTCTTGGTAATTCGGTTCAAGATACCAGGCATAGATATCAACACTATTGTTGAACTCTGTGATGCTACCTTCTTTGAGGACGTCTTCCCTATGAAGACTGGGATTCCTTATAATCTTACTATTGAGAGGGCCTCCACATCAAGATCTATTCCAGATCAAGTGAAAAGGATGACGAATGTGGGGGCTGAGACTCAACCTGTACCCAATGACCTTTCAGAAGAGATTGAGTCAAGGAGGAGTAAACGACCTCGGATAGCCAAGGATCTGGGTAGCAACTTTAATGTCTACCAGATCGAGGGTGATCCACCAAGTTATAAGGAAGTCATGGCTTCATCTGAAGTAAAACAATGGAAGGAAGCCGTCAAATCTGAGATGGATTTCATTATAGCTAATGGAACTTGGGAGTTGGTTGATTTACCTAAAGGGTGCTCTACCATTGGGTGCAAGTGAGTGTTTAAGAGAAAGCTTAGGCCTGACGGATCAATTGAAAAGTATAAAGCCAGATTAGTCGCCAAAGGCTTTAGGCAAAGGAAGGTATCAATTATTTTGATACTTATTCCCTATGTCTAGGATGACCACAATATGGATGCTTATATCATTGGCATCTGTATATGATCTCTCTATCCACCAGATGGATGTGAAGACCACCTTCTTGCATTGTGATCTTGAAGAAGAGATCTATATGGATCAACCTGATGGGCTTGTGACTCCTGAGAATGAGGGAAAGGTTTGCAAGCTCGTTAAATCCCTATATGGATTGCAACAAGCACCAAAACAATGGCATGAAAAATTTGTCATGTGGCTTTAAGGTTCACGAACCTGATAAGTGTATCTATTATAAGGTGAAAGGTGATGAGTGTATTGTCTTGTGTCTATATGTTGATGACATACTTTTGTTTGGATCACATGCGAAGATTATTAATGAGACTAAAGCATTCTTAGGTAGTAAGTTTGAGATGAAGGACATGGGTGTTGCTGATGTGATCTTGGGTCTCAAACTGACTGGGTCAGTTGATGGGATTGTAGTTCTCAATTTCACTATGTTGAGAAGATACTTGAGAAATTTGGATATCAAGACTGCAAAGCTGTAAGCACTCTTTTTTATTCATCCAAAACGTTGTTTAAGAATAAAAGTGGAGTACCTGTAACTCAGCTAAAGTATTCACAAGTGATAGGAAGTTAATATATCTTGCAAATTGCACAAGACCTGATATTTCATTCTCGATTGCAAAGCTGAGTAGATACACTAGCTATCCTGACAGTACTCATTATGAGGCTCTGGATCGAGTACTAAAGTACTTGAAGGGAACTATTTCCCTTAGCTTGCATTATGATAGACATCCATCTGTACTAGAAGGATATAGTGAAGCAAGCTGGATCAAAAAATAGAGGAGTCTGGGAGTAATGGTGTTACTGGGTATGTCTTTACCTTTTGAAGTGGTGCAGTCTTCTGGAGGTCTGTAAAGCAGACCATTGTAGTTCGATCTATCTTTGAGGCCGAGTTGTGTGCTTTGGACACTACTGGAATTGAGGTTGAATGGCTAAGGAAACTTCTTTTAGAGATTCCCATGGTAGGTCAGTCAGTTCCTGCGATCTCGTACATTATGATAGCATGACCATAATTGCCAAGATCAGAAGTTCAAAGTTCAATCAGAAAATAAGGAGACACATACAAATTAGACTTAAGACGTTAAGAGATTTGGTGTCTCGAGGAGTGTTAGCTGTGAATTTTGTTAGATCCAAAGATAACACGGCAGATCCGTTGACTAAGGGACTTGATAGATCTTTAGTCTTAAAGTTTAGGCTTGGGATGAGATTGAGACTTATTGGGAGTTCCCCTGCTGTAGCGACCCAACCTATCTGAGTGGAGATCCCACAAAATAGGTTCAATGTGGTAATAACAAGTTGTTTGGAGAATTGGTTAGCACTTTTACTTTAATGCTTATGTATGAGTGTCTTATCCTTGGAAATCTGAGTGCCATTTAAGTTGCTAGATTAGGAAGAACATAATCTCTAAATGGGTTCAAGCATTTGGGTAGGATGTTAGCAGTGCATCTTTGAAGAACACCACTTATGTGAGTGTTACTGTAGGTCGCAACTAAAGGAAGAGGGTCTTTTCTAAACACACTCATGAAATATGATAAGGGTGCATGACCTTTAAGAGCACCAACCCTGAAGATTGTACCAAGAACAATGCTTTGTTGTTTCTACCGTATACTTTAACACTAAGGTCTGAAGTTCAAGACACAGTTCTTTTGTTCCTGTTAAAGCGAAAGTAGTAAACTCAGGTAATGGTTAAAACCAGAAAGTACCTTTACTGAAAGCAAAGAATAGCAGCCGAAAGATGTCTTTTGGATCTTTTTGAACATCCTTTTCAAATTGATGAATTCGTGGGGATTGTTGTATTTAGAATTAACGTAATTAGATTTTAATTTGATAAACCTATGCCATTAGAATATAATTTGGTTTCAATTGGGAAACTAAATTGCATAGGAGGGAAAGTTGGGAATTCTCAAATTTGAAAAGGAGAGTTGTGGGTGAAAGTTTAGTATCACATCTAGTGTTTCTAAACTTTTGGTGCATGTATATATGAGTTTGCATCCCAAGTTCTTGTAGTAATAGTAGAGAGGAGGAATGGAGGACTATATGCGCGCGCGCTCCGCTCCGCTCTGTCTCCGTCCTGGGCTCAGGCTCGGGAGAATCAATTCGGATCTCGATACTTTTGCTGTAGATTTCATTTAGCAGGTTGATTAAATTAATCATACGGATTAATTTGAATTCGAATTAAATGGGAATTTGAATCGATGTAGCGACTCATTTTTAGCCACGGTCTTAGAATCCGAAGGGACACGCCCGTTAAGGGGCGTTTTTGGAAGACGAAAGTAATGCGCGCTAGGGCACACATCCTTTTTTTTATACGCCTCCCCCGACGCAGTTTTTCTTCACTCGCAAGAAAACCCTTCTCATGCCATCTTGGCCTTGTTTTCGTTCTTCCTCTCTCGCGGACGAACATGCTTCTCTTTCTCTCGGCTGCAGTTCTCTGAGCTACATTCGAGGACGATCTCGCCGGTGTGCGCAGACGAAGATCGTGTGCCGTCGTATCCTAGGAGCATATCGTCAGGACCTACGCACCGGTATTGTGGGGGCGATATCCTCTCTAAGGGCAGTCCATTACATGGACGCTTCGGTGATTTCTAATCTATTTTCTTTATCATTTTGTTTGCTTCATTGCGTTTATTACTTTGCCTTTCCTGGATCTCGCCATGTTGATTCATTTCGAATAAAGAAAATGGTTAACCTAGGGTTTTATTGGTTCCTACGTGCATATCATAATTGTCCTATGAATCGAAAATGCTTGATGATATTTTTCTTAATCTGTAATGCATTGATTCTTATTGATCTTCCTAAATATTATTTTATATATGTCGTGAAATTGATCCTGACTTCAACAATTTCATGTTGAGATCAATATAATATGAGGAATAAAATACTTTTGTCTTGGTATGCAAAGATGACTCGTAAACTAAAGGCCAATGGAATTATAAACAAAATTAAATATGTCAAGATCTGTGTATACATGTTGCCCATAATTGAGAATTGTAATGTAATCACTGATACAGATCCTTCCCTTTTTTTCCCAACTCATATACTATTCATCTAATAATACACACTTACAGTAAAAACTTTTCCTTTATAGTTGCACAATACCGTTGGCTTATTTCTTTGTTAATGATGATATATAACGGCAGATGTTTCTATTAAATGTACTCAATCAACAATTTACGACGAGAGAGAGTTTAAATGATGTTGTTTGTAGCAACATGGTATGTAATCAATAGGCATAAATCATACACGTCTCCTACACGAATTTCTCACTATTTAAAAGTATGTATAATTTTCCAGTAAATATCATATAGACATTGCCTTAGAAGGAGAGTGCCTCACCTAGGGTTGAGCATGGGTCGGGTCCGGGCCGGGTTCAGCTTGGCCCCGCCCAAGCCCATTTTAGTATACGGACTAACGGGTCGGGCCTAAGCCCGTTTTATTTTTCAAAATCTAGGCCCAAGCCCAAGTCCAGCCCAAACATTATGGGTCGGGTTCGGGCCGGGCCGGCCCAAATTGAAACTCCGGGACATATTGAGCTTGTTTTTATCTTAGAAATACACCACCCATCCCCATCAAAAATGAGTATTCTTTACACATGCAAATATATTTTACACATTGATAATATCAAGGAATCATGTCCATGATACGAATTGGCTATGTGCAACAACATGCTCTAAACATGACAAATATATTACCAATGTAATATAATTGTTTATAATATATATTTGTTAACATGGTAAATTGTTATCATGATGGTATATATAACAATGATGGTTGTTAACTTTACTAAATTAATATGTTTAGAATTTAATATCCATCTAAATTCTATTATCACTCATATGCATAAGTAATGGGTTAAGCTAATGGGTCGGGCAGTTTGGGCCCTTGAAACGGGCCTAGCTATCGGGCCGGGTTATCGGGCTTTCGGGTTGAGGCCCCATCAGGCCCGAACCCGGCCCGAATATACATTTGGGCTTGAATTAAGGCCCAAAGCCCGGCCCAATTCTTGGCGGGCTCGGGTTCGGGCCGGGCTACATGGGCCGGGTTTCGGACCAGGTCGGGCTGGCCCAGCCCAATGCTCAACCCTAGCCTCACCCACTGAATCAAACTTTCCATTCTAAGATTGTCCAATCTAACAATTAATGCATGCTACAATGATGATTGGATTGCCAACCCATATATGCCCATCTATACATTCTATGGTTAAACCACTGTGCTATCGTTAAACCACTGTGCAACACCATACATTTTATTGCTCGCAAGGTAAAATTATTTATTCATGTTAGAGGGGAAACTAGTATATGTCTGAGGGGAGCCATAGCCCCTCTTTGATTATTACATTTCATTTATATATTGTTCTTAATTTTTTATGCGGCCACTGCTCAACATTTAAATATAATGTTGTATAAACATTTGTAATGAAAATTCAACAACATGTTAATGAAGTAGTGTGTTTTTTATTTTAAGAACCAGGGTTCGGAACCTCTCTCCATATTTTCTTCTTTCAAAATAATTAATTCTATTCAATTTACCTCTCTCCATCTTTTCTTTTGTTAAAAAAATAATTCTACTCGCTTTTAAAATATTAAAATTATAAGTACAATTTGATGTAAAATGAGATTGGAACTCATTTATCTCTCCATTACTTCTCATTCTCTTTGTAAATAAAATAAAATTTGTTGTTTCCTAATAAATATGACATTTTTTAGTTAAAAATACTAAAAAAATCACCATTAAAAATAATAAATTATATCTTATTGATAAATTACAAATAACATTAAAATTGTAAGTTTATCAAATTTTAAAAATATCATTTGAAATGATTATTCTATTTAAAAACATCATTTGAAAATTCATACTTTTCATTCCTTTACATATATATGATAGATATATACATGATCCCTTCTTGATAAAATTCATGATTCTATCTCTGATTCTTATATTTATGGGTATGCGTAAGATACATATCTGATTCTATCTCTGATTCTATCTCCTTTATCCTCAATTGATTATGTTGATGAAACAAAATGGGTTCATTTGCGAAACACCAAGCAACATTCTTTCGAAGTATGCATATAAATTTGTGGGACTTAATTTACATCTAACCAATATCCAAATATATCACCCTACAAATTCGATGCATACAATTAGAGATCGTAAATCAGATATAACTTTAAGTAATACACATAGTCCTATGCCGACATGTACATTTAAGAGATCGTATTTCGATTCTGAGCATTGTTCATACGAAATTCTAGACCGATACATACATCCAGTCCAAGCTTGTCTCGCTTGATCGCAGTCGTCACGGTTCCTTCCGATCACATATCCACACATTCCTCCTTCTGTAAAACGATGTCGCCATCTCCTGCAACGAAGACTGATCCTGACAAGATCTCTCTCTCTCCCTCTCTTCTTATCTCTCTCCTTGCACGCAATTGAGAAGTGATGCGGGTTTTTGATACTCATATATTATTATTATTATTGTTGTTGTTGTCTAAATGGAGGTAACTAAGGACATTCATTCACATCTAATAACATTTATTTTATTCTATTTGAAAAGTTGTTAAGGATATTGGGATGAAATGATACTTTATAATTCTAGACCGTTAAACGATCACAGATGTTGCAGCACACGCCATCGACTACCAATATTACTCGGTGTTATCTGAATTATATTAAACTTAAAAGTGCTTCCCATGTATAAGAAACTAGTGGGTGCGGTAAAGAGTACAAAGGCAGCAGAACTCAAGACAAAGGAGTTTGGATTGTTTGATATCATATATTCGATGCCCTTTTCATGAGTATGTATCATTGCTTCATGCAGAATTGACGCATAGTCTCTCGACGACGACCTCTGGATCACGCAATAGAGAAGTTGATATTGTACCTCATATATTGTTGATTGAATTTGTTACCAAAATAACATTCACAAGAGCAGAAAACAGTTATGGCAAAAAATATCACTCGATATTATGCTCAACACAATTATCAAGTCATTATTTCAATAAGATCATTACAACTCTATAATCTCTCAACTTAACCCCAAGTAACATGAGCACAAAGTCAAATGGCGGCTTGACAAATCAAAACAATCGTAAGTAAACCAGCCCAAATCCAAATAATCCACGATTTCAATACGATGATATTGAGTTTATCATGTCTTCCAGAGGAAAGTAGTATCAACAACCATCGAGATAATTATGTAAGGATCCGTATTCCACTTTGGCTTTTTGTCCTTGAAGTAACCTGAAGAAAAAATAAATTTGATGTATGCAAACAAATGCACATTAAACAGTTAATAGATTCATAGGCATGCAAGGAGGATCAAGCAAGAGATCGCCTTTGAAAATCTCCTTGATGTTGCGACCAAGGTGAATAGATAGCCCGATTCCACAACTCCTTGCAAGGATTTGTGAATTACTTCTACGTTTGGTAGTTGCTACACACAAGCATGTAATTCTGTATTTTTTTTCTCATAATGATTCTCACCATCACAACATAAAAAAGAATGTCTTAACAGTTGAATTCCCATGATATTATGATTTTCTATCTTTATTTGATGCATGCATGCTATCATGTATCGGTACACAAAGCAAGCACGTGAGATCCTATAATCCATAGATTGATTAGGACCAAATCACATCATAGTATTTGATATTAATCATGCAGATCTTGGGATGGATTTGGGCAATGACGTCGGTCATTCCCCCACTAATATGATTTCGAAGGACTTGCATGCGCATTATTTTCAAAAGGAAGGAGAAAAAAGTGTCAAATTTGTTCTTACTTTATTCAACAGTTCTAGAATTATAACTGAGTAACAGATTCAATACTTTCTCCAGAGCTATTTTCCGCTTATATTCTCCAATTTTTTTGTAAACAACATCAAAATGACATCAAGATGTTGTATTAAAAATTGTATTTAGATTTTAATTGGAAAACCTATTAACTAAAATTGACAATAATTTGGTTTCAATTAGGAAACCAAATCGTTTGGAGGGAAAGTTGGGAATTCCCAAATTTGAAACATGGTTGAGTTTGGATGGAAGTTTAGTACCATACCTTAGAGATCTAAACTTTTGGTGGACTTATATATGAGTCCACACCCCAAGCTCTTGTAGCAGTAGTAGAGAGGAGGAATGGAGGACCACACACGCGCGCGCGCGCTCCGCTCCGTCTCCGGCACGGGCTCGGGAGAGTCAATTCGGATCTCGATACTTTTGTTGCGGGTTTCATTTGGCTGATCGATTAAATTAATCGCGGTCACATTGGGAATCGGACTTGATCCAAACGGCTCGACTTAGCCGCAGTTTTGGAATCCGAAAGGACACGACCGTTAAGGGGCGTTTTCGGAAACCGAAGGGACTGCGCGCTAGGGCACGCGAGCCCTTCTTTTTATATCCCCCACCCGACGTCGTTTTTCTTCACTTGCAAGAAATCTCCACCCGCCGTCACTCTCGCTCTCTCTCTCGCGTCTGCGACCTGTTTCTTCTCGGCTGCAAGTTCTCGGAGGTGCTTTCGAGGACGGTCTCGTCGGTGTGCGTGGACGACGACCGTGAACCGTCGTATCCTGGGAGCGGATCGCCAGTACCCAACGCACCGGTATTGTGGGGCGAAATCCTCTCTAAGGACAGTCCATTTCATGGACGCTTCGGTGATATCTAACCTTATCTTTCTTGTATTTTATTTACCGCAATTTATTTATTGCTTGCTCTTTTCTGGATCACGCACATTTGTTTGTTTCCATCTGATTAATCGTTCTGGTTTGCTTATTGTAATCGGATAATGGATTGGATTTGCACGTTATTAATCTTAATGATCTGTAATATTGATCTGTCAATCCATTGGAATCCGTTTGATTACTGTTTAATATATGCTTGGTTTATCCTGTTAACAACAATCTTAGAGAGGATTTCGGGAACCGATTATAAAACTATGTCGGAAACAATGTTTAAATCGAGGGTAGATATGACGGGTATGCCTGAAAAATTCGGTGGACAGAACTTTAAGCGTTGGCAACAACGCATGAAGATCTGGTTAACCACCATAGGGTTAATCTCGATTCTTGAAACGACTGTCCTACGGTGGAGATGGAAAACCCCTCACCCGATAGCCAGAAGGCGCAATCTGCGTGGAAGGAACGCGACCGTATATGTCATGGTTGCATCTTGTTGGCTCTGTCCAACACGTTGTTTGACATATACTGTTCGTCCACACAGACTGCGAAGGGGCTATGGGAAGACTTGGATCGGAAGTATAATACCGAAGACCTCGGTATTGAGAAATACTCCGTAGTTAAGTTTTTGAAGTTTTCCATGGCCGAGGGAAAGTCGGTTTCTGAACAGGCACACGAGTTCTTACTCCTGCTCCATGGTTTAGAGGATGCCGAAATTAAACTTCCAGAGAAGTTTCAGGTCATGTGCATCATAGAAAAATTCTCCAAGTCGTGGGAAGACTTCGGTATGACCTTGAAACACAGAAAGGGGAAAATTTCTATGGATGACTTGATGGTGGCAATTGCCAAAGAGGAGGAACACAGGAAACAAAAACATGTGCTTCCTGTTGATATTCAGGCTAAGGTCAATTTCATGACCTCGAAGGGAAAGGGTCCTAATAACAATAAAATGAAACCAAAGGGCAAGATCCAGAAAAAGGTAAAGAATAAATCCTGCTGGCACTGTAATCAGGTTGGCCATTGGAAGAAGGACTGTCCGTCCTTGAAGGCTCAACCTAAGGCTACAGACGGGAGTCCACAAGTGAACATGATCACTATGGGACTCGGGGCTAGCGAGGGGTATGCCTCTGTAAAACCTGAACTATACCATATCCATGATCCAAATGAGTGGCTCGCGGATACGGGAGCCAATGTAAATATATGTTCTGACAGAACGTTGTTTTCTTCTTATCAGACCTGCAGCGTGATGAGTCCGGAAACGCCGAGTTAAAAAGTTATTTTTAATCTTTGTGCGTGAAAAATAAATATGTGTCGTTGTAGTAGGCGGCGATCGGAAACAGTCAAGAAATAACCACAAATTTTTAATCAATTTTAATCAAGTGGTTTTTATGTTAATTTTACTTGGGCAAGTCCCAAGGTCGATCACAAGGAGGCAAAGGAACAACCTAGAGTTATGTCTATCCAATTTCGTGTTCGGTTTTCAAGGCGGTCTTTTTTTGGAATTTTCAATGCAAATAAGGGATGCAAGATGCGGTTTTGGCCTATTTTAGGGACTAAAATATAAATTTCAATCAAACGATGTCTGAAAAATACGAAACTTGGCCACAATGTAAATGATGATGAAATGAATGCACTGTAATTTTTTTGGACTTTTTGGATACAATATGAATTTTTTTTATAAATTTTTAAATGCAAACAGAATGGTTTTCAATATTTAATTATAATAAATATTAAACCTATTTATTTTCAAGATATAAAATTATCTAAGATCTATCACTAGGTGATGGATCTCAGAAAAATCCTAAATCTCGAAAATGTGGGGTTTAATACCTATTAAAAATTAAACACTGAAATATGCAAAATGAATTTTACAGGACAAATTATGCATGCAAATGCAAAGATTTTTGGTTACAATGTTAAACACAATAATCTCTACAATGTCTGATTTTTCAAGGATTTTTAAAGCTCCGGTTAATCAACTAAAAATTGAAGAGCGTGAAATGGGTAAAGTTTGCAATTTTCCACAAAAGAATTAATTATTAATTAACCATTAATCAGGAAAATATCCACATCATGTCACAGTGTAGAGAATTAGAGGATAAACATCATGCAATTTTTGGATTAATAAAATAATGTAATGTAGAGGTTTAAAAGTAATGGAGAACACATGGGTACAGATGCAGATATAATAAATAAAATAAATAAAGAAAACTACAGTGGGGGCCTAAGTGCAATTACCAATAAACTGATGCAGAAGTGCAAAATTCCCAAGGAAGCGCGTGCCTCGCACGTGTTCCTTGGGCGGCCGGACACGTGCGCAATATGGAGGAACCCGGAGGAGCTTCTTGCATATGTTCCAGTGGTCACGTGCCTAGCACGTGACCCTGGGGCGTTGGAGTAGTATGTAGGATCCGTGGGGTGGTCTTCTGCAATTTTCTTCGGTCGCGTGCTATGCACGTGACTTGTGATGACGCAAGCCTGACGTCGACGGTCCCTCCCGTCACGTGCCTTGCACACGGGGAGGGCTTCGGGCCCACCGCCCGGCTGTTGAAGGCGGAGAGGCGTAGGGAGATGACGGTGAAGGCCCGACGTTGTGGCTGTTGCTGGCAGCGGTGCACGGCTAAGGCTGAGGGGGACCAGGTGGCGTATCGGTGGCGTTTGAAGATGTAGGCGAGCTCTGGAGTCGATGGAGCTCAAGAGATGCGTTGGTGCTTTTTGATGATGGCGATGGAGATGAACTTCGGTGGTTGAAGCTGCTGTTGGCGGAGTCGTCAATTACGTTGGAGGAGAACTTGGTGGCGGTGAAGTGAGTCGGAGTCGTGGGCGATGGAGCGATGGCCCGCTGAGGAGCTCAGGCGGTGCTGGAGTCGGAGATGGTCAGTGAAGATCGCGACAGCAGAGGCGGGTTGTCGGAGAAGTAGGTCGTAGGCTTGACGAAGCTCAAGCTCGGAATGGAGCAGAAGAGGCGATGATGGTCGTTGCTGCAACGGCCATGGGGGTGTGGCCGGATCTCGCCGGAGAAGGAGGGCTCGCCGGTTTTTAACCACCGGTGAGGCTAGAATCTAGGGCTATCGGCGGATGGCGGAGCAAGGGTGCGTCGGGTCTCTTAAATTGGATGAGAGTGGAGGTGGTTTGGCGGCTGGCGAGAACGTCGGGGGTGCGAGGATAAAGGAGAAGAACCCGGGGGGCCGTTGGGCGTTGGAGGACCGAGGGCTTAGGCGGTGGTGGTTGGTGTTGACTGCCGAAGAAGGGGGGCGGTTGGCGAGATCCGCGAAGGGCTGGTGCGGAGAAGATGATGCGCAGCGGCCGTTCGATCGGCCGCTGATCGAACGGCCGTGGCGCTGCCTCGTGGCGCATGAGGTGAAGGGGAGAGGGGGCACGGCACGTGTGGAGCACGTGCTTGGGGGCACGTGCGACGCACGTGCGGGTGCTTTTTAATTTTTTTTATAAAAATGAATTAATAAAACACCCAAAAAACGCTGACATGTGGCGGCTTCTGGGGCTGCCATGTGTCAGCACCAGAAAATTCAAAGGAAAAACATTTTGTAAAATCGGTAAAAAATAGCAAATGACCTCGGATTGAAAAAGTTCCTTCACGAAAAATGCTCGTCTCAACGAGATCTACAACTTTATGAAGACATCAAAGCCAAAATAGGTCAAATGTAAAAAGTGAATTTTTGGGGTATCCCATGTACATAGAATACCTTGATTTTTGGGTTTTCTATTTTTTTGTCATTTTTAAACAAGATAAAAAACTGGAAAAATATGGAGAAATCAAATATAAATAAAAGACATCTAAATCTAATTTTTTGTATTTTTATTAATAAAGAAAATATATACACAAAATACAGATCAAAAACCGCGAAAATATACAATGTACAAAAGAGGCCCAAAACCCAACTTTCACATACGAGCTCCGATTCACTTGAACTTGGTCTTGTTTTGAAGGTAATTGAATGTGCATTAGTTCAAAAGTGAGTAGGATCAGATTGGACACTGGATGGGGAAGATATGTGGCTTTTAATCTGAAAATCCTGAAACTAGGGTTTGGGTTTTTGGTCCACTTAACAGGGTTAGTGATTTTTTTTTATTTTTTTTATTTTTGTTAGTGATATGCACACAGTGGAGATAGTTTTGGGTTATGCGGTGTTAGCATGAAGGAGTTAAAAATAGGGGAAGTTAGGCTATTTACAGGTCATTTTTGGCTTAGATTTTTGGCTTCTTATTTTATGCAGAAATTAATGCTAAAATGCAATTCTTGTGAAATCATGGATGAATGCTAATTATGCAGAATAAATGCAGAAATGTTGTTGATTTTGAGGGACTTGAGCTTAGTTAATGAGACTTACAGTGGTGAATCTGAGATTCATCATCACCCTATACTTAAATCATGCTCGTACCTGAGCATCAAAAAGAAATGCCATGAAGTGAAATGAGACTGGGTTCCATACCAAGACCATGAACTGAAGGTGAAAGTGAAACTAAACTTGACCTTTGGATTAATAGTGTGGCGGAACTTCAGTAAGACTTTAGAATTTTAAAATCAACAGCCCTCAAGTTCTACACATCATTGTCACAGTTTCGGCTCAGAAGTCATCTTAGATCAATCCTCTTCCCAAAGTATACCCTATGAACATTGAATAACCGACTCATGTGTGTGAAGGGTTTTAGCTCTTCCCATCCAGAATGCCGGACTACCATGCTCCTCTCCTCTCCGGTAACTCGTCCTCGGGGAGTCAGGTATTTCCTTCTAAGGTTTGTCGTGGTGTGTTCACAATCGAATGAGGGAGAAGATAGAAGAAAGAGAAAAGAACTGGAGGGTGGCCAGTGTAGTCACCTCTCCTTGTGGAGATGGCCAGTGTAGCCGAGTCTCCACCAAGATCTGCAGGTTTTCTTGAAGCTTGGACCTTTTTGGTCGGATTTTTATTTGGTAGAATGCTTCTTTGTATTTGGAATTTTTGGTGGTTCTGCTTGGATCTTGTTGTGCCCCTACCGATATAGAATCTTTTTGTTCCGTACATTTTTGGGGTCTTAGAGAAAATTATGCCCAGCCGTCCATCCCTTTTCCGAAGCTTTATCTCAACCCGTACTCCGGTCTTTAGATTTCCACGCTACCAGAAAAGAGACTCACACAGTCTTCCAACATCCCGTCTGGGTTGAGCTAAGTGCATAGTGCGAGAGTGCGAATTAATTCCCTATTCCAGAGTTGTACCCAGAATGAAGAGACCAGGTTAGACACTAAGAGTCAAACGTTGTACATTGTCATGTGAAACTTAAAGAATTAAGTCAAAAGACCTGAAGTTCTTAAAATCCTATTTCTCGGTGAAGTTCCTCTGAAAATTAGGTGGATTAAGGTGAAGTCCAGACCACTCTCGGTTTCAGCTCATAACTCAGTTCAGGACCTAATGACTTTTCACATATGCAAATGCATGTGATGTTGGATGAAGTGCGGGTGTGTGAAATGCAGACACTTTTTTTTTGAATTTTTTTGTTTGTTTTTTATGCAAGGGATTTTTTTATGCAAAAATAGATAAGAAGCCTTTTTTTTTCAAAAATTTTGGGCAAGTCAGTGTTGGTAGCAAAACTTTTTTTTCTCTTCTTTTTTTTTCTTTTTGTGTGTTTGTTTGTATTTTTTTTCAAGTTAGTACCCACCCCGTAAATACATATAGACTTACGCGAAAGTACAAGATATGGGTAAAATATATACAAAGTATATATAGACCCCCCTATACTTAGCGAGTGTTGTGTCCTCAGAGCACAAGAAGCGGAAGACATAGCTCGGGCTAAGCGTAAGGGAGTGGGAAAAAAATGAAAAAAATGAAGCGGTCCGGATATGTGAATGAGGAGAGTATAAACATGTGGATGTTGGTTCCCCCTATACTTAGGCTTTGGTCCGCCTAAGTATGGAAGAAGGGTGGAGATGGAGCGATCAAGAGAGAGGAGAGGAATGATATATACAGATGGCATCGGTCGCCCCCTATAATTAGGCCTTGGCCTTAGTAGAGGAAGAAGCTACACAAGGAGACCGATGTGGTCGGGAGGGTGGGTGGGTAGCCGATGATTAAGGCAGTTTTCGGTTGATCTTCTTGTGAGCCTGTGGTGGGGGATCGTAATGATGAGACGGAGATAAAGCATATGATTCCCAGATATGATCAGTGTCATCCTCAGAAGAATTATGATGGATAGTGGATGAAGCGTTTGAGTCAGATGAAAGATATCCATCATCGGAATTATCCTCAAAGGAGTAGTATTTGAAAGTGGACATACTCCAAGTATTCTGGTCTTTTTGTTTCTTTAGTTGTTTCCTCAGAATTCGTTCCTTCTTGGGGTCAATCGGTTTGTCCTCGGATGAATACTCAGAAGCACCGGTTTCAGTCAGCTCATACGAAATAATTCCAGTGTACTTGAAGAGGGCGGCAGCATCAGCTTTGGATGAACAGTAGTTAGGAACGGGAGTTGTCCAACGGGGATTGAATTTTGGATCCTTGCGAAGATATGGCTTTAGAGCTGCCGAACAGACTTCACTCATGTAGACCATCTTTTCCGGACCTGATGAGGGATCATCAACTGATGCCTCTTCCGAAAGGTCATAGTTGACTCTCTTTTTATTTCGTCGTAAAGGTGTCGGTTCACTTGAGTATCCAGATGAATAGCCATTGAAATTCTCCTTGGTTGGTGCTTGGTCTGCGTGCTTGTTCTTAGTCTCCCAAATGTTTGAGCACTCTCGATTTGGGACGATTTGGTCAAGATATTCAGAGAATGTTGCTCTAGGATGTGATCATGCATATGTCTTAGGATCGTAGTAGAAAGATTTGTCTATTTTGAGATCCGCGGGAATTGAAATACTGGGGAGAGTCTCTGTATGTTCTTTCTCAATTGATTCGATGTCGGCGCATTCCTGTGTCAAGTTGATGTAATCCATGTAGTCAGAGTAGGTTGACCCAGGGTGTGCCCATGCATAAGTCTCCGGATCATATGATTCGTATACATGATTCTCCATGGTGAGAGCGGTTGGGAAGGGAGCATGGGGGAGATTTTCTAAACCAATAGTCTCATCAACAACTGCTATCTCAGGTGTGGCTGCGGGGTAGGGCTCTTCTACCACTTCATGGTTACGGTTGTCAGGGACTTCGTGGGTTGCCTCAGAAAATCGTGATTCCTCAAAGATATGGTCCGATCTAAGTGCTTCCAATGCTGTGAAATTGATTTCCCGAGTCTCACAATCAATACTCGCCATGGCCAATGCCAAGAATGGCTTTCCGAGAATGATTGGAGACTGGGTGAATTCTCCTTGATGCTCAATATCAATGATCATGAATTCTACTTTGAGCGGAGCATCTTGGAATTTCATGATGACAGAATTGATTCCTCTCGGCCGCTTTATAGATCGGTCCGCCAATTGAATAATCTCTCGTTTCTTCATGATCGGTCCGAGTTGGAGTTCGTTAAAGACAGAGGTCGGGAGGATATTAATTGGTGAATCGTCATCAATTCGAGCATGGGTGAAAATTGTGTCTTTGATTTCACAGTCAAATCTGGGAAACCGCTTCACTATGCGGTTCTTGTTTTTTCTCCTCAACACCAAGGAGGAGGTCATTGACAAGATATGTCTTTCCGTCTTTGTTCGTATCCTACCCGACTTTTTGTTCATTAATTTATCTGCTATAAACTTTTTAAGGTCGGGGAAGTGTTCAATGGCCTGTATAAAGGGATGTTCAAATATCAAGCGTTTTTCTAGTGCTTCCCGTACAGTTGGATCCAAATTCCGTAGATCGTCTTCATTTTCAATTTTTATGAAATTTTCGACATTTTCAATTTTTTTGTGGTTTTCAAATATTTCCATTTCTTGGTATTTTCTGGGTGGTGTGGGGGCGTGGCATGTTCTTCAGATGAAAAGGGGGTTTGATATTCAGAGCGATAGTCCGCTGCATAGTCATTTCTAGGGGAGTAAGATGTAGAAGTGAAATTCTCAGAATCGTCCCTAGGTCCCTGAATATCCTCAGAATTTTCAATCTCAGATCCAATCATTTCCTCATTTATTTTAATGTTCGAGCCACCATAGAATGTGATTACTCTATCGGTGAATTTTTGAAATCTATCTTCCATCAATTCGAATCTTGTTTTTATCTTCGAAATATCATCCTCAAAATTCAATTCATGATCAATCATAGGCGCAGCCGGTATGTGTTCGATAATTTCATCTTCCATTTTCTCATTTGTGCTGAGAGGAGAATTTCTTGGAATATCCAATATATGATCATTAATTTCAGAGAATATCTCCTCAATAATCATGGAAGGCGGCTGCTCATATGATCCAGACATGTGGAGTCGATCCGAGTACAGTTTATTCCTTTGAGCTTGAGTGATCGGATCTTGGTATGGTGGAGTTAGCATACAGAGTTTCTGTGTTTCTATGTTGTCAGTACAGTCCTCTGTATGCTCGTCATGTCTGAAGATGGGTTGTCATGGTCAATCCAAGCTGATGATTGTTCATTAATGTTCTAGGGCAGGGTTGAAGAAATAGGTGAAGAAGTGTTTAGTTCAATCATGTGGTGATCATCTCCCATGAACGAAGGATTGACATTTACTGAATAAGAAGAATGAATTGTATGATCGGCGTAGAGAGGGTTGATATATGAAGAAGTAGAGACCTCAGTCGATTGTTGATTTGTCGTGTCCGAAAACAGAGGATTGTCATTCATGAAGCAGATCGGATTGGTAAAAAGAGATGGTGGTTGAGAGTCTCTTGGAGGAGGTGTTTTGGGTCTAACCGACACGAATTCGTTTTCATAGTACAGTTCTGATGGATTCTAGGTCATTTCTGAAAGAGTTTAAAGGAATGAGGGGTTGGGTCTATTTTTGTACAAGAATTCCATTATCAAGAAGAGAGGAGAGATGATTGCACGGGATAGTCAAGAGAAATCAAATGTGCGGCTATTGATCTTGAAATCGGTTCACGCACACCAATGCAAACACAATTCAAACCCTAGGTTCACCAACGCACAAAGTGAAGCCGTAAGAGTTCGGATATTATCTTTTCGATTTTAGTTGGTAATAAATCAATCTTGGCAAAAATTTAGCGAGCTGAGATTTAGGATTTGGGCTCTAGCCTTAAGTGTCGTCTCTCGCTCACTCAGAAAAAATAAAATCATCCAAGGTCGGGGTTGCTCTCCCGCAGAAATTCTTGATTTTAAGGGTTATTAAGATCGGCTATAGTTAGGAGTCCCAGTTTTTATTAGGTGATCATTGAAAAATTTAAATGAGCACAAATACACGTCTACCGTCCAGTCCCAATTTCCTTTAGATTTATGTGATAAAACAAGAGAGAGGAATTCGGGAAAAGCCGATGCATGCGGAAAACTATGATGAATCCTCAGTTAGAAGACTTACATTGAATCCTCGCAATCTTCATGTGGGATGCTAGGCAAAATTGAAAAATTACTCTAAATGTATGCAAGCCGATGAAAACCGCACCTAAGCAGAAAGTTCTATTAGTGGGGAAGAATTGAGTTAAATTTGGCGAAGTTGAACGATCTATGTGCGTCTTGATTAATGTGAAGTGTGGCTTAAGAACCTACGAGCACAATCAAAAATATAAAAATGCTCTCAGAGCCGTATGTGCAGGTCTATCCTAATCGCCACTCAAGTCGGGCCCCACCCTCACCTGAGAGTGAAACAGGCCACGACACACCACAAATAGAGTTCAGAGTCTTTTTACACACACGGGAGTCCAAATGGACTCCGCTAGAAATGAGCAGAAATTAAAATTTGCAGAAATTAAAAACCTAGACTCTACGCTCTCTCACGACTCGACTCGATCTTAATTTTATTGCGGTTTCTTCGGATGTCGGTGAAGATGCGTCGGTTTCTTGAAAAACCGCTCCACGTACGTCAGGTACCTCACAATAAAAATAAGAGAGACGATGTAAGAGAGTGACTCAAAAAATAATCAAAAATAAAATAAACAAAATAAATGCTGAAAAATAAATACAGGAAATAAAACGAGATTTACAATGAAAATTTTGGGGGTCAGACTACCCGAATTCGGAAAACCGAACAAAAATTTTCAAAACAAAAATCTAAGGCATATGCCTCCCCGGCAACGGCGCCATCTGACGAGTCCGGAAATGCCGAGTTAAAAAGTTATTTTTAATCTTTGTGCGTGAAAAATAAATATGTGTCGTTGTAGTAGGCGGCGATCGGAAACAATCAAGAAATAACCACAAATTTTTAATCAATTTTAATCAAGTGGTTTTTATGTTTATTTTACTTGGGCAATTCCCAAGGTCGATCACAAGGAGGCAAAGGAACAACCTAGAGTTATGTCTATCCAATTTCGTGTTCGGTTTTCAAGGCGGTCTTTTTTTGGAATTTTCAATGTAAATAAGGGATGCAAGATGCGGTTTTGGCCTTTTTTAGGGACTAAAATATAAATTTCAATCAAACGATGTCCGAAAAATACGAAACTTGGCCACAATGTAAATGATGATGAAATGAATGCACTGTAATTTTTTTGGAATTTTCGAATGCAATATGAATTTTTTATGAATTTTTAAATGCAAACAGAATGGTTTTCAATATTTAATTATAATAAATATTAAACCTACTTATTTTCAAGATATAAAATTATCTAAGATCTATCATTAGGTGATGGATCTCAGAAAAATCCTAAACCTCGAAAATGTGGGGTTTAATACCTATTAAAAATTAAACACTGAAATATGCAAAAAATGATTTTTACAGGACAAATTATGCATGCAAATGCAAAGATTTTTGGGCACAATGTTAAACACAATAATCTCTACAACGTGTGATTTTTCAGGGATTTTTAAAGCTCCGGTTAATCAACTAAAACTCAAAGAGCATGAAATGGGTAAAGTTTGCAATTTTCCACAAAAGAATTAATTATTAATTAACCATTAATCAGAAAAATATCCACATCATGTCACAGTGTAGAGAATTAGAGGATAAACATCATGCAATTTTTGGATTAATAAAATAATGTAATGTAGAGGTTTAAAAGTAATGGAGAACACGGGGGTACAGATACATATATAATAAATAAAATAAATAAAGAAAACTGCAGTGGGGGCCTAAGTGCAATGACCAATAAACTGGGGGCAGAAGTGCAAAATTCCCAAGGAAGCGCATGCCTCGCACGTGTTCCTTGGGAGGCTGGACACGTGCGCAATATGGAGGATCCCGGAGGAGCTTCTTGCAAATATTCCAGTGGTCACGTGCCTAGCACGTGACCCTGGGGCGTTGGCGTAGTATAGAGGATCCACGAGGTGGTCTTCTGCAATTTTCTTCGATCACGTGCTATGCACGTGACTGGTGATGACGCAAGCCTGACATCGACGGTCCCTCCCGTCACGTGCCTTGCACGCGGGGAGGGCCTTGGGCCCACCGCCCGGCTGTTGAAGGCGGAGAGGCGTAGGGCGATGACGGTGAAGGCCCGGCGTTGTGGCTGTTACTGGCGGCGGTGCCCGGCTAAGGCGGAGGAGGGCCGGGCGGCGTATCGGTGGCGTTTGAAGATGGTGGCGAGCTCTGGAGTCGATGGAGCTCAAGAGATGCGTTGGGGCTTCTTGATGATGGCGATGGAGATGGACTTCGGTGGTTGAAGCTGTTGTTGGAGGAGTCGTCGATTACGTTGAAGGAGAAGTTGGTGGCGGTGAAGTGAGTCGGAGTCGTGGGCGATGGAGCGATGGCCCGTGGAGGAGCTCAGGCGGTGCTGGAGTCGGAGATGGTCGGTG
The DNA here is from genome assembly GCA_037367405.1 of Ottelia alismoides. Lineage (NCBI taxonomy): Eukaryota > Viridiplantae > Streptophyta > Magnoliopsida > Alismatales > Hydrocharitaceae > Ottelia > Ottelia alismoides. Next base: position 847,069 of record JAZKJV010010283.1, read on the forward strand.
AAGATCGTGACGGCGGAGGCGGGTTGTCGGAGAAGTAGGTCGTAGGCTCGACGAAGCTCAAGCTCGGAGCGGAGCAGAAGAGGCGACGATGGTCGCTGTTGCAACGGCCACGGGGGTGTGGCCGGATCTCACCGGAGAAGGAGGGCTCGCCGGGCTGTCACCACCGGCGAGGCTAGAAGCTAGGGCTATCGGCAGATGGTGGAGCAAAAGTGCATCGGGTCTCTTAAATTGGATGAGAGCGGAGGTGGTTTGGCGGCTGACGAGAACGTCGGGGGTGCGAGGATAAAGGAGAAGAACCCGGGGGGCCGTTGGGCGTTGGAGGACCGAGGGATTAGGCGGTGGTGGTTGGTGTTGACCGGCGAAGAAGGGGGGCGGTTGGCGAGATCCGCAGAGGGCTGGTGCGGAGAAGACGATGCGCAGCGGCCGTTCGATCGGCCGCTGATCGAACGGCCGTGGCGCTGCCACGTGGCGCAGGAGGTGAAGGGGAGAGGGGGCGCGGCACGTGTGAAGCATGTGCCTGGGGGCACGTGCGACGCACGTGCGGGCGCTTTTTATTTTTAATTTTTTATAAAAACGAATTAATAAAACACCCAAAAAAGCTGACACGTGGCGGCCTCTGGGACTGCCACGTGTCAGCACCAGAAAATTCAAAGGAAAAACATTTTGTAAAATCGGTAAAAAATAGCAAATAACCTCGGATCGAGAAAGTTTCTTCACGAAAAATGCTCGTCTCGACGAGATATACAAATTTCATGAAGACATCAAAGCCAAAATAGGTCAAATGTAAAAAGTGAATTTTTGGGGTATCCCATGTACATAGAATACCTTGATTTTTGGGTTTTCTATTTTTTTGTCATTTTTAAACAAGATAAAAAACCGTAAAAATATGGAGAAATTAAATATAAATAAAAGACATCTAAATCTAATTTTTTATATTTTTATTAATAAAGAAAATATATACACAAAATACAGATCAAAAACCGCGAAAATATACAATGTACAAAAGAGGCCCAAAACCCAACTTTCACATACGAGCTCCGATTCACTTGAACATGATCTTGTTTTGAAGGTAATTGAATGTGCATTAGTTCAAAAGTGAGTAGGATCAGATCGGACACTGGGTGGGGAAGATATGTGGCTTTTAATCCGAAAATCCTGAAACTAGGGTTTGGGTTTTTGGTCCACTTAATAGGGTTAGTGATTTTTTCATAGTTTTTATTTATTTTTGTTAGTGATGTGCACATAGTGGAGGTGGTTTTGGGTTATGGGTGTTAGCATGAAGGAGTTAAAAATAGGAGAAGTTAGGTTATTTACATGTCATTTTTGGCTTGGATTTTTGGCTTCTTATTTTATGCAGAAATTAATGCTAAAATGCTATTCTTATGATATCATGGATGAATGCTAATTATGCAGAATAAATGCAGAAATGCTGTTGATTTTGAGGAACTTGAGCTTAATTAATGAGACTTACAGTGGTGAATCTGAGATTCATCATAGCGGTGGGACTGTGAAGATGGGGAACGATTCTGCGGCCAGGGTGCTAGGGTCGGGACAAGTCAACTTGAGGTTCTCCTCTGGACGTGTCTGGACGTTGCACAGGGTGCTGCATGTTCCTGACATCAAGAAGAATGTGTTATCTGGCTCTATCTTAGTTAGAAATGGTTTTGAATTAAATGTTAAATGTAATAAAGTTGTTACTCTGAGACATGGCATTTTTTATAGAAAAGGCTATTTGGCTGATTTTGATTTGTTATTTAGAATTAGATGTGATTCAGTAAACATTAATGAATTGAATGTTTTGAATTCTGAATGTTCTAGTTTTGTGTCTCATGTTGTGAATAATCTAGAATCTTGTGATCTGTGGCATGGTAGATTGGGACATGTAAACCTAAATTCAATTAAATGAATGATGAATTTAGAGTTGATCCCTAAACACACTATTGATAAAACTCAAAAATGTGAAATATGTGTGTAAGCTAAGACACCTAGGAAGTCTTTTCAGTCTGTCTCTAGAAATAGTGAGATCTTGAATCTAGTGCACACGGATATCTGTGAGTTTAATGGTGTGTTGACCAGAGACAATAAGAAATACTTTATCACCTTTATAGATGATGGCAGTAGATACTGCTATGTATATCTAATGAAAACCAAGGATGAAGCCTTAGAGAAATTTCTTATCTTTAAGAATGAGGCCGAGACACAAATAAGAAAAGTGCTTAAACGCCTGAGGTCAGATAGAGGAGATGAATATACATCTAACTTATTTGATGAACAATGCAAATCTTTTGGCATAGTTCATGAAGTTACGATCCCATATTCACCACAATCAAATGGGATAGCAGAACGGAAAAATAGAACCTTAACTGACTTAATCAATGCTCTCCTAAAGAGTTCTGGACTTCCAACCTATATGTGGGGAGAAGCCTTGAATACGGCTTGCCATATTCTGAATAGGGTTCCTCTGAGACATATGGAAAAATGTCCCTTTGAACTTTGGAGAAATAGGAAACCAAGTTTAAGATATCTCAAAGTGTGGGGCTGTCTCACTAAGGTTTTAGTCTCAGAACACAAGAGAAAGAAACTTGGTCCTAAAACTGTTGATGCGCTCTTCTTAGGTTACCTGGAAAATAGCTATGCATATAGGTTATTGGTAATTCGGTCTGAGATACCGGGCATAGATGTCAACACTATTGTTGAACTCCGTGATGCTACCTTCTTTGAGGATGTCTTTCCGTTGAAGACTGGGATTCCTCAAATCTGACCATTGAGGGTACCTCTACATCAGGATCTATTCCAGATCAAGTGGAAAGGATAACGAATGTGGGGGTTGAGACTCAACATGAACCCAATGATCTTTCTGAAGAGATTGAGCCAAGGAGGAGTAAAAGACCTCGGATAGCCAAGGATATGGGTAGCGACTTCATTGTCTACCAGATCGAGGGTGATCCACCAAGTTACAAGGAAGCCATGGCTTCATCTGAAGCTAAAAATGGAAGGAAGCTATCAAATCTGAGATGGATTCCATTATGGCTAATGGAACTTGGGAGTTGGTTGATTTACCCAAAGGGTGCTCTACTATTGGGTGCAAGTGGGTGTTTAAGAGAAAGCTTAGACATGACGGATCAATTGAAAAATACAAAGCTAGATTAGTTGCCAAGGGCTTTAGGCAAAAGGAAGGTATCGATTATTTTGATACCTATTCCCCTGTGACTAGGATGACCACAATCCGGATGCTCATAGCATTGGCATCTGTATATGATCTCTCTATCCACCAAATGGATGTGAAGACCGCCTTCTTGCATGGCGATCTTGAGAAAGAGATCTATATGGATCAACCGGATGGGCTTGTGACTCGTGGGAATGAGGGAAAGGATTGCAAGCTTGTCAAATCTCTTTACGGATTGAAACAAGCACCAAAGCAGTGGCATGAAAAATTTGACAAGACTATTTTGTCATGTGGCTTTAAGTTCATGAATCTGACAAGTGTATATATTCCAAAGTGAAAGGTGATGAGTGTATTGTCTTGTGCCTATATGTTGATGACATATTGTTGTTCGGATCACATATGAGGATTATTAATGAGACTAAGGCTTTCTTGATTAGCAAGTTTGAGATGAAGGACATGGGTATTGCTGATGTGATCTTGGGTCTCAAACTGACAAGGTCAGTTGATGGGATTGTAATTTCTCAATCTCACTATGTTGAGAAGGTACTTGAGAAATTTGGATATCAAGATTGCAAAGCTTTAAGCACTCCTTTTGATTCATCCAAAAGGCTGTTTAAGAATAAAAGTGGAGTACCTGTAGCCCAGCTAAGGTATTCACAAGTGATAGGAAGTTTAATGTATCTTGCAAATTGCACGAGACCTGATATTTCATTCTCGGTTGCAAAGTTGAGTAGATACACTAGCTGTCCTGACCGTACTCACTGGGAGGCTCTAGATCAGGTACTGAAGTACTTGAAGAGAACTATTTCCCTTAGTTTGCATTATAATAGACATCTATCTGTACTAGAATGATACAGTGATGCAAGCTGGATAGGGAAAATAGAGGAGTATGGGAGTAATTGTTAGAGTAATCGAAACTCTGATGTGTTATTCCATAGAGCCCCGGGGTCTCTTATATAGGGAGAAAACCCTTGGGTAAATTACAGAGTCTTACAAAATATAAATAGAAATTACGGAACAATAAAATGTAACATATATAAGTCTCTACACTCCCCCTCAAGATGGAGCATAGATATCTATCATGCTCAGCTTGGAAGAACATCTCTGGAAAGGTCCTCTGAGCAATGGCTTGGTGAATATGTCAGCAGTCTGGTCCTCTGAACTGACATGAGAAGTGGAAATGAAGCCCTTCTGAATCATGTCCCTAGTATAATGACAATCCACCTCGATGTGCTTTGTTCTCTCATGAAAAGCTGGATTGTTGGCAATAAACAATGCTGCCTGATTGTCACATTGAAGATTCATAGGCAAGGGGACATCTACATTCAAATCATCTAAGACTGCTTTAACCCACATCATTTCTGTGCTTGCTTGTGCCATGGCTCTGTATTCGGATTCAGCACTGGATCTCGCCACAACAGTCTGTTTCTTGCTTTTCCAAGAAACTAAAGAGCTTCCTATGAAGATAGCAAATCCAGAAGTAGATTTACGATCCCTTGGACATCCTGCATAATCTGCATCTGCACAAGCTGAAATAGACAGATCTGTATCTTTCTTGAATAGCAACCCTGTGCCTGGAGAAGACTTCAGATATATCAGTATCATATACAAGGCATCCATATGAACTTGCCTCGGCTGCTCCATAAATTGACTCACCCGATTTACTGCAAAGGCAATATCCGGTCGAGTTATAGTAATGTATAAGAGCTTACCCACCATCTCTCTGTACCTTCTTTTGTCCACCTCCTCGGTATCATCGTCGTACAGCTTCATGCTTGGGTCCATAGGTGTACTTGAAGGTCTGCATCCAGTCATTCCTATTTCAACTAGCAAGTCTGTGACATATTTTCTTTGAGTCATCACCATTCCTTGTGCATTTCTTGCAAAATCTATCCCCAGAAAATGTCGTATCGTGCCTAGATCCTTCGTAATGAACTCGCTTCCCAACAGGGACTTGGTTATCTCAATCCCCTGAGCATCATCTCCTGTAACCAAGATGTCATCAATATATATCATAACAACAACTGTACCTCTAAGGGTCTTCTGGACGAACAGTGAATGGTCCGCATTTGATCTCCTGAACCCCTATCGTTCAATTAGCTGGGAAAGCTTCTGGAACCATGCTCGGGGACTCTGTTTGAGGCCATAGATAGCCTTATGAAGTCTGCACACCATCTGAGTCTCCCCCTCAGCAGCAAACCATGGTGGCTGCTGCATGTAGACTTCCTCTTGTAGGTCACCATACAAGAAAGCATTCTTGACATCAAGCTGGAAAATGGTCCAGTTACGTACCACAGCAACAGATAGGAGGATGCGAAGAGTGGAGTGTCTCTCCACTGGTGAAAAAGTATCCAAATAATCTACCCCATACGTCTGGGTAAATCCCCGTGCTACAAGTCTAGCCTTGTATCTGTCGAGACGTCCATCTGCATGATATTTCACCGTAAACACCCACTTGCAACTCACCACGGAGGCACCTGGAGGAATGGGGACAAGAGACCAAGTCCCTCTAGATTGCAAGGCACGCATCTCCTCTTCCATGGCTAGACGCCAGCAATCAATCTTCATGGCATCCTGATATGTCCGTGGAATCTCAACTGACGAGACAGCAGCTGCAAACTTCTGGAAATCCCCATTGAGACGATGAAATGAGACTTGAGAGGCAAGAGGATATGAAGCACACTGTCTTCGCTGCTTCCTGTGAGCAATAGGCCGATCCAAATCATCCATCACAGTGTTGAGCGGTTGATCCTCCTCCTGTAGTAAAGGCTCCTGCACAGGTGCATTGTCTAACCCATCATTAGTGTTAACATCAGAACATACCTGAGGCGTGTAGGATGGTTGACATGTAGCTTGAGCAGGGCCTGGCCGCCTTGTATAGAACTTAGTAGAAGGTACAACTGGAGGTGGTGGCGGAGGTGGTGGTAGTGGTGGTGGTGGTGGATGTGGTGGTGGAGTAGAGGATTGACCCAGGCTTGGAGGTGGAGGCACGTAGACATTGGAATCTGTGGATGTGGAGGAGACCAATCTGTCACCTGCAGGGGAGAAGTACATGACAGGTTCGAAAAATGTAACATCTGCACTCACATAGTACTTGTCATGAACAGGGTCGTAGCAACGGTATCCTTTCTGTGTCCTGGAGTAGCCCACAAAAATACACTTGATAGCCCTAGGAGATAGCTTATCAAGCCCTGGAGATAAGCGATGGACAAACGCAACAGTGCCAAAGACCCGAGGTGTAAGTGTAAACAAATCTTTGTCGGGAAAAAGAACAGAGATTGGAGACTTTTCCCCAAGAACATTCGTAGGCATGCGCTTGACCAGATAGCATGCTGTAAGTATAGCATCCCCCCAAAAGGATAATGGAGCACAACTCTGAATAAGTAATGTGCGAGCAATATCAAGGAAATGTCGATGCTTCCGTTCTGCAACCCCATTTTGTTGAGATGTGTAAGCACATGTGGTTTGGTGGATAATGCCTTTAGAAGAAAGGAAGCGAGCAAGTGAACGAGTGCAGAACTCCAATGCATTGTCAGTACGCACATACTTAACAGTAGATGAAAAAACATTTTGAACTTCATTGATGAGATTTTGAATAACACTTCCTGCTTCGGATTTATTTTTAAGAAGGAAAGTCCAGGACACTCTAGAAAAATCATCAACCACAACTAAATAGAACCTGTGCCCCTGAAGATCTGGGACACGACTTGGACCCCAAATATCTATGTGAAATAACTCAAATGGGGAGCGACTGCTCCGACTCTGACGATTGGGGAAGCTAGACCGATGGTGCTTCCCTAACTGACATGCTTCACAACGAAAAGACGAACTCGGAGAGATCTGAGGCAGGAGGTGACGCATTTTCTGTAGCGGCAGGTGACCAAACCGAAGATGCCAGGTATACGGAGATACGAGCCCTGGGAATGCAGTGAGACGCCGGCGTAAGAGTTTCGGACGAGACGATAGAGGCCATTGTGCTCAGAGCCACAGCCAATCACCCTGCCCGTTAGTATGTCCTGAAACATAACAGACGATGGGTCAAAAATAGCACGACAGTGCAAATCACGTGTAATCTGACTAATGGATAAGAGGTTCATAGAAAATTCTGGTGCATGTAGAACATTCTGTAAGTGCATAGAGGGTAGTAAAACCGTCTCCCCCTGACCGATGATAGGGGAATGAGTGCCATCAGCAATGAGTACAGAGCGACCAGGCTGAACAGCTCTGTAGGACTGCAGAATATCTTTCTCACGGCAGAGATGATGGGTAGCTCCAGAATCGACAATCCATCCTGTGAGATCATGATTATGAAATGAGACTGAAGGACTACCTGAGGCACTGGCTGAAGCAGATATACTAGCTGACGCTGAGGCCGCAACATCAGAAGCTTCAGCACCCTCTGACGATGACTGTGGCATGATATCACGAAGCCGTGCCACAAGCTCCTCGAACCTGTGATCTGGAGTAGATGCCGGTGGACCCTGAATATGATCAGCGACACGTGCAGAAGGAGGGAAGCCATGCTTGGAATAGCATGTATCCTCCGAATGACCAGTACGACGACAGAATGAGCACGTAGAGCGTATGCGACCTCCGCGGCCACATCCACCACTTCCTCTGCCACGAAATGAGGATGAACCACCTCGTCCCCTGGAAACTGCCATTGCTGAGGGAGGTGCAGTCGCTGTATTTGATGGAACAGGTACACGACTGAGCCTCCTGTATACTTCTTCCATCGGTGGGATGGTGGCATCTGCAAGGATCTGAGAGCGTGCTGCCTCGTACTCAGGGTCAAGGGCATCAAGTAATACGCCAACCATAGTGGCGTTGCGGAACGTCTTCTTCTGTTCCGGCGTGGCTGTGAGCAGAATGGTGCTATAGAGCTTCTCGAACATTCCACGAAGAGACGTGTACAGGGAATGAAGAGGCCTCCCATTTTGCTTCGTGGTAAAGATATCATGCTGCAACTGTAGCATCTTCGTCTCATTGCGTACCTGAGAGTACGTTGTGGCCAAAATATCCCACATAGCCTTGGCGGTGGGTTGATGAAGGACATCATTTGCTATCTCCGTTGTGAGCGTACCTGACAACCGGACTTTTGCGTACGCATCATCGGCCTCCCATGAGGCATATATTCCTGTCTTCTCCGGCGGTTCATCTTCGGTAAGAATATGCTTCTTACCACATGACTTCATGAGACTGAGAAACTGCATAGCCCACAGTTCGTAATTCGTCCCGTCCATTTTGACGATAGGTGCCGAACCTTTGAAGGCACCGATGGCGGGCATATCGACCTTTTGATCTGACATACTGCTGGAGAAGAACAACTAGAATAATAGACCAAGTAACAGGTGTCTACCACGGCATATGAGGATTCAAGTGCATATGTAGACGTTATGCACTTGAATCCATCATCTATCCGGAACCGACCGAAGGTGCACCGCCCCGGGGACGAATAGAGGCTGTGGACGCCTGGCGGAAGAGATATGCAGCAACTAGGGATACACGACGGCTGGGCTGGGCACCGTTTGACGGCTGGGGGGTGCCCGGCGGAGGGCTGGCTGCACCTACGGGTGGCTGGGAGGGGCCCAACAGAGAGCAGGTGGCGTCGGGGAAGGGCTGGCGGTGCCGCAGGAGGGCTGGGAGCCCTGCGGCGGAGGGCTGAAGGCTTGGCGGCAGTGGGCTGAGGGCTGGGAGCCCTGCGGCGGAGCCCTGAAGGCCTGGCGGTGGCGGCAGCTGAAAGAGAAGGGGGGGAGGGGGCGGGTGGAGAGCAAACCCTAGGGTTAGGGTTTTGGCTCTGATACCATGTTAGAGTAATCGAAACTCTGATGTGTTATTCCATAGAGCCCTCGGGTCTCTTATATAGGGAGAAAACCCTTAGGTAAATTACAGAGTCTTACAAAATATAAATAGAAATTACGGAACAATAAAACGTAACATATATAAGTCTCTACAGTAATGGTGTCACAGGGTATGTATTTACCCTTGGAGGCGGTGCAGTCTCCTGGAGGTCTGTGAAACAGACCATTCTAGCGCGATCCACTTTTGAGGCCGAGCTGTGTGCTTTGGACACCACTGGAATTGAGGCTGAATGGCTAAGGGAACTTCTGTCTGAAATTCCCATGGTAGGTCAGCCTGTTCCTGCGATCTCGGTACATTGTGATAATATGACCACAATTGCCAAGATCAAGAGTTCAAAGTTCAATCAGAAAACAAGGAGACACATACAAATCAGACTTAAGACATTAAGGGATTTAGTTTCTTGAGGAGTGTTGGTTGTGGATTTTGTTAGATCCAAAGACAACACGGTAGATCCGTTGACTAAGGGACTTGATAGATATTTAGTCATAAAGTCTAGGCTTGGGATGGGACTGAGACCCATTGGGAGTTCCTCTATAGTAGCAACCCAACCTATCTGAGTGGAGATCCCACAAAGTAGGTTCAATGTGGTAATAACAAGTTGTTTGGAGAACTGGTTGGCACTCTAAATTTAATGCGTAAGCATGAGTGTCTTATCCCTGGAAGCCTGAGTGCCATTTAAGCTGCAAGTTTAGAAAGAGCGTAGGCTCTGAATGGGTTCAAGCCTTTGGGCAGGATGTTAGCAGTGCATCCTTGGAGAACGCCACCTATGTGAGTGTTATTGTGGGCCGCAGTTAAAGGAAGAGGGTCTTTCCTGAACACATTCATGAAACATGATAAGGGTGCATGGCCTTTTAGGCGCACCAATCCTGAAGATTGCACCAAGAACAACACTTTGTTGTTTCTACCGTATACTTTAACACCAAGGTCTGAAGTTCAAGACGTAGTTCACTTCGTTCCTGTTAAAGTGAAAGTAGTAAACTCAGGTAAAGGTTCAAACCGGAAGGTACCTTTACTGAAAGCAAAGTGTGGGCAGCCGAAAGAAGTCTTTTAATTCCTTTTGAATCTCTTTTTCAAATTAGTGAATTCGTGGGGGATTGTTGTATTAAAAATTGTATTTAGGTTTTAATTGGAAAACCTATTAATTACAATTGACAATAATTTGATTTCTATTGGGAAACCAAATGGTTTGGAGGGAAAGTTGGGAATTCTCAAATTTGAAACACGGTTGAGTTTGGATGGAAGTTTAGTACTATACCTTAGAGATCTAAACTTTTGGTGGACTTATATATGAGTCCACACCCGAAGCTCTTGTAGCAATAGTAGAGAGGAGGAATGGAGGACCACACACACGCGCGTGCACGCTCCGCTCCGCTCCGTCTATGGCTCCGGCTCCGGCACCGACACCGGCACGTGCTCGGGCTCGGGCTCGGGAGAGTCAATTCGGATCTCGGATCTCGATACTTTTGTTGCAGGTTTCATTTGGCTGATCGATTAAATTAATCAGACAAATTAAGTTAATCGCGATCACATTGGGAATCGGACTTGATCCAAACGGCTTAACTTAGCCGCAGTTTTGGAATCCGAAAGGACACGACCGTTGAGGGGCGTTTTCGGAAACCGAAGGGACTGTGTGCTAGGGCACGCGAGCCCTTCTTTTTATATCTCCCACCCGACGCCGTTTTTCTTCACTCGCAAGAAATCTCCACCCGCCGTCACTCTCGCTCTCTCTTTCTCGTGTCTGCGACCTGTTTCTTCTCGGCTGCAAGTTCTCGGAGGTGCTTTCGAGGACGGTCTCGTCGGTGTGCGCGGACGACGACCGTGAACCATCGTATCCTGGAAGCGGATCGCCAGTACCCAACGCACCGGTATTGTGGGGTCGAAATCCTCTATAAGGACAGTCCATTTCATGGACGCTTCGGTGGTATCTAACCTTATCTTTCTTGTATTTTGTTTGCCGCAATTTATTTATTGTTTGCCCTTTTCACGCCCATTTGTTTGTTTTCGTCTGATTAATCGGTTCTGGTTTGCTTATTGTAATCGGATAATGGATTGGATTTGCACGTTATTATTCTTAATGATCTGTAATATTGATCTGTCAATCCGTTGGAATCCGTTTGATTACTGTTTAATATATGCTTGGTTTATCCTATTAACAACATAGGAAAAGATTAATTATGTAATTATAGTTGAGCGGAAACTCTTAATTACCGGATTGAGTGTTGTTCTCTTCGAATCGTACCTCAAGCACGTTGAACTGGTCCTTTACAATGCTTCTTCCTAGATCCATCTCTCACATTATCACGATTGTTTATTCCCGTAGCACCGACCAAGCATGGCTATTACAGTTCTCGTCCGTAGCACCGGCCAAGCATGGTCATTATAGGTCTCGCTGATGGCCTCCTGTCTCTAACCCCTCATCCAAAATTCTCCTATGCGGTCAGCTCATGAGCCCCTCCTCTGCTCTTCTTATTCTTTCACATGACGATTGAACTCCAACCATAAGGATGAATGACGGAGAGAAGCGATTCATAGAAGGGGGTCGAGCTAGAGAAGATCTGGAGACAGAGGTGATGACACGAAAATCCGACTACTCAGGTAAAGACATCTAAATGGTCGTTGCGATCCAAGCAATCAGACTCGAATGTGTCAATCAAGAAAAATAGACCACCAATATAAAAATCAACTCGAAAATCAATAGCGGTCTTGCTATTATTTTAAGCTGGTATAGCGACCAGGGTCGAACACAAGGAGCACGAAATGGCCTCGCGGCCTACGAAGTAGTCAAAAAGAAAAGAAAAGGAAATAAAAAGGTATTTTTGGTGGTTTTGAAGTCTTTTTATATTTTTTTGGATTTTTGGTTAATTAAGAAAATAAGGAAAACAATAAAACCAAGCAATTCAATTATTTATTAAAATCGAGCTTAAGGGACCTAGATAAAATATCTAGAAATCCCCAATAAGCCTGGAGGTAATTTTCCTGTATAGAGAAAGAAATAAGGAAAATTTGAGCACCTAAATTATTATTTTTGGGTTTTTAAATTATTTACTAGAATTTTTATGAGTTTTTAAGTATTTTGTAAATTTTATGAGTTTTAGATAATGAAAAATAGCCAAAATTGGCTAGAAAATCAAGCACAACAAAACAAACAGTAGGTAATTTTTTTGTAATTTTTAGATAGGTTTTAATATTTTTTTTTAGATTTTAAAATCAAACAGTGATGAAAAGTGATGTTTCTGAATTTTTAAAAATATCAAACCAAAATAAAAATGTCTCCAAAAATCCCAGAAAATTTTACACTATGACAAGAGCCATGTTTCCAATTTTCGTTGGATTTGGAGTTGGATTGCTATTTTATTCAAAAATAGAAAGTTGGTACTGTGCACAGGGACCTGAGTGCAAATACCAAGAGTCCTGGGGGTCCGGTGCAAAATACCCAGGAAAACACGCGCGTCGCGCGTGCCTGGGGCACTCAGGGACCTAAATGTAAGGAAAACAAGTTCCGAGGGCTATTTGGTAATAGGTACCAAAAGCCCAAGGGCTTGTCTGCAAAATACCCAATAAAAAGCGTGCATGCACAATTACTCTACGCACAGGGGTATAAAAGCAATAATCCAAAACTATTCATTCATTCCATAACATCTCAGAACTACAAGGTATAAAGTGCAAATAGCCCAGAAAACCACGTGTCGAAGCACGTGCTACACCATACACAGGGGCATAAATGCAAACAAAATAAAGTGCAGGATTCTCAGTGCAATTGTACCAAAAACTAAACAACTAAACTATCTATTTACAAGACTAAACGCTAAATAAAATAAAAGACAGGGCCTAAGGGTAAATTACCCTTTATTAAGTCGAGCCGCTGGATGGATGCCACGTGGTAGATGAACGGTCAGGATCAGATGGCCCTCCAAAGCTGGGCTCCTCGCGGTGATCGGACGGCAGAGGCGTAGCCACGTGGAGGATGGAACGGTGAAGGGCGTCGGTGGCTAAACCTTGCGCATCGGGCGGTCCAGATCGCCTCTCCAAGGATCTGACGGTGACGGGACCTCCTCAGATGGACGGTCGAGATGCAAACTGGAGGTCGAAGGCGATCGGACGGCGGAGGAGGATGCTGGACGAACTGGGCGCTGGCGAACTTCGTCGGGCTCGTGGCGGCGCTGGCGTCCTCCTGGAAGCTCGCTGAAGATCGGAGAAGGTGCGTGGGAGGCATCCGCGTCGAGTGGTGCCCTCCGATGGCCCAACCGAGCTCTGGAGAGCTCCGACGAGGTCGGCGGAGGTGGAGCTACTGGACCGGATGGTCCAAGACCTCAGATGGGCTTGGATGAACCTGCAAAGTAGACCAGAAAGCTCGCGGGTCGAGGGCAAACTGCCTCGACCCCGTTAGGCGTGGTGAAGGTGGTCGGGGGGTCGATGTGGGCGAGCTCCGGCGAGGGTGTGGACGGAGGAGCTCGAACCCCAGCTCCTGTGCGAGCTGGGTTGAATGGAGGGGTGCAAAACGTGCGCGAGGGAAGGGCGAATCCGATGGTATGGTCTGATGATCGAGTGAAAGGTGGGGGTGGCCGGAATCGGAGATGAACGGCGACGACGCGATTTGGGGGAAATCGGAAATTAAGGAAATAGAGAAGAAACTACAGCTACCTGGGTGGATGAATGGACTGTGGGCAAGCTTGAGAAGCTCTGGGTCCTCGCCTCAAGGAGCGTCGACGTCCGAGGCTCGAGCTCCTGCTCTAGGCGGAGCACGACGGTGGAGACTCGCCGGATCAGTGGTCTGAGCGCCCTCAGCCTCGCTGCAACACCTCCGGGGCAAGCTGTCACTCTCGCGATGAAGGTGGAGGTCACTGGAAGGAGGAATAACAAGCCAAAGATGGAAGAATAGGTGGCGGAGCTCGAGCTTAAGTATGGGTGCAGGTTCGGCTAGAAGAGGTCGGGTAGGGCATTCTGGAGCGCGGATCTCGAGGCGGATACCTCGGCGAGGGTGTCGGATGTGACGTGATCAAAACGGACCCGGGGTTTAGGGGATGATGATCGGGTTTGGACACGAAAAAATCGAGAAATCGGGTCGGGTGTTAAAACCCGTGGGAAGTGGTCCTGGGGGGGGGGGGGGGCAGTTGACCGGGCGGTCAACAATCCTCTGGACCAATAGGAGGCTGCCACCTGGAAATTATTTGGAAATTCGATTAAAAATAGCAAATGGCTTATTTAATTAAAACTCAAAACATGAAATATTATTGTTTTAATATTTTCTATTTTTTGTGATTTTTAATTAATTTTTCAAAATAAAAATAAGGTATTTACATTATATAGCTATATATAGGTATATGTACAATATAGGGTTTTTAATTTTGATTTTTAATTTGTTATTTTTATACAATTTTATTCCCATTTTATATTTTATTTATTTATATCATAAAATAAGGAATAAAAAGATATTTTTATTTTATTTTTATTATTTTTATACATAGGTGAAATAAATAGGTATGTACATATATATACATGGTATATTTACAATATTATTTTTGATTTTTAATTTTGTTATTTTTATTTTATTTTTGTTTTATTTTATTTTATTTATTTACACTATATAACATAGAATTCTTACAAAATTTTTGGAAATTAATTTTATTTATTTATAAGGCTAAATAAATAGGGAAGAGTGGAGTATATATAAGGTGACTATGTACATGAATGATGTTTTTGTTTTCTATTTAATTTTTCTATTTTTGTCTTGATTTTATATTTATAGATATATACAAATATTTACAAGCCTATTTTAGTCTATTTTTGGGAGGAAAATATTTTTATTATATTTACATAAATATTTACACACATGAGCCCCTATCTCCCTCTACTTTGGCTTTTATGCGGTCAGGCCCATGCTGAGCCCTCCCTTGGGTTAGGTTGCTCAATTTTTATTCTAAATATTTCCCTCTTTTTCTTTTTAATCTTTATTCTTTTATTTTTGCACAAAAACATGCTAATTATTACTTTTTACACAATGCATGCTTTTGGTATTTATTTATATTTACAATTATATACATGCATTTGCAAAGGTTTTTGTAGCTAAAATATAAGAATAAAGAGTGACGAATGAGTATTCATCACCCCCCTATACTTAACTTTGCTAGTCCCTTAGCAAACACTTATTTGAAAAAGGAGTGAAAAAGAAATAAAGAAAAAGAAAAAGAGAATGTACATGGATCAAGGTTGATTATTAAACTTGCCTTTATTAAATTAAGGTATGGAGCTCGATCAGATCTTTGGATTATTAATGTGTCGGAACCTTATTTGGACTTAAGCCTAAAACTCAACAACCTCTAAGTTCCACTAATCTATAACCAAGACTCCTCAATGCTCCAGATCAGAACAAGTCATCAATCACAAACCCTGAAGACCATGAATCTTTTCTTGTCCTGTGAATGTGAGGTCTAAGCTCTCCACCTCAGAAATGGCAACTTGACAACCCTCCCCAACAAGGTAACTCTAAGACCTCAATCTGGCCACTCTTTCCTCGAGGAGCGGGGTATTCCCTTCTAAGTTCAAGTTCAACCGGCTCAAGAAGAGGAGGAAGAAGAGAATGGGTCAAGGCCAGTGTAGCCATGTACCCTTGGGAGCTTGACCTGTGTAGCCAAGTCTCCCTGCTGCAAGCTACATAAGGTGAATCATGGATCTCAAGCTTTGCTTATTGCCCCCTATATACATACTCCGGTGGGATTATCATTTTCTCTCATACCCACCACTTTTTTGGAGTTATTTTCTTTTTGCATTTTTTTTCAAGTGCATCTATACAACATATACATGTGCAGCATATATACAAGGAGTTTTTCCTCTTGAGCCAGTAGACTATCCCTCTTTTGAAGCTTTATTGCAACCCACAACTCCCGTCGTTAGACCTCATGGCAACCAGACCAAGTTGAGACGCACTTCCTTCACTAAAAGAAGAAGAGAGGTTCCGCCTAGAAGTACTACCCTCATATGCTACCCCAAGTCAAGGAAGACTGCCTCCTCACCACCTCATCCGTAGAGAGCTCAGTGCAAAGTGCTGGTGTCCAAGTAAAGCCATTGTCTATATGAGTCATGTGTTGTTGTTAAGTGCTCTACTTAGGCTTATTGAGATGACATGTGATCATAGCCTAGTGGACTCAAAGAATTAAGTCACCATGGACCTGAAAAGCCTTAAACCTAAGCCATATAAGGTTCCTCTTAGAAGTTAGGTGGATTAAGATCTTAATCAAGCTCCATTTCTCAATTTGATTCCAGGCTAGTTTAAATGTCAACTATCATCCAGAAAAACTATATACATATGTACAAAATATGCTATTTACACAGAGTTTACAAACATGCAAAATTTTTGAAAAATGTTTTGAAATCATGAATGGATGATGCATGCAGTGCAAGTTTAGCAAAAAGTATTTACACACATTTACACAAGATTTTTGCAAACTTTTGATTTTCAAAACATTTTGGAAAAATTTTGTACTATATACATAATTTTGATAATAAAATATTTACACAAGCTTTACACAAAAGATTTTTGAAATCATTTTTACAAAAATAATTTGTACACTAGCTATTTATGTTCAAATAAAAGAATGTTTATGTACATGAAAAATTTTTAATTTTTGTGATTTTTAGGGATTTTAGCCATTTTATTTATTAACACACTCACACAAAGTACGAGTTATGGCTAAAGTATATATGAAATATATACACACCCCCTATACTTAGCTCGAACGATGTCCTCAGAGTCAAGAGCGATGAAGAAGACATAACTCGTGCTAGGTATAGGGAAGTGAAAAGAAAGGCTATATACAAAGATGAATGAATAAATAGAAAGTCAAGAAGGTCTCGGGTCTTCCCCCTATACTTAGGATCAAGTAATCCTAAGTATAGCAGGCTGTACACTAAGGGAGAACCGAGTGGAGAATGTACAGGGTCTACCCCCCCTATACTTAGGGTGAAATATCCCTAAGTATAGGCAGCAAAAACAGGGGTAGAAAGAAACAAAAGAAATACTCGAAGGTCTCACATCCCCCCATACTTAGGGTAAAGTGCACCCTAAGTATAGCATAATCAACAGATGAAGAAAGGGATGTGGGACTAAATAATGTAGTGATATAGACATCTGGATCTATACAAGGCGGAAGATCAGTGAAACTCAGGCGTGAGATGCATTAGATGTGAGTCAAAGACCACATCTCACGCAAAATGAATAGGGGCAAGATCGACGACCCGCGGCTCATGATCTAGAAATGGCTTGAGCCGCTGGCCATTCACTCGAAAGGTACTCTCAGAAGACAACTCGGATATATCAATGCTACCGTTGTCATGTACCTTTCTCACCAAGTAGGGTCCCTTCCACTTGCTCTGTAGCTTCCCTGGAAATAAATGAAGCCTCGCATCAAACAACCATACTCTCTGATCAGGCTCAAAATGCTTGTGGCTGATATGAGAATCATGCCACTCCTTCACTCTCTCCTTGTAATGTAGGCTGTTCGAGAAGGCGGTATCTCTCAACTCCTCCAGGGCTGCTAACTCTGCCCTCCTCTGGTCTCCTACACCATCTGTATCCATAAGTATATCAGTAACTGCCCATAGTGACCTGTGCCTCAGCTCAACAGGTAAATGGCACGGCTTGCCATATACGAGGTGAAAGGGAGATGTGCTCAATGGTGTCTTGAAAGACGTCCTATATGCCCACAAGACCGAGTCCAAAAGCTGTGACCAATCCTTTCGGTCTGGGCGGACGACTTTCTGCAATATAGTCTTGATCTCCCTGTTCGACACCTCGGCTAGACCATTCGTCTGTGGATGGTAAGGTGTAGCAACACGATGGTCTATACCGAACTCGCTAGCAAGGGCCTTCACCTGGTCGTTGATGAAGTGAGACCCCCCATCTGAAATCAAAACTCGAAGGACCCCGAACCGCGTGATGATGTGCTTCCTCAAAAATTTGCAAACTGTCCTCGCATCAGCGGCTCGGGCGGGGATAGCCTCAACCCAACGACTAACATAATCAACGGCCAATAGAATGTACTCGAATCCCTGACTCTTAAGGAATGGACCCATGAAATCGATGCCACATGCGTCAAAAACCTCACAGAAGTGAATGGGCTGCATCAGCATCATGTCACGCTGTCCACAAGTGCCCATCCTCTGACAGTCAGTACACCTCTTCACGAACTCATCAGAGTCCTTGAAGAGGGTAGGCCACCACAAGCCGGATTGGAGCACTTTCTGTGCCGTTCTCCTCCCAGAATGATGTCCTCCTGCCTTAAGCTTGTGGCAGTAAGTGAGGACGCTATGGTGCTCCTCCTGAGGAATGCACCGATGCCAGACACTATCCCCTCCTTCGTGGTAAAGGATGGGATCCTCCCAGTGGTAGGACTTGGCCTTCGCAAGGAAGGTCTCAAGCCTCTGCCTGGGCCAATCTTGTGGGACTTTCCCAGCAACGAGAAAGTTCACAATATCGCCATACCACGGGAGTGAGGCGATAGCAAGGATCACCTCATCTGGGAAGGTCTCACAAATGGGATCAATCTGCTCAGACTCCTCAGGCTGCTCTATTAGGTAGAGGTGATCCTCCGCCACATTCTTGACTCGAGGCTTATCCTTGATCTCAATGTCGAACTCTTGGAGTAGAAGGATCCATCTAGTAAGTTTGGCCTTGGCATCCTTCTTTGCCATGAGGTATCGGATGGTGGTGTGATCAGTGTACAAGGTCACTCTAGATCCAATAATATAAGATCGAAACTTATCTAGGGCGAACACTACGGCTAGCATCTCCTTTCTGTGACCGTGTAATTCCGCTGGGCGGAATCCAATGTGCGGCTAGCGTAGTGGATAGCAAAGGGGACTCCATCCCTCCTCTGTCCCAGCACGGCCCCTACGGCAAAATCGGAGGCATCCGTCATGATCTCGAATGGGAGAGACCAATCAGGCGGTTGGAGAACATGAGCCTCAATCACACACTGCTGGAGAGTCGCAAAGGACGAAAGACACTTGTCATCGATAAGGAACTATGTTTCTTTCGTCAAGAGGTCAGTCAACGGCCGGGCAATCTTGCTGAAATCATGAATGAACCTCCGATAGAAACCAACGTGCCCCAGGAATGACCGTAACTGCCTCAAATTGGACGGCGGTGCGAGTTTTCTAATGACATCAACCTTGGCCGGATCAACCTCCATGCCCCTGTTGGAGATGATATGGCCAAGCACCGTCCCTTGAGTCACCATGAAGTGACTCTTCTCCCAAGAAAGCACCAAATGGACCTCTATACATCGCTGGAGTACCCGGTCTAGGCAGTCAAGACAGGAGTCGAATCCGTCGCCGTAGACCGAGAAATCGTCCATGAAGACCTCCAAACACTCCCCTACCATGTCCGAAAAGATCGGCAGCATGCATCTCTGAAAAGTCGTAGGGGCATGGCATAGCCCAAATGGCATGCGTCGGAAGGCGTATGTGCCGAAGGGACAGGTAAAGGTGGTCTTCTCCTGATCCTCATGAGCGATGCCCACCTGGTTGTAGCCCGAGTACCCATCCAGGAAACAGTAATGGCTCTTCCCTGCCAGTCTCTCAATGATCTGGTCAATAAAAGGCAGGGGAAAATGGTCCTTCTTGGTGGCCTGGTTGAGTCTCCTGTAGTCAACACAGACCCGCCAAGAGGTGGGTACTCGTGTAGCAATCTCCTCTCCCGACTCACTGATCACAGTCGTGATGCTCGTCTTCTTGGGCACCACATGCAAGGGGCTGACCCACTTGGAGTCGGAAATGGGATAAATAAAATCTGCGCTCCACCGTTTTGAAATCTCCTTTATGACGACCTCTCTCAGGTTGGGGTTCAGCTGCCGCTGGAACTCACGCGACGGCTTCGCCCCCTCCTCGAGATAGATATGGTGGGAGCACAACGCTGGACTAATCCCATGGAGATCTGCTACGCTCCATACATTTGCCTTGCGGTTCTTTTCAAGAACCCCCATCAAACGGGATTCTTACTCTCCAGTTAGATCGGCAGAAATGATGACTGGGTACATCTCAGGCTCGCCCGCAAGGAATCGATACTTCAGCGAAGTAGGGAGCGGCTTCAACTCTGGACAGCTGGGTGCTGGCAAATCTGGCTTAGGAAGAAGATGAGTGTATGCTACCAAGTCTGTCTGGGAGAATGAAAACGAACTCTCACAAACTGGATCTGGAGAAGGCTACTCAATTGAACTGTCTCTGATCTGCTCGGCATCTACCTCCTCCTCAGCTGTAGGCTCTGTGGGACTCAGGTCTGGCATCTGATCATCGTAATCTGCCCAATCAGACTCTGAACCCGAGGGATCTGCATCAAACAAGGTGGCATCAGTACCATCATCACACAAGGTGGCATCAGTACCACCATCACACAAGGTGGCATCAGTACCACCATCACACAAGGTGGCCTCAGTACCACCATCACTAGAAATCGTGTCGCAGTCAAGAATCGGCTCTGCTGCCACTGAAGTATCCTGGACCAGGGCTGTGCTCTCCAAGCTCTCCTCTGCTATCAACTCGGTATCAGCGGTGTCTAGAAATGAGAGGATGGCCTGTGCTGCAGGGTCTGCCCATGCTGCCCCATCATCTGTGATCACAAAATCACATTCCCGGTGGATGTCTAACCCGGCATCTGTCAGCTGCTCTGTATCTGTACTGGTCTCTGAGCATGCTCTGTCTCTGGCTCTGTAGTCCTCGACCGTCTCTATTTGTACACTCTTGCCCTCGACGTGAAAGTATACCTTCCCGCTATCATGGTCAGTCACCGCCTTGGCTGTGGCCAAGAACGGACGACCGAGGATGATGGGGGTATCGGCCACTGAATCAGGGATCTCCATGTCCAACACTACGAAGTCCACGGGGAATTGCAGGCCCTGAATAGTGACGACAACATCTCGCAACAACCCCTTCGGCCTCTTGATAGATCGATCAGCAAACTGAAGGATTGTCCTGCTCTGTCTAAGAGTGCTCAACTCGAAGCGGTCGAGAAGGGATGCCGGGAGGAGGTTGATAGACGATCCGCTATCCAATAGAGTCCGGTCGAACCTCTGCTCTCTAATGTGACATCTGACATAAGGGGCTCCTGAATCTGGCCTCTTGGTCAGCAGACGGTTCTGGATCGCGAAGCATGTGGCTTTCGTCAGCACATGAATCTCTGAATGGTGGTTCCTCCTCCTCCTCCTGACTGTAGTCCTGTCTCTCAAAGAACGCTGAAGAAGGGGGATGTGCTGCAAAGCCTCCTGAAGGGTCAGCTGTATATGGAATCGGTCAATCATGCTCTCGCTGAACTCCTCCTGCTCTCTCTTTTTTGGATCTTTTTCTTTTTTCTTCCCCTTCCCCATTAGAAGGGCTCTAGGGAAGGGGATCACAGGGTCCTTCTCAGATGAAGGACTAGGAATAGGTCTAGACGGCTCGACGGCCGGATCCGCGCATACATCAAGCACCACAGTGGGACCAGAGTAAACTAAACCTTTTCCTTTATTCACAACAGGGTTCTGAGCTACATCACTGGAAGGAAAAACAACAGATCTCTCTACATGAACTCTGGTGGCCTCAGTACCACCACGGGCTGGCTCTGCTGGACGTCTCGCGGCCTCAGTACCGTGCTCTGGCCCGGCATCTCGGGTGGCATCAGTACCACCTCCTCGAACTGGTGAAGTGGCGGCCTCAGCACCGCCGGTGGGATCAGCATCCTCGGTGGCATCAGTACCACCGTCATCATCATGAGCGGCCTCAGTACCGCTCTCCTCCTCCTCATCTGGCGCCCTGGATGTATCCTCGTGTCGTCGCTCAGATGAGGCGTCGCCGTCGGCTGGTGTCCTACCGCTCCTAAGTGTGACAAAATCAGCATCAAATAGATCCGAAGACATATCATCAAATAGATCACTAGGAGTGGCATGCTCAGTGTAAGCTACCTGCTCAGATTTCCGCTTCAGGCTGTTGGGATTCGGCTCTATCTGGGCAGGAATGTCGGCCTTCCCTCTCACAATGTCCCGCATCTCCTGGCGGAACTCGTCCATCTCCCGTCTGAAAGTAGCCTGCTGGTCCATGAGGAGGCGGGCTATGTCGTCCAAGGCAGGGCTCTCGTATGGAGGACCATGAGAGCCCGACGGGTAGCCTCTCTAGTGATGAGGCTGTTGGAACTGGTGCTGCTGCTGCTGAGAGGGGTAAGAGGAAGGGTGCTGCTGCTGGTGTGGCTGGTGAGGCTGCTCTCGCCTCCACGACTGTCCCTGCTGATAGGGACGAAGAACGAAGGATGACTGCTGCTGTGACTGGTAGACTGGGGGTTGCTGCTGGCGGTGATCTCTCTGCTGGCTGAACTGCCCTCCCTGACCGGATGACTGCTGCTGGGGCTGGGTTCCTCCACTCCCCCACCTGAATCCGGGATGGTCTCGTCGGATCCCAGGCTGAAGACGGTCATACCAAATCCCGTTGACATCCATCAACGGCTCTGCATCGTACTGGGCTGGCGGGAGTACTGCCAGAGGCTGATCCGGCCGGTATACCACCATCTGCATGTCTGGAGATGGTGGTGACTGGTAAGAGGGCTGCGGCTGCTGGTACGGCTCCGCCTGTACAAGGTGAACCTGTCTAGGCTGTTGGTGTGAGCTGGAGCGCTGGAACGAGCTGCTGCTGCCGCCGGTATCGCCTCGCGACTGAAGACGGGGCTGTGAAGCCGTCTATGCCTCCTGGAGACACATGAGCTGGGTTTTCATATCGCTCAGAGTCTGTGACATCTTCTCCATCTGAGTGATGCCCTGGCACTGCTTCTTCTCGATCAGCTCCATCTGATCCAACTTCTCACTGATGATACCCATATCCGCAGCGGATGACTCTGCATGTGCTGCTGCTACTGCGGATGAACTGGATGGACCGGCGTCGACCCGTGATATCCTCTGATACTGCACGGGTCCTGGCTGCTGCTGGGGTCTGCCCTGAGTGTACAACCTGGTCTGGGACATCACCATGTAGTTCTCGGCCATCTCCTTGTAGATGGCCCAGACCTGGTCGTGATCCTTGGCGAAATACGACCCGCCAAAAGAAGCATTCACCAAGACCTGGAGCTCTGGTGTTAGCCCGCTGAAGAAGCTCTGCACAAGGTTAGGCTTCGAAATGTCGTGGTGCGGGCATCGATCTGTAAGCTCACGGAACCTCTCCCATACCTCATGGAATTGCTCGTTGGGGTGCATGGAGAAGTTGCTGATGAGGGCTCTTGCTGCATTGGTCTGCCCGAGTGGATAGTACTTGTTCAAGTACTCGGTGCGGAGCTGCTCCCAGGTGTAAACAAACCTCCCCAAGTGCTTCAGCCAGGTGGCTCCTCTGTCGGCCAAGGAAAAGGGGAAGGCAATCATCCGAATCGTATCCTGGTCCACCTGACGGTCGTGGACAGTACTGCAGATCATGAGAAACTCCTGGAGGTGAAGATGGGGCTCCTCAGTAGCGAGTCCGTGGAAGCGGGGGAGTAACTGCAACGTGTTCGGGGGGAACTTGAAGTCCCCCACGATAGATGGAAGTACTACCCAGTGGTGCGTCAGCGTCGATCCGGGGTTGTGTAACTCCCGCATCGGTCTCGGTGGTCCTCCTGCCGCGGCTGCGGCGGCTGCTGCTGCGGCTGCTGCATCTGCATCCTCTGGGATCCTCGGTCCCTCTCTCCTTTGCTCTCTCTCTGCTCGCATCTGCTCCATCTCTCTCCTCATGTCGAGCATGAATGCTCCCTAATCCCTCAACTGCTGTTGAACGGTCTCTAGTGAGGCGATCAGGGTGGAGTTGATCGCGCCCTGGTCCAATACGAAGTGCTCAGGATGACCTCGGAAACGATCCTCAGAACTACCGGCCATGACGTCTGCAAAATGAAATGAGCCAAACTCAGGTGCTGACAAATTCGCTAATCTCTCCTCTGGCTCATGTCTCTCAGAACCGAAAGAAAGGGGGTCGAGGGGGAACAGGGCGGAGTCATACTCAGGCTTGGAGAGCTAGTCTCGGCTCTCGCGGGCCAACCTAGATGAACGGGTAGATGTTCCCGAAAGCGGTGCAGCCAGAGGCTGCCTAAGAGAGCGTCTACCCATCATCGTGATCTGATGAGTAAGGCGGATGAGATCTGGAGAAACTATGATCGGCAACCAAACCCTCTGTTCACCAACACAACACGAGCTGAAGACCGTAAAGGCTCGGTCAAATTATCTTGTCAAATTTTATTAGGTGAACAAACAATCTATCAGAGCGCTTACGTGACCTGTTGGGATACCCGATGCTACCCCAACCGACTGGCCCGCACGGAAGAGTCGGTAGTCAGTCAGGAATAACACCGGAGGGCTCTACCTAGTGAACGGGTCACTCTCTCGCGCAATCAAACCAAACAATGAGGGGGTTGCTCTCCCCAAGACAAAATTTTTAGGTCAGGTGTCTTTTAGGGTCAATAGTTTTAGCCAGTCCCAATTTTATGGTTTTTCTTTTTAATCTTTTTTCAATAAAAACAACGGCCTAACGAATTTTTCGGTTCTCCTGGTTATTTAGTCAAAAACAAGAGGGGGAAGTCGAAAAAGCCGATGCGCGATGAAATCAATGATGCATGCAGAGATAGAAATGCGTACCTTTCCTCCAACACTCTACATGCAAGTGATCCGCGCAGAAATGTAAAGACAGAAAATAAACTACCTATATGGTGCAGCGATGAAAACCGAGTCCTAAACAAGCAAGTCTACTCGAAGAACCGTCTAACTGGTCACCGATCCTTCAAGCCAAAAGTCCGGTCTCGGTCTACCCCTCCTCCTCCCGACACATCGGGTTCAGGAGCAGCGCTTGGCAGGGCAGGCTACGGCACGTAGGCTACGAAGGGGATGAGTCAGTTATTTTTATTAATCAATTATTAGTAGGTCCAATTAATCGCACTATAGGAATAGGCAAGCGATTAGGTGTGGGGACCCTACTAATTACGGCACAATCAAGCAGAAAATCCTAAGTCTAGGCGCTCGATAAAAACCGCTGAAAACTGGAAAACGCAGCAAGAAAACCAAAACCGCAAAAAAGCTGCGAAAACTCCTAAGAGTCCCCCGAGCACACCGGTGCTCGGCGAAACAGACCCGCTAGAGAAGTCAAGTCCAAGTCCAAGAGTCTAAGTGTCCTTGTATAATTACAATAATAATCAAATGAAATAAAAAATCTAAACTAATCCTCTCCCGCTCGTCTACTCTCTCACGCTCTCCAGCGGATCCGTGTACAAGGGAGCCGCCTCCAAGTTCCTCGATTGCATCGGCTTCTCGAGATCAGCCGCCTCAGTCCTCGGGCCCTCGCAAGAAAGCAGACAAGTGTCAGACCAACAAAAATAATCAAATAGTAATAAGAAAATAAAACAGGGTATATGTGCAAAAATGCAAAATAAAATAAACACTCAAAATCAAAAACAAAAATAAAAGAAAATAAAATAAAACAAAACAAAATAAAGCAAAAATGAAATAAAAACAAAAAGCCATGAAAAGCTGCGGACTCTGAAAGAGCCGCGAAAAGCCGCGAAAAAGAAAACGAAAATAAAACGAAAACTACTAAGCTGTGCTCCCCGGCAACGGCGCCATTCTGATGACACAAAAATCCGACTACTCAGGTAAAGGCATCTAAATGGTCGTTGTGACCGAAGAAATCAGACTCGAATGTGTCAATCAAGAAAAATAGACCACCAATATAAAAATCAACTCGAAAATCAATAACGGTCTTGCTATTATTTTAACCTGGTATAGCGACCAGGGTCGAACACAAGGAGCACGAAATGGCCTCGCGGCCTACGAAGTAGTCAAAAAGAAAAGAAAAGGAAATAAAAAGGTATTTTAGGTGGTTTTTAAGTCTTTTTATATTTTTTTGGATTTTTGGTTAATTAAGAAAATAAGGAAAACAATAAAACCAAGCAATTCAATTATTTATTAAATGCACTAAAAATCAACCAAAAATTTAAATAAAAATATTTTTGTGTATTTTATAAGTTTTATTGTTTTTAGTGAATTTTGGGATTTTTCTGATGTTTATTTAATTTTCTAAAAATTAAACAATGCACAAAAAGGAAGGTACTGTCCAGCCGAGCTTAAGGGACCTAGATAAAATATCTAGAAATCCCCAATAAGCCTGGAGATAATTTTCCTGTATAGAGAAAGAAATAAGGAAAATTTGAGCACCTAAATTTTTATTTTTGGGTTTTTAAATTATTTACTAGATTTTTTATGATTTTTTAAGTGTTTTGTAATTTTTATGAGTTTTAGATAATGAAAAATAGCCAAAATTGGCTAGAAAATCAAGCACAACAAAACAAACAGTAGGTAATTTTTTTTGTAATTTTTAGATAGGTTTTAATATTTTTTTTAGATTTTTAAACTCAAACAGTGATGAAAAGTGATGTTTTTGAATTTTTAAAAATATCAAATCAAAATAAAAAAGTCTCCAAAAATCCCAGAAAATTTTACACTATGGCAGGAGCCATGTGTCCAATTTTCGTTGGATTTGGAGTTGGATTGCTATTTTATTCAAAAATAGAAACTTGGTATTGTGCACAGGGACCTGAGTGCAAATACCAAGAGTCCTGGGGGTCCGGTGCAAAATACCCAGGAAAACACGCGCGTCGCGCGTGCCTGGGGCACTCACGGACCTAAATGTAAGGAAAACAAGTTCCGAGGGCTATTTGGTAACAGGTACCAAAAGCCCAAGGGCTTGTATGCAAAATACCCAATAAAAAGTACACACGCACAATTACTCTACGCACAGGGGTATAAAAGCAATAATCCGAAACTATTCATTCATTCCTTAACATCTCAGAACTACAAGGTATAAAGTGCAAATAGCCCAGAAAACCACGTATTGAAGCACGTGCTACACCATACACAGGGGCATAAATGCAAACAAAATAAAGTGCAGGATTCTCAGTGCAATTGTACCAAAAACTAAACAACTAAACTATCTATTTACAAGACTAAACACTAAATAAAATAAAAGACAGGGCCTAAGGGTAAATTACCCTTTATTAAGTCGAGCCGCTGGATGGATGCCACGTGGTAGATGAACAGTCATGATCAGATGGCCCTCCAAAGCTGGGCTCCTCGCGGTGATCGGACGGCAGAGGCGTAGCCACGTGGAGAATCGAACGGTGAAGGGCGTCGGTGGCTAAACCTTGCGCATCGGGCGGTCCAGATCGCCTCTCCAAGGATCTGACGGTGACGGGACCTCCTCAGATGGACGGCCGAGATACAAACTGGAGGTCGAAGGCGATCGGACGGCGGAGGAGGATGCTGGACGAACTGGGCGCCGGCGAACTTCGCCGGGCTCGTGGCGGCGCTGGCGTCCTCCTGGAAGCTCGCTGAAGATCGGAGAAGGTGCGTGGGAGGCTTCCGCGTCGAGTGGTGCCCTCCGATGGCCCAACCGAGCTCTGGAGAGCTCCGGCGAGGTCGGCGGAGGTGGAGCTACTGGACCGGATGGTCCAAGCCCTCAGATGGGCTTGGATGAACCTGCAAAGTAGACCAGAAAGCTCGTGGGTCGAGGGAAAAGTGCCTCGACCCCGTTAGGCGTGGTGAAGGTGGTCGGGGGGTCGATGTGGGCGAGCTCCGGCGAGGGTGTGGACGGAGGAGCTTGAACCCCAGCTCCTGTGCGAGCTGGGTTGAATGGAGGGGTGCAGAACGTGTGCGAGGGAAGGGCGAATCCGATGGTATGGTCCGATGATCGAGTGAAAGGTGGGGGTGGTCAGAATCGGAGATGAACGGCGACGACGCGATTTGGGGGAAATCGGAAATTAAGGAAATAGAGAAGAAACTACAGCTACCTGGGTGGATGAATGGACTGTGGACGAGCTTGCGAAGCTCTGGGTCCTCGCCTCAAGGAGCGTCGACGTCCGAGGCTCGAGCTCCTGCTCTGGGCGGAGCACGGCGGTGGAGACTCGCCGGATCAGTGATCTGAGCGCCCTCAGCCTCGCTGCAACACCTCCTGGGCAAGCTGTCACTCTCGCGATGAAGGTGGAGGTCACTGGAAGGAAGAACGACAAGCCAAAGATGGAAGAATAGGTGGCGGAGCTCGAGCTTAAGTATGGGTGCAGGTCCGGCTAGAAGAGGTCGGGTAGGGTATTCTAGAGCGCGGATCTCGAGGCGGATACCCTGGCGAGGGTGTCGGATGTGACGTGATCAAAACGGACCCGGGGTTTAGGGGGATGATGATCGGGTTTGGACACGAAAAAATCGAGAAATCGGGTCGGGTGTCAAAACCCGTGGGAAGTAGTCCTGGGCGGGGCAGTTGACCGGGCGGTCAACAATCCTCTGGACCAATAGGAGGCTGCCACCTGGAAATTATTTGGAAATTCGTATAAAAATAGCAAATGGCTTATTTAATTAAAACTCAAAACATGAAATATTTTTGTTTTAATATTTTCTATTTTTTGTGATTTTTAATTAATTTTTCAAAATAAAAATACGGTATTTACATTATATAGCTATATATAGGTATATGTACAATATATGGTTTTTAATTTTGATTTTTAATTTGTTATTTTTATACAATTTTATTGCCATTTTATATTTTATTTATTTATATCATAAAATAAGGAATAAAAAGATATTTTCATTTTATTTTTATTATTTTTATACATAGGTGAAATAAATAGGTATGTACATATATATACATGGTATATTTACAATATTATTTTTTATTTTTAATTTTGTTATTTTTATTTTATTTTTGTTTTAATTTATTTTATTTATTTACATTATATAATATAGAATATTTACAAAATTTTTGGAAATTAATTTTATTTATTTATAAGGCTAAATAAATAGGGAAGAGTGGAGTATATACAAGGTGACTATGTACATGAATGATGTTTTTGTTTTCTTTTTAATTTTTCTATTTTTGTCTTGATTTTATATTTATAGATATATACAAATATTTACAATCCTATTTTAGTCTATTATTGGGAGGAAAATATTTTTATTATATTTACATAAATATTTACACATATGAGCCCCTATCTCCCTCTACTTTGGCTTTTATGCGGTCAGGCCCATGCTGAGCCCTCCCTTGGGTTAGGTTGCTCAATAGTTATTCTAAATATTTCCCTCTTTTTCTTTTTAATATTTATTCTTTTATTTTTGCACAAAAACATGCTAATTATTACTTTTTACACAATGCATGCTTTTGGTATTTATTTATATTTACAATTATATACATGCATTTGCAAAGGTTTTTGTAGCTAAAATATAAGAATAAAGAGTGATGAATGAGTATTCATCAAGGGGTTGATCATGTTCATAGATCGACCTTTGGTCGATTAGAGGTGTCCTTCGTATCTCCCTCATCATTTAGGGCGTCGATGTCTTCGTCTTAGCCCCACACGACCTCGTAGCTCTGCCACCAACGGTGCTGCTGGGCCTCGCAACTCTTCGCCTTCGCGATGGTACGATGACTAGTGTATCATCATTGAGGGTGAAGGCTTCACCTGTGTCCCGTCCTGCCTCATTGTTGAAGACCTGGGCCCATGTCATCGAGGGGAGGAGGATGGAGAGCCGTAGAAACCCATCCTCTCCGTGATCCTCCGCAGCGAGACCAAGTAGGAGGTGACATAGCCTCTGTCTGAGAGTAGACCATGGTCCCATCACCTGAGCATGAAGTGAGCAACGGAAGAGGTAGGAGCACCTCCAACGATGGTCGGTGTTCTAGGGCATGGTGGCTCAACGGAGGTGTTGAAGGCAACGCCGAAGGGAAAGGAGTAGACAGTGAGGGTGGGTTGGATAATTCCTCTGGCAAAACGAGGGCGAAAATGGAAAGGTAGCTACAGGCGGGTGGTAGATGGAATCAAGAAGGGTAAATGGTTAATTTTTGCGGCAAAAATTAATGGGTGGTCGGTGGAAGTGCTCTCTCTTAATATATGTTACTGGATCTGATGTCTTTTGTTTATCCGTAGAAAAGGCATCTACAGATGAGAATGGGTTCGTTAGTTGCAGAACTGGGAATTTTATCAATGAGAGATCAAATATATAACTATTATGTATGCTTAAAAAGGAAAGATCTATGTATTTTCGAATGATTTTTTCAAATAGAACTAATATTTTAAAATGAACCTCTTTAAATTTTGATAAACTTACAATTTAAATATATTATTAGTGTTAGATTTTCAAATAGATTGGTATTTTATGTAGTGATTTTTAAATTTTGAGAAAAATAATAATTTAAGCCTTTTTAAATCCATCTTAAAAAGGCTAAATTATCAAGTGAAATTTTGAACCAAAAAAGTTCGTAGTTAAAAGGAAACAATAAATTTATTTACAAGGAGTAATAAAAATAATGTGAGAGATAAATAAACTCAAATACAATTATATATCAAATTATTTTGATACTTTGGAAGTGATTGGATAAACTATATAAAGACGGTAAAATTGATGGGGATAAGATTTGAACCCTAGCCTCCAAAATAATAATCATGTTAATCTTACACTTAACCATTTAATGACTCTACAGTATTTCTCTAACAACATTAATTATAATGCATTTAGGATCGTATTAAAAACTTCATACATTGTATAAGTGACATATAAATAGTTCTACCCCTGTTTGGAAATGATTGGATAAATTATATAAAGAAAGTAAATTGGGGGAAACAAGATTCAAACCGTGGTCTCCAAAATTATAACCATGTTACTTTACCACTTAACCATTTAATGATTAAATAATCTTTCTTTAACAATATTAATTATAATACAATTAAGAAGTAACCATATTAACTTAATACATCATACAATTACCCCCCCAGAACATATACTGGTTCCGTCCCTGGATTCGCTAGACACATCATTCTAATCTGAGTGTTCCATGTTAATATCTTAATAGGACTAGGACTGCAAGTACGTTGTCTCCCTATATTGACTAGATAGAGATCGTTCATACAAGTATCCTCTTGTGGTCGAGGTCATTGACTTCTGCTATGGTTGCATTGAATGACTCTTGGAATTATTGACACCTATAGTGCAATAGATGTGCTTCCATCCCATGCAAATAATTTGTCTCATCCTTGGTCTAGAGACGGGCATCGATCAAATTGGCCAAAAATTGACGAAGGAAAATTAAGTGGGGGAGCAGTGCAACAAGTGGCGGTCTAAGTTTCATGTACTACAAATGTCGTCGTCTCTTCCTGTTGTTATGATCCGAGGGCTGAGGGGACTCCACGTGGATGATCGGACGGTCTGGAGCGGTGGCGCCTCCTCAAAGAATCCTCGGGAGTGATCGGACGGTGGAGAGGGCGCCACGTGTGAAATCCAACGGTGGACAGTAGTGGGCACCTCTCCCGCTGATGGATGCTCCAGGCCTCGCCACGTGTCGATCAGACGATGGCTGCTGGTGGCGAAACCCTGCAATGGATGGACGGCTCCAATCAAATCTGGAACTGCATGGTCGATCTGACGGTCGAGGAGGATACAGGAAGAACAGATGGCCGACAAACTTCACCGGCCCGATACTCATGCGTGGGGACTCCTCGGAAGCTGCCGAGATGCGAAGAAGAATCGCCTCGGTGGTCCGCAACCAATGGAGGCCTCCGATGAAGCTGGAGGCGTCGGAGATGCTCCGACGACCAAGGCGGAGCTGGAGCTGCTGCTCCTAAATGTTCAGGACCTCATATGGACCTGTCTTGACCTGCAAAGTAGCGCAACAAACTCCTGGGTCGAGGGCAAAGTGCCTCGACCCGGTTAGGGGCGAAGTGGGTGGTCGGTGCGTCAGGGCGAATGGTCTCCGGTGATGCGACGACGAAGGAGACCGACTCCCAGTTCCTGTGCGAACTGGGTTGAATGGATAGGAGAAGAATGTGCGTGGAGAAGGGCGAAGGTGAAGGTCGGGTTAATCGACGGAATGGGTAAACGATGTGGCTGGAATCGATGGTCGTCGACGATGGATGAAATTGGGGGAAAATGGAAATTGGCGAAATAGAGAAGGAACTAGGCTTACCAGATGGCTGAGATCGACTGTGGTTGAGCTGCTGAAGCTCTAGGTCCTTGCCTCGAGGGTCGTCGATGCCCGAGGCTTGAGCACCACTCCAGGGGCAGCGCACGGCAGCGCTAGGTCACCGGATTAATGGTCGGGACTCCTCCTCCTCACTGCGACACCACCAATCGCTTGTTGTCACTCAGGCGAAGGTGCTGGAGGTCCTGGGATGGAAAGAGCGGAGCCAAAGATGAGTGAAATGTGCGGTGGAGCTCGGATTAAATATGGCTAGGGGTCCGGCTAAGAGAGGATCGGGCGAGCTTATCGGAGCACGGACCCCGAGACTAACCACCGGGCGTGGATCTAGGACGTTCAATGATGGATTAGGACGCGGGGTTAAAGGTTTTGGCGATCGGATCATGTGGGGATAAATGGGAGAAAACGGGTCCGGGCACAGGATCCGCGGGTCTGTGGTCTAGGGGGGAGTTGACCGGGGGTCAACATCCCCCGTGGACCAATCATGAGCGACCACGTCAAAAAGATTTAGAAATTCAATTTAAAATAATAAATGGCCGATTTTAGAAAACGTTAAAACATGAAAAATGTTTCTTTTATTTTAAATTATTTTTTTGTGATTTTTATTTATTTTTTTGAAATAAAAATTAGGTATTTACAATATAGTATTATATATAGGTATATATACAATATTATCTTTTTGATTTTTGATTTTTAATTACTTATTTTTATACATTTTTGTTCCAATTATATATTTTATTTATTTATAGCATAAAAATTGGAATATTTTGGTGTTTTTATTTTATTTTTATTATTTATTTACAAGGGTAAATAAATAGTTTTATTTATGTATATATGGTATATATACAATGTTGAGTTTGGATTTTATTTTTATTTCTTTTTGTTTTATTTTTATTTGTGTGAATTTTATTTTATTTATTTACGCCATGGAATATAGAATATATACAATTTTTATGGGATTTTTATTTATTTATTTATAGGGGTAAATAAATATATAAGTGAGTCTATGTACATGGTGAACATACAAGTGTGAAGGCATTTTTATTTTCTTTTTAATCTTCCCATTTTTATTTTATTTTAATATTTACAAATATATACAAATAAATAGAAACCCATTTTTATTTTTATTTAGAGGAAAATATTTTTATTTAGTTACATGTATATATTTACACACATGAGCTTCCTTATCTCTCTCTACTTGGACTTTTATGCGGTCAGGCCCATGCTGAGCCCTCCCTTGGGATTAGGTCACTCAATATTTATTCTAAATATCTCCCTCTTTTTCTTTTGTTCTTTATTCTTTTATTTATGCACAAAAACATGCTAATTATTTAATTTTATACAATGCATGTTGAATTCTAATTATTGATATTTACATATATCTACATGTGTTTGGCAAAGGTTTTGTAGCTAAAATAAAAGAATAAAGAGTGCTGAATGGGTATTCATCACCCACACGCATGCGCCACTCCCCTACGGCCGAGCTCCCGTCCTCGCCACAACCGCCTGGTCACCCGATGCCGCATCGGCCCCCATCGCGGCTGCGAGCACTCACGCCCGTGCCTCATCAAGCCCTAGTGGGTTCCATTTTTGGAACCCACGTTCAAGGTCATTATTTATTATTTATTTTTTTGTGAAAAATTCGTAATAAACCTATTAAGTTTCTTTATTTGCAAAAGTGCCCCTACACACATTTTTGTTTTTTGAGTTCTATCTCTGTATTTCAACGACACCCTATATTTATGCTTAAATTTGGGCGTCATTTTTGCACCATTTTTTATACAAAAATTGCATTTTGTATATCATTTAAGTCTCTACCTTTTAGCTATTTAATTGTAATTTTGTGAGCATTGGGTAATTATCTAAAATTATTTTGGTAAAAAAACGGGATATTTTACCCATTTTTTGGTTTGTAATTCATATTTAATTAAATATTGATCCAAAAATTGTGCAAAAAATAGATATGATGCTTCTCAGTGATCTTTAATTACTTTCCAAATTTTGTCAAAAATGGAGATGTCTTGTGCCAAAAGTAAATTATTAAATGATTTCAGTAAATGATTTTTAATTAAATCCATGAGTATCTTTTTCACAAAATTTTAAGTCTCCCAGATTTCTCATTAAGATTCTATTTGAGATAAATCACTCTCTGGATAACTTGATTTTATAGATTAATTACGAATTAAATACTAACAGTCATTTTGTTTTCATTTAAAAACTCATAAAAAATCATATATTGTCAGAAAATTCCAAAAAAATAATATAGCTTCATTTCATCATGTTTAAGTTCCAGTAAAAAATTCATAATTTTTGCATTTTATTTAGACGAAAAATTGCATAAAAACCCCTAAAAACTTTGCATTTTTCATTGTTGCATCTTAAATCCAAAATTTCCAAAAAAAATATTTTACATCCCTCATTGGATTAGGTTCCCAAGAAAAATAAAATTTGGCTAATTTGGCTTAATTTCATATTAAAATTAATTTGGCTAAATTATTTGATTCCTTAATAACCTAGTTCAATCGCATTTGTGCATTGGCATTTTTCTTGCATAAAAAAATTAAAATAAATCCCGCTTGGAAAACCATGAGCTAATTCGTCTAACTCGATCCGAAGTTGTTCCTTTGCCTCCTTGAGTTGACCCGAGGGCTTTTCCAGGTTAAAAATACATAAAACCACACATTAATTAATTTCTTGATTCATTGATTCATGTGGTTAATTTTTGATCGATCCATATTGTGTGACTACAACAACACGACACATTTAATTAGGGAATTTTAGCGATCCATCAACTACTTGGGTATTTTAGAGGCTATCCATGGGAGTCTGGAGACTCAATCGTACATGGTAATGGATAAGCGTCACAGAGGATACTAGATCGGTAGCAGATTGTCATGGAGCATGTAGCAGTGCAAGCACAACGGAGTATAGACAGTAGTGCAGGACATGATAGTGGATGCACACAATGGGTACGTACGTGAGCACAGAAGGGCGGTATGCAGTGAAGCAGTACGCATTGAGGAGCAATGCGATACGATCACATAGGTTTACGCACGAAGGCGCACAGTATCGGTATTGATGAGTGGCTGTCCAAGGAGGCATGGAGCATTGCAGGTGCTGGGTATGAGCGTTGTCGAGCAAGCTCGGTAATACATGCATGAAAGTGGTCTGGAGGCCTCGATAGAGAAGTTCTGGAGGACTTCCCCTTAGCATGCAGAACGCTAAGGAATGGTTTACCGCACGAGGGTCTGGAGGTTGTGGGCTCCCTTTGGCACCAGATCGAGTGTTAAGTGGCACTTGGTGGATTATGGCAAAGTTGTATCAACAAGCATTGGAGAGCGAGTGTGATGATGACTGGGCAGTTGATGTGGCATCAACCATGTGAGAAGACGAAAGGACAACAAGGGAGTCGAATAGACGAGAAGACGAAGAGTTGCCGCAGAACGTAAGGGTTATCGAAGAACTCGAAGGGTCTCTTATGTCTTTATTGGCATTATTGTAAATGTAATGATAAGTGTCACTTGGGTTGCCTTGAGTCTTGTATATAAGGAGGGGTGGTGGTTCATTTGTAATAACACACACGATAAAGAGTATAGAGTGTCACACCCACTCCAGAGCGAGACTCCTCTTCTAATAAGAGAAGAAGCTTTGTGCATGTCATTGTGTAATTGTGTGGTTGTGTTCTTTAGTGTGTGTGTGAGTGAGTTCTTAAGAGTGTTATTGAGCAATCCATAGAGTCGTGCCCATGCTTGTTTTGAAGCGTCGGTGCGCGAGGAAGCTAGAGTATGACAAGAGTTGGAGCATGTCCGTGATTGTTCTACTCGGGAAGGTTGGTTAGATAACGTCGCACAGGTCGAAATCGATGCGGGATTTTGACCATGTGACAATTGATATCAGATCTTGGTAGGTGCCAAGAAAGTGGGCAAGAATGCGGGCAAATTTAGGAGCGGTTGTCGGTGTAGTCAATCGCGGGAGCAAAGGATACTTATCGGTGCAAGTATATCTTCAATCGACGGAACATAGATGGTGGGTGTCACCGAGCACGTTGCAGCACTGGAGCAAATGGTGGTGGAGATGGAGTCCATTATTGGAACTCATGGCCACTGCATCACCATCTTGGAGGATCGCACTTGAGAAGGATCAAATGTTGGGGACGAAACCACATGCTCGACGAAACAAATCAAGTCCTTGGAGGGCAAACTGTAGGCATTCAGCTCGATGATGGGGGATCTATGCAATGAGATCTCCCTCATCAAGAGGGCTATGGTGAATAGCGGGAGCTCCATGAAAGTACAACAATGCAAGGTACCCCAACCCAAACCCTTCACAGGTACGCGGAGAGCGAAGGATTTGGAGAACTTCCTACGGGATACGGAAGTTTACTTCCAGCGACCAACATGAGGGAAGACGATAAAGTCAGCTTGGCATCGATGTACATGTCGAGCGATGCCAAGTTATGGTGGAGGAGCCGTGCAGCAACTAGACAAGACTGAGGATATCATGTTGGGACGATCTAATCACGGATCTGAATGTGTAGTTCCTACCAAAGAATGCTGCATGGATTGCATGGGAGGCTCTTTGATGCCTGAAGCAGACAGGCACTGTTCATGAGTACGTGAAGTAGTTCACATCTTTGCTGCTGGACATCAAGGGAATGTCAGACGAGGACAAACTGTTCAACTTCACGATCGTGTTGCAAAGCTGGGCCCAGCTGAATTACGAAGGCAGGGGGTGAAGAACCTGAATTCAGCAGTTGTGGTGGTGGATGCGTTGGTCGACTACGGTACCCAACTAGACCACAAAGCTAAAGAGATGGAGTTCACTAGCAAGCTCAAGGCACAGTCGAAGGACAAGGGCAAAGGTGTTACCCTAGATCCACCAACGGAGGAACAAGAGTACTCCAAGAAGAAGGAGCAACCAAGAGCAAGGGATACTTCTTATGCGACATACCGCATCAGGCGCGGGAGTACCCAAAGAGGGAGAAGCTCAACGTGTTTCGTACGGACAAGGATAAAGAAGAAGGTGAGGTATGCTTGGGAGCAATCGGTGCTACATGCAAGGATTGCCTCACAACACTTCGAGTCAAAGCTTCGAACTTAGTGGAGGGAGGGAACTCTACCGCAAAGAGCTTTGGAGGCGCCAAGGCTCGACCGAGGATGCACATGAGTGAGAAGGTGCATGTTGAGCACCAACATGTGTGCTGGAGTGACGACTCGCAAAATCGGCCCTTTAATAGAGTGTTTTTATCACTCAGAATAATCATCGTAGTCGGGCCGATTTCGGTCGTCAAAGCGATCACCTCATTTAAAGATATGCCATAAATCGAAATGAGGTGATCGAAAATTTATTTTTACTTGGCAAGATACCAAGGTCGAACTCAGGGACACGAGCCTCTCTTGTATTGATCGGATTTTAAGTTTGTTTAATCAAGTGTTGAATTAAAGCCTATAGGTCAAAATATGCAAAGACAAAATAAGACATGACATGACAAGACAATGCATTAAAATAAATATGCATTTTTTTATCCATTTTTTATAATGCACATAAATGAACATGCAAAGCGAACGATGTGCAATTAAAATATGCCCTAGGTGAAAATAATGAGCCAAAATAAATATGAGCTAATTTCGTGTTCAATTAAAAAGGCAGATGCGATGAACAATGTTAAACAAGGCATCAGTGCAAGTTCACATAGACACATGTCTATAAAATAATTCATAAGACTCATTGTGTCAAAGACAACAACTAAGCATGCCATTAGAAAGAGCATCAAACCAGCTTTAAAACGAAACTGAAATCATCTCAATCGGATAAACATAGCTCAAGATATTCAGAAGAGAAACCAGGGGCATAAGTGCAAGAAAACATAAAAGATAACTACAAATAGGTCCTGGCAGGGACTAAAATGGAAATAAGTAAAAGTACTGGACTTCCCTGTAAAATACCCTCTGCTCACGCTCGTTGCACGTGATACAGGGACCTATCTGCAAATTGGAGAAGACGGCGGGGGCTCCCTGCAATTTGCCCAGAAGGCATTTGGTGTGCACGTGCTACCTCCAGGCTCGGATTGATCCTAGGCTCGGGGGAGGCTCGGCTGCTTCGGCTAGGCTTGGACGTAGGCTCGGGCTCGCTGCAGGCTCGGTGGAGGCTCGGGAGAGGCACGGTGCATCCAAGCCTGGAGGCTCGGACGGGAGGCTCTGTGCAGGCTCAAAAGCCACCACGTGGCCGAATGAAGGCCATTGGATCATGAGGATCCAAGGGCTACTGGTAAGGACGTTGGTGGACGACGTGGCTGCGCGAAGATCGTCGGATCGAAAGGATCCAACCGCTGCTGATGTTGATGGCGTGGCCTCGTCATGGCCGTTGGATGATCGCCGAGAAAGGGGGCATCCAACGGCGCCTGTAATGTCTCCCTCGGCCGAAGGCTGGCGGCGACGTTGGAGCTCCGGTGAAGGAGCTCCTCCTCCGCCTCTCGTCTCCGGCTGCACGTGACCTCCCCGAAGCTCCATGGATGACCGTCGAGGAAGCTGAGAGCTAGGGGGAGGTCCAGAAGGCTCTGGTGCTGCTCGCCGAGGCTCAGAGGACAGTTGCGGCGTCGATGAAGTAAGCTCAGGCAGAGCTCCGGCCATTGAAAGCTTCGAAGACCTGCAGCTTAGTAGAGCATAGCCGAAGCATAATCGCGTGCGTGCGTGCGAAGTGGGATGAAGATGGGAGCTCATCGGGGACGGAGAAGGTGGAGAGCTCGGAGCTCCTCCGCCTCGAGGGCGGAGGAGGTGGTCGGAGGCGATGGGGGGTATGGAAGAGGGAGAGCATGGTCGGAGGAGCAGGCGTGAACGGGGTGGTGTTGGCGGAGCTAACGGAATGATCATTGGAGGGCGAAAACGGCCGGAGAGGCCTGATTAAATCGATGAAATCGAATAAAAAATCAAAGGAGGTTCAGAGGAGCTTACCTGCGATGGGGTGGAGCGGAGGCTTGGGCTGGACATCGGGATCGATGCCCGGGTCTTCGCTGAACACCTTCAGCCACCTGGTGCAGCTCGGGCAGTCGCCACGAGGCGCCGCAGCTCCGCCGTCGAAGGCGGAGGGTCTCACCGGGATTGGAGTCGTCGTCGCTCAATCGCACCGCCTCCCCCTGTCACGGGGAGGCGGAGGAGGGCTGGGCTCCCTTCCTTGTAAAGGTGGACACCGGCGAAGGAGCGTGGGACCGGTGTATTTGAAGAGAGAAATGGCGGAGGTGATGGTTGACGACGTGGGTTTCGAAGGCCGATGTGGGACGACTGGCGGGTGGTCGTGGTACGTGGGATGATGCGCGAGATGGAGTGAAGATGGGGGGAGACCAGGAGATGGTTGGCGAGATGTGATGTCGACTGGAGTGGTGGAGAAAATGGGAAGGGGGAAGGTGTTGTGCGAGGTGGAGAACGTGGGGAAGAAGAAGTTCTGGAGGTTGACGATGGTCTCCTGACCGTTGGATTTGGAGATCCAACGGTGGGGATTAAGGCGCGAAGTAGCGGCGTGGATCAGATCAGGGGCGATGCGAACGGAGGGCGTCCGTTGTGCCACGTGGCGCGCTGTGGATCAGGCGGCTACGAACGGCTGTGATGGAAAGAGGGGGCCGATCGAGCGGATGAGGATCGAGGCGGAAGCATCGGCTGAGATGAAAGATCAGGAGAGTGATCCAGTGGTGAGCACACCGCCACGTGGCGTGAGGGAAGAGCGGCGACAACGAGCGGTGGAGATTAAGGTGCGGGTCTGATCGAAGGGTGGAAGAAGAGGCGGGTACGTGGAGAGGCCTGGGCCGTTGGATCAGAGAAGGATCCAACGGCCAAGGAAGCAGGCGGCTGAAACAAGAGAGGCGGGGCCACGTGGCGTCCCCAGAACGGGCCACGTGGCCCAATCAAATTATTGCAAAAGTATTTTGGATTTTTGGGGGCTTAAATGGCCGATTTTGGAAAAACTCAAAACATGAAAGTTGTAGATCTTGACGAGATCTACAAGTTTCATGTTGACCAAAACTAGAGAAGAGATCAAATGAAGACACGAAATATTTTTGAGGGTATTTTTAAGTCTAAAAATACCACGAATTTTGTTTTGTCATTTTTTTGTGGTTTTTAATTTATTAAGGACTCTGTTAATTATTAGACAATAACAGGGATTTATTGACAAAACCTTAAGCAAGGGGGTTAATTATAATAAATAAAGATGATGAAACTGAGGTTCATCACCCCCCTATACTTAAACTATGCTCGTCCTCGAGCATCAAAAAGAATGACTAAGTTGGATTAACCCCCTTGTGCATGTGAATACAGGATCCAATCTGATCAAGTCGACTCGGCTTCAGAGATCCAAAATTCTAGAGTTCAACCCAGCCTTAATCAAGAGGCTTCCAATTCCTCTATTTCTCTAGACTCTCTCTGATATACATATAAACTAAAGGATATGAAGTTTAGTGTTGACTGCAATTCTGAGAGTAGAGTCAATTTGTCACCCAAAATCTTGGTTCGAAAAAAATCTCCTAAGGACCCAATCCTCAGCACTAGGGAATAAATCAAATCTTGCATTCAGTCCACCGTCTCTTTAGTTGTCAGACTTAGAAAGTGTAGATGGCAGGCCATGAATGGAGGGCATGGGATTGTGTCAGTTCTTCTCTCCCTCTCATTGGAACAAGGATTCTCTCTAGTGCCTTTTTACGCAACACATTTTTTTGGTGTTGATCAGTGCGTCCGTCAAGAGAAGATGGAGCCGTCTGCACTTGTTTTCCTGGGAGTACACCGGGGTGTGTCTCTTTTGAGTACCTATCGTACCTTCGACACCCAGACTTGTAGCATTTACGATGCAGAGCCCTTTTTTGGTGCAAGCCCGACTCCTGGTCCTAATAGCGGTGGTCCAAGTGGACACTTTGAGAAGTTTGGGAGCGCTCGCCTTTGGTGGAAGCTCTTTGATTTGTAACTTTGGTGGAATGAGAGCTTTTCTTTGAATTTCATTGACTTGTAAAATTTGTGGCTAGCTCCACTGCTTTTACCAAGAGTTGGCGCACACTGATCAACATTTTTTATTTATTTTTCACACCCAGGCACTTAGGTTAATGTCAAGAGATTAATATAAGAATCAAGTTCTCATACTGGCTAATATTGCTGACACTCAGGTTTCATGAAGCCTCCAAAGATTTTATCCCATCCTCGAGCATCATTAGATCAAATCCAAACTCGACTTCCTCATCCCAATCCCTTAGGTGAAAAATCAACTCATCTCATCAAAAACCGCAGTCGTGCATGTGATGTGCTGATCATATTCTTTATGTCTGAGACTAAGCATGGAATATAGCATGCAAATCTAGAAACTTAGGGGAATGTGGATGATTAAGTCTAAGACCCTGATGGCTAAGGCTGGTTAACCTAAAATCTCAAAGACTTCTAAAAGCTAAGTCTTCTCGACCAATTCAGATCCTGGGTGAAAGTGAAAGTGTAGAGGACTAATCCAACTTCTTCATTCAAAAACAAGACACTTTTTTTTTAACTTCAAGAGATATTAGAACTTTCTAAGCTCAATTGAGCATCCGCAATTCAGCCAGTATGGATGTAAGTACAGGCCGAAGCCCGTTGCTTGAGGACGGGGCCTTGCGCGATGTCATCTAAACCATCCAATCTGCTAAGGGCGAACCCTCACTGAATGCGGCTGACTTAATTGGGTTTAGTAGTCACCAATGACTCTTAAAGGATTTTTAGGAGTTTTCTGATTTTTATGGATTTTAATAAAGTTAAAACACATGTTAGACTCAACTTTTCTTGAAAAGAGAAGGCAATTTCTCAAAACCACGTCACACAAAATAAAAAAATTTTCAAAACATTTTCAAAAAATCATTTTCGAAAATATTTCTATAAAATAGTGTAACATAATATCGAAAAACCGCGAAATCCTTTGAGTTCTCTTAGTCCAATGATTTTTACCTTAGCCAAAAAGTTTTAAATTTTTCAAAATTTTTCAGATTATAGCTAAAGTAAATATACGGTAAATACGGTATACCCCCCTATACTTAAACTTTGCTATGCCCTCATAGCACTAGATGTTACAAGTACATAGGTCCGTTTAAATATAGAAGAATATACGGGAGCTAAGAGAGGCTCCCCCTATACTTAGGTTAGAAATAACCTAAGTATAAAGGCAAGAAAAGATGAGTAGAGAAATCACAGGGACTTGGGTCCCCCCTATACTTAGGCTGAGATTAGCCTAAGTATAAAGATGGGAATTGATGTTGGAAGGGACCCAAGGTGAACGAAGAAGAGGGATGGATTTACAAGTGAGCGGTTTTGATTCTTGTAGATGAAATGGAGTGACTATGGTTTTGGGGTTGTGTGTCGCAACAAAGGCTCAATTCAAGCAAGCAAACCCTTAGTTTCACCAACTCACACATGAAACCAACCAAGGTTGGTTAATTATCTTGTCTGTTTTATTGGTGATAAAACATTAAATATTTACGCGAAGAAAAT
Source organism: Ottelia alismoides (assembly GCA_037367405.1). Lineage (NCBI taxonomy): Eukaryota > Viridiplantae > Streptophyta > Magnoliopsida > Alismatales > Hydrocharitaceae > Ottelia > Ottelia alismoides. The sequence goes on from JAZKJV010010283.1 coordinate 889,558, forward strand.
ATGAATCAAGGCATATGCGCGGGTGTTGCTCTCCCAAAACCGAATTTTACTCCATTTTAGGTTGACTTGCAATTAACAGTCCCAATTTTATTTTAAATTATCACTGAATTTAAGGTTAGCACATCAATCAGAAAATCATCATCTACCGTTCATTCCATTTTCCATTAATCCTAGGTGATCAATCTAGGAAATGAAAGCCGTGAAAAACATGCATTCGATTAAGAAAAACGCGATCGAGGCTAAGCGAGAAATCATGTAGTGATTTGACGATAAAAGCCGCGAAAAAAATTGGGGCCGTTTTGAAAATCAAATTCAACATGTATGCAAGTTGAAAAAGCCGCACCTAATCATGCATCTATTAGCGGTGATTGATCTTCATTAATTTTATCTAAGTGATGCGAGATTAAGTGCGTCTATTTTTGAAGTGTGTCCTACCTACGATCAAGCACATAAAAATAAAGTGAACTAGAAGAGCCGCGTGCCTATCCTAGGTCGACACTCAAGTGGGGGCGATCCCCACACAACCACGATCGTTCGATTACAATCGCGAGTCTTCGATCGAAGACCGCTGTAAACGACGAATTATTAATAAAAATATAATGCAACAAAAATGCGAGACACATTTTTTTTCTTTTCTTCCTTATTTGCTCCAAGCATGCTCCTGCGGCTCCTCGCAGCGGGGCGCGTCTTGCTCCTCGCCTCCTTGATCCATCAAGGGCCCTGCCACAGAAACAATCGTTAGATATCAAATAAGAAAGAAAAATTTTATATGCAAAATATGTGGTTAATTGACCTATAAAAAGGAACACCGAATTAAACAAACAAAAATCCAAAAAATAAAAGAAATGAGCCGTGTCCCCGGCAACGGCGCCATTTGACGACTCGCAAAATCGGCCCTTTAATAGAGTGTTTTTATCACTCAGAATAATCATCGTAGTCGGGCCGATTTCGGTCGTCAAAGCGATCACCTCATTTAAAGATATGCCATAAATCGAAATGAGGTGATCGAAAATTTATTTTTACTTGGCAAGATACCAAGGTCGAACTCAGGGACACGAGCCTCTCTTGTATTGATCGGATTTTAAGTTTGTTTAATCAAGTGTTGAATTAAAGCCTATAGGTCAAAATATGCAAAGACAAAATAAGACATGACATGACAAGACAATGCATTAAAATAAATATGCATTTTTTTATCCATTTTTTATAATGCACATAAATGAACATGCAAAGCGAACGATGTGCAATTAAAATATGCCCTAGGTGAAAATAATGAGCCAAAATAAATATGAGCTAATTTCGTGTTCAATTAAAAAGGCAGATGCGATGAACAATGTTAAACAAGGCATCAGTGCAAGTTCACATAGACACATGTCTATAAAATAATTCATAAGACTCATTGTGTCAAAGACAACAACTAAGCATGCCATTAGAAAGAGCATCAAACCAGCTTTAAAACGAAACTGAAATCATCTCAATCGGATAAACATAGCTCAAGATATTCAGAAGAGAAACCAGGGGCATAAGTGCAAGAAAACATAAAAGATAACTACAAATAGGTCCTGGCAGGGACTAAAATGGAAATAAGTAAAAGTACTGGACTTCCCTGTAAAATACCCTCTGCTCACGCTCGTTGCACGTGATACAGGGACCTATCTGCAAATTGGAGAAGACGGCGTGGGCTCCCTGCAATTTGCCCAGAAGGCATGTGGTGTGCACGTGCTACCTCCAGGCTCGGATTGATCCTAGGCTCGGGGGAGGCTCGGCTGCTTCGGCTAGGCTTGGACGTAGGCTCGGGCTCGCTGCAGGCTCGGTGGAGGCTCGGGAGAAGCACGGTGCATCCAAGCCTGGAGGCTCGGACGGGAGGCTCTGTGCAGGCTCAAAAGCCACCACGTGGCCGAATGAAGGCCATTGGATCATGAGGATCCAAGGGCTACTGGTAAGGACGTTGGTGGACGACGTGGCTGCGCGAAGATCGTCGGATCGAAAGGATCCAACCGCTGCTGATGTTGATGGCGTGGCCTCGTCATGGCCGTTGGATGATCGCCGAGAAAGGGGGCATCCAACGGCGCCTGTAATGTCTCCCTCGGCCGAAGGCTGGCAGCGACGTTGGAGCTCCGGTGAAGGAGCTCCTCCTCCGCCTCTCGTCTCCTGCTGCACGTGACCTCCTCGAAGCTCCATGGATGACCGTCGAGGAAGTTGAGAGCTAGGGGGAGGTCCAGAAGGCTCTGGTGCTGCTCGCCGAGGCTCAGAGGACAGTTGCGGCGTCGATGAAGTAAGCTCAGGCAGAGCTCCGGCCATTGAAAGTTTCGAAGACCTGCAGCTTAGTAGAGCATAGCCGAAGCATAATCGCGTGCGTGCGTGCGAAGTGGGATGAAGATGGGAGCTCATCGGGGACGGAGAAGGTGGAGAGCTCGGAGCTCCTCCGCCTCGAGGGCGGAGGAGGTGGTCGGAGGCGATGGGGGGTATGGAAGAGGGAGAGCATGGTCGGAGGAGCAGGCGTGAACGGGGAGGTGTTGGCGGAGCTAACGGAATGATCATTGGAGGGCGAAAACGGCCGGAGAGGCCTGATTAAATCGATGAAATCGAATAAAAAATCAATGGAGGTTCAGAGGAGCTTACCTGCGATGGGGTGGAGCGGAGGCTTGGGCTGGACATCGGGATCGATGCCCGGGTCTTCGCTGAACACCTTCAGCCACCTGGTGCAGCTCGGGCGGTCGCCACGAGGCGTCGCAGCTCCGCCGTCGAAGGCGGAGGGTCTCACCGGGATTGGAGTCATCGTCGCTCAATCGCACCGCCTCCCCCTGTCACGGGGAGGCGGAGGAGGGCTGGGCTCCCTTCCTCGTAAAGGTGGACACCGGCGAAGGAGCGTGGGACCGGTGTATTTGAAGAGAGAAATGGCGGAGGTGATGGTTGACGACGTGGGTTTCGAAGGCCGATGTGGGACGACTGGCGGGTGGTCGTGGTACGTGGGATGATGCGCGAGATGGAGTGAAGATGGGGGGAGACCAGGAGATGGTTGGCGAGATGTGAGGTCGACTGGAGTGGTGGAGAAAATGGGAAGGGGGAAGGTGTTGTGCGAGGTGGAGAACGTGGGGAAGAAGAAGTTCTGGAGGTTGACGACGGTCTCCTGACCGTTGGATCTGGAGATCCAACGGTGGGGATTAAGGCGCGAAGTAGCAGCGTGGATCAGATCAGGGGCGATGCGAACGGAGGGCGTCCGTTGTGCCACGTGGCGCGCTGTGGATCAGGCGGCTACGAACGGCTGTGATGGAAAGAGGGGGCCGATCGAGCGGATGAGGATCGAGGCGGAAGCATCGGCTGAGATGAAAGATCAGGAGAGTGATCCAGTGGTGAGCACACCGCCACGTGGCGTGAGGGAAGAGCGGCGGCAACGAGCGGTGGAGATTAAGGTGCGGGTCTGATCGAAGGGTGGAAGAAGAGGCGGGTACGTGGAGAGGCCTGGGCCGTTGGATCAGAGAAGGATCCAACGGCCAAGGAAGCAGGCGGCTGAAACAAGAGAGGCGGGGCCACGTGGCGTCCCCAGAATGGGCCACGTGGCCCAATCAAATTATTGCAAAAGTATTTTGGATTTTTGGGGGCTTAAATGGCCGATTTTGGAAAAACTCAAAACATGAAAGTTGTAGATCTTGACGAGATCTACAAGTTTCATGTTGACCAAAACTAGAGAAGAGATCAAACGAAGACACGAAATATTTTTGAGGGTATTTTTAAGTCTAAAAATACCACGAATTTTGTTTTGTCATTTTTTGTGGTTTTTAATTTATTAAGGACTCTGTTAATTATTAGACAATAACAGGGATTTATTGACAAAACCTTAAGCAAGGGGGTTAATTATAATAAATAAAGATGATGAAACTGAGGTTCATCATGGAGACATACAACCGAAGTTGTGGATAGGAGAACATCCGTGCACGTGAAGGTGATGCAGAGCTCTGAAGGGTGACGCAACATGGACAAGAAGCTACACGTCTATGGGGGTGGAGTGGTGACGAACCACACCATCAAGGATCTTACAGGAGTCAAGATACCGAAGATGCTCGGAACACATGAGGTGCTCATTTCCTAAGATACGGGTACGCCCACATGGAACAATCGAGATCGATAATGAGTGAGCGTAAAGGTGAGTACTCCACATGTGGAGCTGGAGCTGCCACATACGAGTGATATAGTTGTTGTATCCAGGAGGGATATGTCAAGAACAGGAACTGACAAGGAAGCTTCATTTCTCATGATGAAGGCTAAGTCATGGAAGGACGTGGTTGTTCGTGAGAAGAACAAGTGAAGGAAAGGAGGCAGTGCAAGCTTGCACCACCTTCCAATTAAGCAACATCATGAGGTGCATAGCGGATGAAAGATCATGGCGAGATGCCAGCTGAGGAAGGTATGCTTGGTTGAGGATAACCTATTCTTCAGGTGGGGAAGGCTTGTCACACCCCCAAATTCCGTGATCGAGAATGATCATGCAGACACGATAGCAAACGCTCGAGAATGATCGATGGAGTTGAGGAGTCTTGAATATGTGAGTATTTTGGAGGTTATCTACAGGAGTCTGGAGACTCAATCATACGTGACAATGGAAAAAAGTCACATAGGACACTACCTCGGTAGCAGAGTGTCATGGAGCTTGTAGCAGTGCAAGCACAACGGACTACAGGCAACAATGCATGACATGACAATGGATGCACGCAGCGAGTACGTACGTGAGTGCAAGAGGGTGGTATGCAGTGAAGTAGTACGCATTCAGGAGCAGTGCGGTACGATCACATAGGCATACACACACACGAAGGCACACACTATCGGTATTGATGCGTGGTTGTCCAAGCAGGCATGGAGTGCTGCAGATACTGGGTATGTTGTCGGGAATGCTCGGTAATACATGTACTAGAGTAGTCTAGAGAACACGATAGCAAAGTTCTTGAGGACTTCCCCTTAGCATGTAGAACGCTAAGGAAGGGTTTACCGCACGAGGGCCTGGAGGCCGTGGGTTCCCTTTGGCACAAGACCGAGTGTTCGGTGACACTCAATGAATTATGGCAAAGCTACATCAGCAAGTGTTGGAGCACGATTGTGCTGATGACTGACAGTTGATGTGGTGTCAACCGTGCGAGTAGACGAAAGGATAATGAGGGAGTCCAAGAGACAAGAAGATGAAGAGTTGTTGCAGAATGTGAAGGGTTATCGAAGAACTCGAAGGGTCTCTTGTATCTTTATTGTCATTATTGTAAATGTAATAATGAGTGTCCCTTGGTTGCCTTGAGTCTTGTATATAAGGAGGGGTTGTGGTTCATTTGTAAATACACATAGTACACGAGATAAAATATAGAGTGTCACACCCACTCCAGAGCGAGTCTCCCCTTCTAATGAGAGAAGAATCTTTGTGCATGTTTTTGTGTTATCATGTGGTTGTGTTCTTGAGCGAGTTCTTGAGAGTATTTTTGAGCGATCCATAGAGTCATGCTCATGCTTGTGTTGAAGCGTCGATGCGTGAGCAAGCAGGAGTACGGGAAGAGTTAGTGCGCGTCCGTGACCGTTCTACTCGGGAAGGTAGGTTAGTTACGGGTTAGCTAACACCACATAGATCGAAATCGATATCGGGATTTTGATCCTGTGATAACAACCTACATGCTAGTGAGGTTGACACATCAGATCTTTGGCATCGTCGACTCGGATACATGAGTCAAAAGAGCTTACAACTTTTGAACATGAAGGAGTTGATTCCATGCCACACTGACATCACACTATCAACTTTTGATTCATGTGAGGTTGGAAAGAACATGTATGCACCTTTCAAGGTCAAATCAAAGGTGAAGGAAGACCTCCTGCAATTGATTTACTATGATGTGTGTGATCCCATGGACAAAGCATCTTTGGGAGGAAACAAGTATTTTCTGACCTTCATTGATGATGCATCAAGGAAGATGTGGTTTTATATGCTGAGGACGAAAGATCGAGTTTTTGATTGCTTTAGGAAATTTCATGTCATGGCGGAGCACGAGATAGGCAAAGTCTTGAAGTGTCTATGCACAAACAATGGAGGGGAATATACCTCTCATAGCTTTCATATCTACTGTGCAAAGCATGGGATCAAGCATGAAAGGACAGAGCCCGGCACACACCAACACAATGGTGTCACTGAACGAATGAATAGGACCAATTTGGAGAGAGTTCGCTACATGTTGAAGACAACAAAGTTGTCCAAGACTTTTTGATTGAGGCGGTTCGAACAACCTGCTACTTGATTAATCGATCTCCATCTGTCCCCTTAAATTTTTAGGTTCCTAAGCTCATTTGGTCTAGAAAGGATCCCCCATATGCTCATATAAGGGTGTTTGGATGCAGAGCTTATACATTCATACTAAAGGAACAGAGGAAGAAGCTTGATGAAAAGACAGTGCCCTGCATTTTTGTTGGCTATGGAGATCAAGAGTTTGGATATTGACTTTGGGATCTAAGGAAGAAGACCATCGCCGGTAATAAAAATGTGATTTTCTATGAGAATCATACATTGGTTGAGGATGACAGTGGTGTTGACTCGGATGGGATTGCTATGGATGATGACAGTGATAATGACTCAGATCCTTCTCCAGTACCATGAACAGAAGGAGAAGATGCACAACTAGAACAACATGAGCCTGATGCAGACTCCGTTGATGCAAATCCAGGGGGATCCTGAGCAGGGGGAACAGCTTCATCAAGAAGCAGATACAGTAGAGCCTCGGGTCGGGAGATCTGGGAGGGCACATCAACCATCATCCCACTATCATACTTCTCAGTATGTGATGCTGACTGATCATGATGAGACATGCACTTTTGAGGAGGCACAAGACCATAAGGAGAGAGATCATTGGCAAATTGCAATGAATAAAGAGATGCAGTCTCTGAAGAAAAATCATACATGTGATCTTATTGAGCTTCCTACTGGCAAGAGAGCGCTAAAGAACAAGTGGGTCTACAAAGCTGAAGACAGATGATGGCATGCAACTGAAGTACAAAGCCAGATTGGTTGTGAAGGGATTCAACCAGAAAGAGGACGTGGACTGTAATGAAATCTTCTCACCAGTTGTGAAGATGAATTATGTGAGAGTGGTTGCAAGCCTAGACCTTGAGCTGAAGTAGATGGATGTGAAGACGACTTTTCTTCACGGTGACCTGAAGGAAGAGATCTACATGGAGCAGCCACAGTGATAGCAGGAGAAAGGGAAAGAGCACATGATTTACAGACTGAGGAAGAGTCTCTATGGCTTGAAGTGAGCCCCTAGACAAAGGTACTTAAACTTTGATGTTTTCATGATGAAGAAAAACTTCAAGAGGGCTAGAAGTGATCCATGTGTGTACTTTCGACATCTTTCCAATGGCAGTTTCATTATCCTATTGATCTATGTGGATGACATGCTGATAGTTGATCATGATTACGGGTTAATTGCAAAGATCAAAAGGAAACTCTGTAGGGAATTTGAGATGAAAGATTTGGGTAGGGCAATCAACATGCTTGGGATCGAAATCACTTGTGACAGGAAGAAGCATATGTTGTACATGTCACAAGAGAAGTATGTTGAATGCATTCTGGAGCGATTAATTAACATGAAGAATGTGAAGCATGTCGGCATGCCCCTTGTCATTCATTTCAAGTTGACGGAGATATTTTCGTCTACTTTTTGTGTAGAAAGATGTGATGACCAAGATTCCTTACCAATCCACAGTTGGTAGCCTTATGTACATCATGGTTTGCACCGGACCTGACATTTCTCATGCCATAGGAGTAGTGAGCAAATTCATGTCGAATCCAGGAAAGGATCATTGGGAAGATGTGAAGTAGATTATGAGATACTTGAGAGGGACCTCAAGTATGTATCTGATGTTTGGGAGGTCAGATCCCAAACTCTGTGGATACACAGATGCTGATATGGCAGGAGATGTGGATCAGAGGAAATTGACTTCCAGATACATTTTCACCTTTGCAGGGGGAGCGATTTCATGGCAGTGTAAGTTACAGAAATGCATTGCACTCTCAATGACTGAAGCCGAGTACATTGCAGCAACAGCAGAATGAAAGAACTGTTGTGGTTACATCAATTTCTTGGTGAAAACGGATGCGAAGACAGTGAGCCTATTGTCTTTTGTGATAGCTAGAGCGCCATTGATTTGAGCAAGAACACGATGCACCATGCTCACACAAAGCATATAGACGTGCAGTATCATTGACTGAGAGATGCTATTGATAAGAAACATCTCATTCTGAAGAAGGTCCACACAGATGAAAATCCATCAGGTATATTGACGAAGGTCATGACTCGTGACAAGATGTAGCTTTATAGAGAGCTGAGCGGTGTCACCTCTCAGTGATCATCTTCTTGACGACGCCTCCCCATTGGGATCGGAGGGGGAGGTTGCTGGGTTCATTATCCTATCCCAAAATAGGAGAGGGATGATGTGCAATTATCCTAAGTTTGTTTGAGAGAGCATGTCTCGAAATTGAGGGCACTTAACATCTTTTTTTGCATGTCCCATGCAAATAGGATTCTTATTTGTCCTACCCCAAATAGGATTAGGAGGAGAGAGATGAGGAAAAAGTAGTATAAGAAAGACCCCATGCATGACATTGGAGATCATCCCAACACACAAGCATCTCTCTCTTCTCTCTTAGTTCGCTCTCTCAAAGCAAGGAGAGAAGTAGCCCACCTAAGGCATGAGAAGCAACCCGCGCAAGGAGATCTGTTCTTGAGGAGAAAAGGTATCTACGGATGAGAATGGGTTCGCTAGCATTGACAGCGTCGTCATCCTAATCTGAGTGTTCCATGTTAATATCTGAATAGGACCAGGACTGCAAATCCGTGGTCTCCCTATATTGACTAGATAGAGATCATTCATAGGAGTATCCTTCTGTGGTCGTGGTCACTGACTTCTGCTATGGTTGCATTGAACGACTCTTGGAATTATTGACACCTATAGTGCATTAGACGTGCTTCCATCCCATGCAAATAATTTGTCTCAACCTTGATCTAGAGACGGGCATCGAACAAATTGGCCAATAATTGACGAAGGAAAATTAGGTGGCGGGAGCAGTGCAACAAGTGGCGGCCTAAGTTTCATGTACTACAAATGCCGTCGTCTCTTCCTGTTGTTGCTCCACATCCTCCAACGGGCCGAGTAGACGTCGTCTGGTACTCGACTTAATTGATTGCGGATCCCGAGAGTTTCAACCTTTCAAGTTCGATCTTAATTAATTCGAGATGAACGAAATATAGCTCTAGAAATCAGCATTAACCGGCGTTTTACCTACATCCTCATCATCGCATGTTTAGAATTTTTCTTGCTGTACACAAAGCCTACCACCCTCCAAAATTGCACAGGGGGGCATGGCTTTATGTTATGTTCATTTTTCTTGCCATTTGGATAATTTCTGTTAATTTAATCAAATGTACCATCATATACTTTCATGGTGCGTTTGGTTGATGGGTTATCCGGGGGTGAATAACCCGTTTTTGTGTTTGTGTGTTTGGTTAGTGAGTAAAGGGTTGGGAGGGTTTGTGTGATGTGATTGTATTGAAATTTGATTGTATTGAAATTTGAAAAAGTTGATAGTTATTATGATATGATTGTATTGAAATTTAAAAAAAGTGGGTAGTTCTTGTGATGTGATTGTATTGAAGTTTGGAATGGTGAGTAGAAGTTGGGTATTTTATGATTTTTAAATGATATGATGGTATAATATATATTTTTTTGATGGGAAGGGAGTGGACCCCACTAGTGGGTTCGGATTGTAGGGTTTAAGGGATAACCCACCCAAATTGGGGGGTAACCCCCCAACCGAACGGGCTCTCAGGAGTCTAAAAGTTGATGCCTTTATTTTTGTCTGAATTACACTTTAACTCAAAGAGAAAAAAATCTTTAACTCAAAAATAGGAAAAACAATATTTACTTTCGATGCAATCCACCTTGAGCTGGGAAACAAAGAGACTGTTTGATTGCTAGTGTACACCAAGATATACCGACATTCCCTTAGGGTGTGTTTGGATAGAGGGTTTAGGTTGGTTAACCTGGTAGCAGGTAACTCATCTGTTGGTTTTGGTGTTTGGATAGAGGGTTAAACTGGAGGTGGGTTAGAAGTGGGTTTGGGGTGATATGATTGTATTGGAGTTTGAAAAAGTGAGTAGTTATTGTGATGTGATTGTATTGAAGTTTGGAAAAGTGAGTAAAGTGGAGTAGTTTATAATTTTTATATGATATGATGGTATAGTATATTATTTTTTGATGGAATTGATGATGGAGAATTGATTTATTTAATTTTTTTAAAAAGATAAAAAGTGAGACCCACGTGGAGGGAGAAAATATGGGGTAGGAGAGTTAAACCACACTTGGGGTGGTTTAACCTTATACCCGAACGGGGTCTTAGCTTCAACCTTCCCAACTTGAGTTACGATTACTTGTATTAACCCTACAATTTTTTGGTATAGTATTTTTTAACTATGTTTAAATAATATTATTAACATAAAAAGTACATAATAATCATTAAAAAAGTTAATATAACAAATAATCAATGTACATCACATCACAATTGTTATTCCAAACCTCCCAACAACTACTATTCACAGGAGATACCCAACCCAAACCAGTTACCAAACATATCTAAAGCGAGGCCCCAATTATCTGACGGCTTTAGCTTATATGCGCTATCATTCATTATTTCGTAGGTCTTCATTATTAACAAATTCTAGTTCTTATTTTCATCGTGTTGATAATACATATAAGAATTGAAAGCAACTAGCATTTTTTTTAAAATATCTTCTGAAAATTTTGACCAGCACAGTTGGATGTTCACATTACCGCATATCAAAAATTCGTTCAACATAGGAAAAGTTGGAATGAATATTTCCCAAAAACAACTGCGATTTTACCTTTGTAAATATCGTATTTTTACTGTGGCATTGGACTAATGATTTGAAATGCACATGCATTTCATTTTTGTCAACAACCTCATCCCATCTATGTTGAAAACTTGATTACTTACCGATGATGTTACGTAACAAGCCAAAACTCAGGGGCGAAACTAGTATACATTATGAAGGGGCCATGGTCCCCCCATGATTATTATGCGTCACTTATATAGTGTACTAAGTTTTTAATATGGCCCTCCTTAATTGTAGTATAATTAATGTTGTTAGAGAAACACTATAGTATCATTAAATGGTCAAGTGGTAGAGTGGCAAGGCTGTTATTTTGGAGACCAGGGTTCAAATCTTATCTTCATCAATTTTACTTTCTTTTATATAAATTATCCAATCACTTCCAAAGTTTTAAAAAAATTTGATAGAAAATTGTATCGAGTGAGGGGTGGAACTAGTATACATTATAACCTCCCCCATTATTATTATACGTCACTTATGAAATGTATTAAGCTTTTAATATTACCCCTCCTTAATTGTATTATAATTAAAATTGTTAAAAAAATGTTGTTGAATTATTAAATGGTTACGTGGTAGAGTGGAAAGGCTAATATTCTGGAGACTGGGGTTCGAAACTTATCTCCATCGATTTTACTATCTTTTATGTGGTTTATCCAATCACATCCAAAGTATTAAAATAATTTGATATAAAATTGTATTCGAGTTTATTTATCTCTTCCATTATTTTTTACTCTTTATAAATAAAATAAATTTTATTATTTCCTTTTAAACATGAACTTTTTTGTTTCAAAATTTCACTTGATAATTTATCCTTTTTAGGATGGATTTAGAGAGGCTTAAATTAGTATATTTATCCAATTTTAAAATAGCCACGGAAAATACCAATCTATTTGAAATTCTAAAATTAATAATAGATTTAAATTCTACATTTATCGAGATTGAAAGAGGTTCATTTTAAAAATATTAATTCTACATAAAAATAACGTTCAAATATACAAAGATTTTTCTATTTTTTAAGCATACATAATAGTTGTATACTCGACCCTTCCTTGATGAAATTCATAGTTCCGCCCCTGCCAAAACTGTTCAATTATTTTAGTTTCAAGGGTAACAGTTCTCATATTTCTTCCTATTGGGCGACCTCATTTCGGGTCATCAATTCAAATATGTTCAAGGAATTCCACTTTTTATTTAGGAGTTTTATTGCCGTCATTTAAGGATGTTCCACATTCACGCAAATCCACCGCTGTTATATAAGCAGCAGATGCTGCCTTCCACAAGACAATAGGGGAGAATTGCTCCTTACCTGCAAAACTTGACACGGTAGTCCGTGAAAGTTATATATAAACACTTGAAGTATAATTTAACTGCAAAACTAGATCGAGCTAAATTAAAACTAAATATATAATATTTAGAAAGAAAATGATAAAATAAAAACGAATTAAAATAATACTAGATTAAAATAGTTCAGCATTTTAGAAATATACGCCTAGTCAGCCTAATTATTGGTCACAGATTCCCTCTGGTACAATCCATTCAATCGCAGCAAACCACAGGCCTCCGTTGCCTCGCCGCTAACGCGCTTTCCAACTGCAACCGCTATATAAAAACCACCTGCAAAATTGGAAACAGATTAGAAACGTGGGGGGAAAGAAAAAAACCTACAACAAAAATAAATAAATATTAATAGAATGGAAAAAAACACACGGAATGAACTCAGCAAGTAAAACAAAGGGGAAAACGGGAAACGGACCGAACAGTTGAGATACGACGAGGAGAATTCAACCTGAGAACCAACGGCGAAGATGCCAATCGCGAACAAATAGACGCAAATCAAACACACGAAAATGAGAACAAAGATGGCGGGGATAGAAAGGAAACCGGTCATTTTTTTTCTCTTTTTTGTTATATTTACATCAGAGTCCATTCAGCCGATTAATCAATTACGTATACATGACTTTTTCTATTAATTTTCAGCTCGCGAACAAAAAGGGAACCTTTCGCTTCACCGAAAATTTACACCTGCACAGTTCATCCGTTGTTGTTCCATTTGTGGAATCTTCTTTTGGGGGCGGTGACCGGAACGCCACATAACTACCAGTGACCGCCGATGTGCACGAGGTGAGGGCGGGGCGGGTGAGCGTAAGCGTAAGCGTGTGCGCTTCCGCCGCAAACGGGGCGGTGGAGGTGGAGGGGGCGGTGATGGTGGTGGTGGTGGCGGGGACGGTGCCACGGTGGGGACACGAAGCGGCCGGAGGGACTCGTCCCCTTCGACGGAGGGCTGCCAGATGGCGCGAGGGGGAAGAGGAATGCGCGGATCTTCCGTGGGGAAGTACGATCTCGATCCGCGAGGTCGTACTCCTCGATCAGATTCGCGAGATCCTCGTCGGAAGTGACGGAGACGAGGGCGTCGAGGTCCTCGGTGGGGAACTGGCAGCGAAGGCTCACGGCAGTGGCGGATCCACAGAGATCGGCCATTTTCTCCATCAATTCTGCGCAGACGATACGGAAAACATTAAATCCGTGCCGATAGGGGGCGGAAAACGCTAGAAATTGAAGGAAAGCGTAAAAAACGGACCTGCGAAGGGGAGAGATCGGGGGACGGCGAGGACGCGGTTGCTGCCGCCTACGTAGCGGAGACGGCAGTCGGGGAAGCGGGGGAGGATACGGCCGCCATAGCTGCAAATAAACTTGATGAGGGGCTTCGACGGGAAGTCGTCGGATGATGTGAGGGAGGAGAGCGAGGAGACGGATGAGGCAGCGGAGGAGGCAACCATGGCAGCGGCGGAGCCGCGGAGGTAAGGGTTTCAGGAGTTGAGGAGAAGCTTCTGGAAGTAAGTGGAGCGGGAAAGAACGGGAGGAATAGTTGGATCTTCTGTCCTTCAAGACTCATATGGGGGGACTGCGGGGTTGTATTTATAGGGCCTGTTTGGGTTGGGTAGGAGTACCCCTGTGAATAGTAAACTGTGAGGAGGAGAACCCAGTTTGGTTGGAGGGGTAACCCGGGTTGGGCCAAGCCAACCCTCTCCAACCCTCTAACCAAACAGGCCCATAGGGATATGGGGTATGGGAATCGGGCTGTGACTAGGACTGGGAATTAGGAGGATATTCGAATTTTATATGTGAAGGGAAAGGAGCGGGAGAATGGGAGGGACGTCGGGATTTCGGTTATTTACTCCTTTACCACTGTGTTGGGATTTTTACATTCAACACCCTGTGTAAATTCGATGTTATGCAGATGGTCATCTATGAGAAGTACGTATCTTCTGCTGAGACTGAGAAGTGAGAAGGATGTATCTTCCGGAGAATTCGCGGTTTTTGACCCGAAAATATGTTCTTTGACTCTACCAATCCTTTTTTTAAATAAAATTTCAATACTTGCTTGACAAACTGCTGCTGGATGAACAGTCTGCTTTTATTTGAGAGTAATTATCATTTTTTCAATTTTTTTTGAGAAATAGTACGGTTCTTGTTGCATCCATTTGGATGAGAGGATGAGAAATAGCGTTCCATTATGAGAGGATGCCAGGGATGCATACATAGTTCTTCAATTTGGATCAGACGGTTAAGATTCTAGGCATATCAACCATATCTCAGTCTACGGTAGTTATCAAATTTCTTGTTCTTCAAATCAATCAAGAATACATGATTCGATATGATACACATAGTATTCACTTTTCCTTGCTATTGCAATTTTCCGAATTTTAGAGCATTATTGATAGGTTTTACAATGCATAATAATCCAAGTGGAGATATTGTTGGCACAAGCTCAAGGATTTATATGTAAACAAACCCGTGCTTCGAACGATATACAAATAATTATGTAAAGTACATGTGACTTCCCTTAATGTAGGACAACAAGAGGGTCATTCTTGTAAAAATCGCAGCCTCCTTTCCTGTTCTTGTTTTGGATTTTTATCAGGTGTGCTCCTATGAGATATTGCAATTTCAATTATACCCCTCCTTTTTCTGGAATATCAGTTGTGCCTTTATTTTTTTGCAAAATTCGCAGTTTTGTTCTTTTGTAATATCAATTATGATCCTACTTTACCTTAGTAGAAAGGTAGAACTGTGAATTTTGCAAGAAGATAGGAGCATAACTGATATTTAAAAAAAAAAAGAAGTTTAATTGAAATTGCAATATCTGATAGGGGACAACCGATAAAGGAGGGGGGAGAGGGGGGGGTTAAAATCGCATGTTTTGATGTAAGAGTGGATGTGGATATGCTAAGGCGGTGGAATTTGCATGTAGGGCCAAGTGGACCCCATTGGCGGCGTGGTGCAAAGTCTGGTAGCGATGGGCCACGGAAGTGAGTACAGGTGATAGTTGGGATCAAACTGGGGCCCACTTTCTGGTATATTACAAGATAGATAAAATTTCTGGAAATATTAGGCCAATGCTCTCGTACTCTTGTGATATTCCATTCCAGGACCTAGAGGGCTTTCCGGCCGACCCGTTTGTTAGAGGGATAAGGGGGTTTATCCTTTATCCCTTTAACAAACGTTTTTATTCCATTGGAGGAATATGATTTCGCGGAATAAGTATTAGTAATTTTCTATTCTTTGTTCGACTGAAGAACGGATAATGGATAGAAATTAGTTATATTATATATAATTATTTGATTTGATAGCATATTTGTATTTTTATAGCCAGCGATGTCCATGACAGAGGGATACGAGATTAAACCCTATCCCTCGTCTTGATTCTATCATCAAAACATTGACCGCCTATTGAGGATCAACGAATTTAAAGGACAATGACCTTATTCTTTTAAAAAATATATAAACCATTACAATAAAATGAGTTTATAATAGGCTAAAATGTGGTTGTCCCTTCCCTATTTTTCTATTTTTTATTTTTGAAAAATACTTCGATAGATTTTCATCACTATATCTATATATTAAGTCATTCAAATTTCGTATGAAATAGAGACCCTACGACCTCCATCGAGACGTGATCGATTTCAACAATTCTGTGACCGTTAAAAATGACTGTCTAGATGGAGGTCATTAGAGTCTCTGTTTCATACGAGATTTGAATGACATAATATATGGATATAATGATGAATTTTCACGGAATTTTTAAATATATATATATAATAAAAAATAAAATAAAGGAGCCCCATTTACCCTTTATAATAACATTTAGAAAAAAAACTGTCAGTTGTTAGAAAGGTACGTACGAACATATTTTTGTTTTTAATTTTTTATATTTGATAATAACGATAAGCGCCATACTCATTGCTTTATTATTAGTTATCATCTGGTGGTTGAGAATCAAGGTTTATAGCAAATTATCATTATTCTAAAAAAGCATATTAAATTAAAAAATTACTAAAAAAACACAAATTAATAAGCATTGCAAGTAGATGGGTGTAGGTTCACAAATCCTACCTACGACCGTTCTAACTTATAATCTAAGTATAGTTCTTAGTGTAATAATTAGGGCAACTAATAATGGAAGGAGACTTCCTTATATCACTACTGATAGATGGCATCAACAGGAAATAACGTATAGTTAAAACAACAGGGGCAAATCTGATATTACAAAAAAGGAATGGCATAACTAAATTTGCAGAAGTTAAGAGAGGCAGAAGTGATCAAAATTATTTCTTTATTCATATAATTTTATTGTATTAAATGGTATTTAGAAGGGACAATCTTTTTATATTAATGTTTTATCCTGTCCAATAGATCTTTACTTCTCTCTCTTAAATGATTCTCGTAATATTTGCTAAATTTTATTAGCGTTATTTTCACTCGCAAAGTAAAAAGCTTGCGATATATTTACCAATTTCCAAAAGAATGCAATTTTTTTAGCTTTTCAAAGCTTTAAAGAAACTTC
This sequence comes from Ottelia alismoides, assembly GCA_037367405.1. Classification (NCBI taxonomy): domain Eukaryota; kingdom Viridiplantae; phylum Streptophyta; class Magnoliopsida; order Alismatales; family Hydrocharitaceae; genus Ottelia; species Ottelia alismoides. The sequence continues at coordinate 906,328 of JAZKJV010010283.1, forward strand.
GAGAGAACCACTAAAAATAATACGAAAGCATTGGAGGTGAGCATTTAAAAATTAAGAAGTTTGAGTTTGGGTTATAAGGATTGGAGATAATGGTTGACAATTTGATTATTTTGAGTGGTTGTCAATATATTTCTTTGATCTTGAGTTCAACAAATCATCAACGTCAATACATGGAAGTAATGGTGAAGGAATTGAGGCGAATATTGGTGACGATAGTATTTGGAAGAGAGATTCTTTTAGATATATGGGATCTATTTTGCAACATGATGGTGAAATTGATGAAAATGTTACTAATAGAATAATTGCAGGCTGACTAAAGTGGAGAGGAGCCTCTGTTGTGCTCCGTAATAAGAAAATTTCTTTAAAAATTAAAGGAAAGTTTTAAAAAGCAGTCGTGAAACCTGTTATGCTCTATGGATCTGAATGTTGGCATGTGACATGTGCAGAGAATGGTTGTAGCAGAAATGAAAATGGTAACATGGATGTGTGGACACACACGTAAAGATCATATTCAGAATTAGGCAATCAGAAAGAAAGTTGGTGTAGCTCCGATCGAGGATAATATGCGAGAAAATCGCTTAAGATGGTTTGGTCATTTACAAAAAAGATCAACTGATGCATCGGCTATGAGATGCGAGTGTTGTGATATTGAGCCGGCTAAGAAAGGACGAGGACGGCCTAAGAAATGTTGGAAAGAGATTATATGAAGGGATCTTAGTTTTTTAGATATAAGCCCGACATTGGCCCAAGATAAATCTAAATGGAGGCGAAGAATTCATGTAGCCGATCCTACTTAATTGTCGGAAAAAGCTTTGTTGTTGTTGTTTGTTATTTTCCCGATAACGGTCCAGCTAGCAACAAGGGCTCTGGAACGTGTCAGTAATATTTTGATAACTGATACGAATATCATTGTTGGACTTACGTATTATATTACAAAAAAGAGTTCATAATCCCTGCTTTTTTTCATATTTACCCCCAAGACCTTTTCAGACTTTCTCCGTTTTACCATACAACTCCTCTCGTTAATTTAATTCTTCCAGTTAGTCACTTAATTTAATGTCGAGTTAAGCAATCAATTGATAGCAACATATATATAGGGGGCATTTCAAATGAGGTGGGGTCTCACTGATATTGTGGTGAGCCATCGAGTAAATTCGTCAGATCTCAATCTGACGGCTGCATCAAAAACCTTATCCAAAAGGGCATTTTCGTCATATTGATTTCATTGATTTCGAGTTTCATTTATTGGCTTCAAATTGCCATTCTAAGCTTTTCTTGATTTGGTATTTTCACAAATGTCTTTATTGATTAATTTCCGATTTTTTCCAAACGATTTGAATTCAACCATACCTTTGTAAAGTACAAGTTTTTGTAAAATATATTTTACTCTTTGTAATTTCATTAATGATTTCATTTTATTACTGTAATTTCATTTTGTAAATGATTGTATCAGTTTTGTAAATGTGTACATTCATTTTGTAATTCCAGCGAGTTTTTGTAAGAGTATTTTTCCTCCTTGTAACCTTCAACTTTTTTGTAATTGTGTATGTTTATTTTGTAAAAAATCTGTGAATCTTTGTAACTGAATTTCCCTCCTTTGTAAAATTCACGCATGTTTTCCATTGCTTTAAAATTCAATTGCCATACATGTTTTCAAGTCCTGCAAAATAGAGAAACAACAATGAGATTTGTAAAAAAGTAAATAAATCTATAAATCTGAAAGTCAGTTAAGTAAAATTATTATACCATAATGTAACTGAATATCCCTCCTTTGTAAGAGTGTCTGATCACTTTGTAAATTTTGAGCGCTCTTTTGTAAAATCATCTGATCGCTTTCTAATATTTATGTAGAGTTCTGCAACAATAAGTACAATGTTAGATATTGGAAACATGTAAAAAATTGACATGAGATTGTAAAAAAATTCAATATTTGCACAAACCATTCCAACTTTGTAAAAAAACTACGATTTGTAAAAAAGCTAAGGGCCCCCTCCTTCGCGCACATCTCAACGCTTCGTAGTCGACGGTGAGGTGCCGCATTGGAGGACGTGCAGGCGGAGCACAGCCTGACGGAGAGCGTGGCCGAGGGCGAGCGGTAGGGGCACGAGCGGAAGGCTACCACCTCGCCGAAGAGGATGGCGCGCGGGGTTGCGGCTCCGCCTGAAGGTCGGTGCACGGAGGAAGGCAGACGGTGCCGCCTCGCGTGAGGAAGAGGTCGTCGAAGAGGATGGCGCGCGGGGCTGTGGCTCCGCCTGAAGGTCGGTGCGCGGAGGAAGGCAGGCAGTGCTACCTCGCGTGAGGCAGAGGAGGCGGCTGGGCGGTGGCGCAGCCGCACACTTGCGGCGGGGAGACGAGGCAGGGACGGATGAGATGACCGCGTGGGGGTAACACGCATGTAGCAGATGGGTCGAGCATGGACATATGAGTATATACTATAATTAGCCATCCGATTGGGAGATAATTGCGGCAACATAGTTACGGCAGGAATTTATGAGTATATATTATAATTAGAAAAGTTAAAATGACGTAAATGGGTTTCTAATCAATAAAATAATAACCACTAATATGCGTTTAATGATAGACATCCGATTAATTAGGAATGGACGAGATTAAGGGCTCACCACAATAATGGTGAGTCCCCGCCTCATTTGAAGTTTCTCCTATATATATATAGTTTTTAAAATGGAACTCGACATATATAAATCTTGGATTTTTATGGTTAGATAATGTAATTGATTAATGAAAGTCATCTACGAGGATAATGAGGTTCCTAAAACTGGATGCATTCTATGTTTATGGCCTAAAAACATGACAATATCTCCCACTTCCCTCTCTTTCAACACAAACGAGGATGCCGGTTTGAATGTTCCAATGTACATGTAATTTTCTTTTTGCAAATATGGTGGGTAAAGATACACTTTTTTCGTGCAGGACCGACCTGTTGTCTTGGGGTGCAATGGCAGGGCTGTAAACGGACGGATACGGATATAAGTATTATTGTATCTTTATCTGTTTTTGAATATGAATACAGGTGCGGATACAGATATTGACAGATATTAAAACTATCTTAACATATCCTTAAAAAACGGATATGGATGTAAAACAGATATTGATTACATACGAGTAACGTTAGAAATACTCTATAAATCGACTTAAATATATACGAATTGGATGGAAAACACATGATATAAACTTACTAAATGTGTTTGCATCATAAAAATCATACAAATATGGTAAAAGAAGGTATAAATTATGTTATTTAGGGTTAAAATAAATCTCGACTAATATTTTTATACGAAAACGGATATACGGATATGGATGTTTGCGGATATGAAAATGATATCCATATTCATTTTAAAAGGGATACGGATACATATGTCAAAATATGTATAAAACGGATACGGTGATGGATCGGATACTGATATATCTGTAACCGTTTGCATCCCTATGCAATAGTCCAGGGCCCATCAATTTTGGGGGCTACATTGACTACATATAGTTAGTTCTTATTATTTTTATTTGAAATACCAATCAATATCTAAAACGAGACCATTAATTCTTAACATTTGCATTTGTCATTCGACTCTTCATATTCCTCAATGGCTAAAAGTCCCTTAGATTTCCCAATGATACATTAATATCTTAAGAGTTAGGGTTTTTATCAGTTGTGCCCCTCCAAGATATTCAATATCAGTTATACCCCTCCCTTTTTGGGAATATCAGTTGTGCCCCCAACTTCCTTCCGTTCTATAACTTGTACCCCTCTGTTACTTTAGCCGTCAATAAGTTAAACTTAACCATGGTCTTTTCAAACTGTGGTGAAGTTCAAAGGGGAATATCTGTCCAATTCTACCTCTCCCTCCTCCCCGTCATCTCCAAGCCCATGTTGTGGTGAAATCCATCTTCATTTGCAGGGAATCATGTTGCTCTCGTATGCTAAGGCAAGGACGGTGAGGTTGAAATCGACGGGGATGGAAAAGACGTTGGTGACACCGACTTGTATGAGGTGGCGGGCGAGGTGCCGTTTGAGGGTGGAGTCATGGTGGGGGATGGGAAGGGCGGTGGGGATGATGGGGTAGTAGCTGGAGGTGGGGTGGATGCCGACGCTATTTCAGGTGGGTATAGGTGCAGGGCGGGCTGTGTGGGGACGAGGGGGATGACCTCGTGGCGGGGGGGGGGGGGAGGTGCTGGGCAGGGAGAGGTGCAGGGTAGGGGAGGGAGGTGCAGGGGCAAAGGGGAGGCACAGGGACGGGGCAGGACCTCAAGGCGGTTGAGGGGGTGCGTGGGCGAAGGGGGAGGACATCAGGGCAGAGGGGGAGGTGCGCAGGCTAGGTGCAGGGACAGGGAAGGGAGGTGCAAGGGTGGAGAGGAGGAGTGGGGACGGGGCATGACCTCGGGGCGAGGGGGGGGGGTACAGGGGCGGAGGGGAGGACGTCGGGGCGGAGGGGGAGGTGCGCAGGCTGGTGGAGGTGCGAGGGCTGGGGAGGGAGGTGCAAGGGCGGAGGGGAGGTGCGTGGACAGGGCATGACCTCGGGGTTGGGGAGGGGGTGCAGGGGCGGAGGGGAGGCCATCGGGGTAGAAGGGAAGGCGCGCGGGCTGGGTGGAGGTGCGGGGGCGGGGGGAGGACCTCCGAGCGAAGGGGAATGTGCGTGGGTGGGGAGAGGTGCGGGGGCATGGGAGGGGGGTTGACATCGGGGCGGAGGGGGAGGTGTGCGGGCTGGGTGGAGGTACGGGGGCGGGGGGACGACCTCGGGGCAGAGGGGGAGGTGCGGTGGCGGGGAAACGAGACGCCGGAGGTGGAGTAGGAGGCTGAGGAGGATGAAGAGAAGGGGAAGGAAGAGGAAGATGATGGGGGTGGAGGAGGGGAGAGGGAGGAGGGAGAGGGAAAAGGAGATGGACATTATAGTCCTTTTAAAAAAATTTAATTCTGGGCGTGTCTCCAAAGTTAACGTCCGATTGCGTTAAGCATGGACGGCAATTAACCTGAAGGGTACAAGTGATGAAATGGTAAGAAGTTGGGGATACAACTGATATTTCCAAAAAGTGAGGGGTGTAACTGATATTGGAATATCTCGGAGGGGCATAACTGATAAAAATACTAAGAGTTAAAACCCCACATTTAACTTAAACGTGTCTTTTGGTGACAACACCAACCTCTTTCTCTTTGATTTGCGACTTCATTCGTAATTAACAAAATAAGCAATGGAAAAACTATAAAGATAATATAACTAAGAAATTTGGGCATTTATAAAAAGGGTTTTTATCACTTTTGACCCTTCGAGATATCGTAATTTAAATTATGCCCCTATCTTTTTGGTAATATCAGTTGTGCCCCTCACTTCTTGCTAATCTATCACTTGTGCCCCTCGGGTAGTGATCGTCCATAACCAACACAAATGGATGTAAACTCCAAGGACACAAATAGAATTAAATTAAAAAAGGATTGAAAAGTCCTCCTCCTCCCCCGTCTTCTTCCTCCATTCTCCCCCTCCTCTCCCCATCTTCTTCCTCTCCCACCTCCTGCCGCCCCGATCCCCCACCCCCTGCCGCCCCTCCGCCCCGACCTCCCAGCTGCCCCGACCTCCTCCCACCCCCACCCACCCCGTCGCCGCACAAGGGAGCCCCCAACTCCCTCCCCCCGGAGCTCTGCGCCCAGCTCCCGACCCCCCCAGCCCAGCTCCCCTGTTCGACTTGGGTTCCCTTTGGAACCACCCGGCGCCGCACAAGGAGCCCCAGCTCCCCTGCTCGACCCCGCCCACCCCCCTCCCGACGCCGCACAAGGAGCCCCCAAACCCCCCCCCCCCCCCCGTAAGATAAATTTTTTACTAATTGATTCATAAAAATTCATCAAAAAATTCATTAAAATTCATCGTTTGATTCGTAATGAGTGAAGTATCCATGAAAATGCAAAAAATAGAGATTCGATGGATGCATGAAGGTGTCACTAAGAGAGAGAAATTATGAAGAGAAAGGAAGAAGAACAAATGGAGGAGGAAGAAGATGAAGATGAGGTCTGGACAATAATACCCCTCTTAACTGCACTAAGGTTTACAAAAACCATGGTTAAGTCAAATCATTGACGATCAATCTGACGGAAGGGCACAAGTGATAACGGAGAAAGAAGTTAGGGGCACAATTGATATATACCAAAAAGATAGAGGCAAAACTGAAATTGCGATATCTCGAAGGGGCACAAGTGATAAAAACCCTTATAAAAAGGATATGTAGCTAAAGTTGAGTAACAAGCATCTATACAATGATCTGCAGCCAGTGGTGGGTGGTTGCATTTGGAGGTGAAGGTTGGGAGCATATCGTGGATGACCAAGGCGAAGGACCGGGCATGGAAGGTGAGGCGTGGATTTACATTATGGTATAATTACTTTACATATATGACATTCATATTTAGATATTGATTCACTTTTTTATACAAATCTCAATGTTTGTTTTCTTATTTTGCAGGGTTGTACGTGATTTTACAAAGGAGCGAGATACAGTTACAAAGATTCACGTAATTTTTACAAAATAAAAATACACATTTACAAAAAAGCTGAAGTTTATAGAGGAAAATTACTCTTACAAAAATTTATTGGAGTTTATAAAAATAGAAATACCTATTTAAAAAATAAAAACACAATGAAAAATATGAAATTATTAATGAAATTGTAAAGAGGAAAATTGCTTTTTGATGAGCTATCTGAGCGACTAAGGTAAAGGAGCTAATCGGTCGTTGCGACCTCGATCACTCAGACTCGGCTCAATCAAGAAAAAAGTAGACCACCAAGATAGATAAAATCAATCAAAAATGCGATAACGGTCTCGCTATTAGATTAACCTGGTATAGCGACCAGGGTCGAACACAAGGAGCACGGGTTGGCCTCTCGGCCTACGAAGTAGTCAAAAAGAGAAATAAAATAAAAGAAGAAACTATTTTTGGTGGTTTTTAATTATTTTAATATTTTTTGGATTTTTAATGTGTTAAGAAAATAAGACAAGTAAATAAACACACACTTCAACAATTTATTAAAAGCATTAAAAATAAACCAAAAAATTCAAACAAAAATATTTTTTTGTGTTTTATAATTTTTTGTGTTTTTGGTGCATTTTTGAGAATTTTTCTGATGTTTATTTAATTTTCTAAAAATCAAAAAGTGACTAAAACAGTAGGTACTGTCCAGCCGAGCTAAAAGGGCCTAGATAAAATATCTAAAGGACCCAAAATAGCTGGGAGGTAATTTTCCTGTAAAGAGAACAAAATAAGGAAAATTTAGGCACCTATTTTATTGTTTTTGGATTTTTAATTGATTTACTAGAATTTTTATAAGATTTTGAGTGTTTTTTAATTTTTAGTGGTTTTCAGTAATGAAAAATAGCCAAATTGGCTAGAAAATAAAACACAACAAAACAAACAGTAGACAATTTTTTTGTAATTTTTAGGCACTATTTAATATTTTTTTTATTTTTAAAGTTAGACAGTGAAGAAAATAGAGGTTTTTGAATTTCTAAAAATATCAAATGAAAACAAAAATGTCCTCAAAAATCCTTGAAAATTTTACACTATGGCAGGAGCCATGTATCCAATTTTCGTTGGATTTGGAGGTAATTTGCTATTTTATTCAAAAATAAAGAGGGGGCACAGTGCACAGGGACCAAAGTGCAAATACCCAAGAGTCTGGGGGGTCTGGTGCAAATTAACCCAGCGAAACACGTGCTACGCGCGTGTCTGGGGCACTCAGGGACCCAAATGTGAGAAAAATAAGTTCCGAGGGTCTTTTGGTAACAGGAACCAAAAGCCCAAGGGCTTATCTGCAAATAACCCAATATATAACGCACATGCTCAATTAAAATACGCACAGGGGTATAAATGCAAATAAATAAAAACTTTCATTCAATTAATAACAACCAGATCTATAGGGTAGATAATGTAAAAAGACCAGAAGAGCACGTGTCGATGCACGTGTCAGACCACACACAGGGGCATAACAGTAAATACACGCAAGCACCAGGGTCTCTATGCAAATATCCCAAAAACTAAACAACTAAACTAACTGCTTACAGGACTAAATACGAAATGAAATAGACAGAAGGGCCTAAGGGTAAATTACCCTTTATTAATGCGGACCGCAGGATGGACGCCACGTGGAGGGATCGACGGTGGGGATCGGCTGGCGCTCCAAAACTGGGGTCCTCGAAATGATCCGACGCTCGGGGATAAGCCAAGTGGTGCATCGGACAGTGTAGGACACAGGTGGCTAACCCTCGAGCATCGGACGGTCCAGATCTCTCCTCCTCCAGATCGAACGGTGACTGCTGCTCCAGCACGGACGGTCCAGATGCAGACTGGAGCGGGAGGGCTGATCGAACGGTGTCTGAAGGTCGAGGAAGAACAGGTGGCCGGCGAAGTTCGCCAGCCTCGTGCGTGCGCTCCTGACCTCCCCTGCTGCGCCTGAAGATCGGAGAAGCTCCGGCGTGGCGCTGCGCAGCTGCTGGTGTCCTCCGATGACCCAGCCGAGCTCTGTAGAACTCCGGCGAGGTCGGAGGAGGCGAAGCTCCTAGCTCGATGTCGAAGGACCTTAGATAGCCCTCATTGAACCTGTAAAACAGTCCAGGAGACTCGTGGGTCGAGGGCAAACTGCCTCGACCCGGTTAGGCGGAGTGACGGTGAACGATGGGGCGCTATGGGCGAGCTCCTGCGAAGGGGGGGACGGTGGAGCTCGAACCCCAGCTCCTGTGCGAGCTGGGTTGGATGGGGATATGGAGAAGGTGCGCGGAAAGGAGGCGAGGGCGATGGTGAAGCCCGATGATCGATTGGGGGTCGGCCGTGGACGAAATCGGCGAAACACGGCGGAGAGGCGATTTGGGCGTAATGGGAAATCAACGAAAAGGGAAGGCCTAAGAGGTTACCTGGGTGGACGAGGAGACTGGGGAAGAGCTAAGGAAGCTCTGGGTCTTTGCCTCGAGGAGCGTCTCCCTCCGAGGCTCGATGCTCCTGCAGGTGGCGGAGCAAGGCGGTGATGCTCTCCGGATCAGTGGTCTCTCTTCCTCTCCTCGATTCGACAGCACCGGACGCGAGCTGTCACTCTCGCGCACACACTGGAGCTCACTGGGGGTGGAATCAAATGACCAAAGATGAGATTTGAGGTGGCGGAGCTCGAGCTAAATATGGGTGCGGGTCCGGCTAGAAGAGGTCGGGTAGGGCGATCGAGCGCGCGGATCCCGATGTGGATACCCCGGCGAGGGTCTCGGATGTAGCATTAAGGAGTCGGACCCGGGGTTTAGGTGGTAGGCGATCGGGTTTAGCGGGGAAAAATCCGAGAAGATGGGTACCCGCTAAGAACCCGTGTGAAGTGGTCCTGGGGGGGGGGGGGTAGTTGACCGGGCGGTCAACAATCCCCAGGACCAATGAGAAAAGGCCACGTGGCTGGAATTTGAAATTAAAATTAAGGGTAGAAAATGGCCGATTTAGTGAAAACTTAAAACATGAAATATTTTTATTTTATTTTTTTCTATTTTTTTAGTGATTTTTAATAATTTTTTTCGAAATAAAAATAAGGTATATACATAATATGTTATATATAGGTATATGTACACTATATAGGGTTTTTAATTTTTGATTTTTTTAATTATTATTTTTATGCAATTTCATTCCCATTTTATATTTCATTTATTTATTTTATAAAATAAGGAATAAAAGGATATTTTTATTTCATTATTATTATTTATATACATAGGTGAAATAAATACATATATACATTTATATACATGGTATATTTACAATATATTTTTGTTTTTTAATTTTGTTATTTTTATTTTGTTTTTGTTTTAATTGTTTTTATTTTGTTTATTTACACTATATAATATAGAATATTTACAAAAATTTTAGAAATTAATTTTATTTATTTATACGGTTAAATAAAGATAAAGGTGGTTCTATGTATAATTTGATCATGTACAAGTTGTGTTTTTGTTTTCTTTTTAATTTTTAAATTTTTGTTTTGATTTTATATTTATAAATATATACAAATATTTACAAGCCTATTTTTGTGAGGAAAATACTTGTATTTTATTTACATATATATTTACATACATGAGCCCCTATCTCCCTCTACTTTGGCTTTTATACGGTCAGGCCCATGCTGAGCCCTCCCTTGGGTTAGGTTGCTCAATATTTATTCTAAATATTTCCCTCCTTTTCTTTTTAATCTTTATTCTTTTATTTTTGCACAAAAACATGCTAATTATAGGTTTTTACACAATGCATGCTTTGGTAATTATTTGTATTTACACATATCTACATGCATTTGCAAAGGTTTTTGTAGCTAAAATATAAGAATAAAGAGTGATGAATGAGTATTCATCACCCCCCTATACTTAACTTTGCTAGTCCCTTAGCAAACACTTATTTCAAAAAGAAGTGAAAAAGAAATAAAGAAAAAGAAAAAGAGAATGTACATGGATCAAAGCTGATTATTAAACTTGCCTTCATTAAATTAAGGTATGGAGCTCGATCAGATCTTTGGATTACTAATGTGTCGGAACCTTATTTGGACTTAAGTCTAAAACCCAACAGCCTCTAAGTTCCACTATTCTATAACCAAGACTCCTCAATGCTCCAGATCAGAACAAGTCATCAACCACAAACCTTGAAGACCATGAATCTTTTCTTGTCCTGTGAATGTGAGGTCTAAGGCTCTCCACCTCAGAAATGGCAACTTGACAACCCTCCCCAACAAGGTAACTCTATGACCTCAATCTGGCCACTCTTTCCTCGAGGAGCGGGATATTCCCTTCTAAGTTCAAGTTCAACCGGCTCAAGAAGAGGAGGAAGAAGAGAATGGGTCAAGGGCTAGTGTAGCCAAGTACCCTTGGGAGCTTGACCAGTGTAGCCAAGTCTCCCTGCTGCAAGCTACATCAGGTGGATCATGGAACCAAGCTTTACTATTGCACTCTATATACATACTCCGGTGGGATTATCATTTTCTCTCAGACCCACCATTTTTTTGGAGTTATTTTCTTTTTGCACTTTTTTTTCGAGTGCATCTATACAACATATACATGTGCAGCATATGTACAAGGAGTTTTTTCCTCTTGAGCCAGTAGACTATCCCTCTTTTGGAAGCTTTATCGCAACCCACAACTCCCGTCGTTAGACCTCATGGCAACCAGACCAAGTTGAGACGCACTTCCTTCACTAAAAGAAGAAGAGAGGTTCCGCCTAGAAGTACTACCCTCATATGCTACCCCAAGTCAAGGAAGACTGCCTCCTCACCACCTCATCCGTAGAGAGCTCGGTGCATAGTGCTGGTGTCCAGGTAAAGCCATAATCTATATGAGTCATGTGTTGTTGTTAAGTGCTCTACTTAGGCTCATTGAGATGACATGTGATCATAGCCTAGTGGACTCAAAGAATTATGTCACCATGGACCTGAAAAGCCTTAAACCTAAGCCCTATAAGTTCCTCTTAGAAGTTAGGTCGATTAAGATCTTAATCAAGCTCCATTCCTCAATTTGATTCCAGGCTAGTTTAAATGTCAACTATCATCCAGAAAAACTATATACATATGTACAAAAGATGCTATTTACACAAATTTTTACAAACATGCAAAATTTTTGAAAAATGTTTGAAATCATGTATGGATGATGCATGAAGTGCAAGTTTTTGCAAAAAGATATTTACACAAATTTACACAAGATTTTTGCAAACTTTTGATTTTCAAAACATTTTGGAAAAATTTTGTACTATATACATAATTTTGATACAAAAATATTTACAAAACTTTACACAAAAGAATTTTTGAAATCATTTTTACAAAAATAATTTGTACGGTAGCTATTTATGTGCAAATAAAAGAAGTTTATGTACATGAAAATTTTTAATTTTTGAGGTTTTTAGCCATTTTATTTATTAACACACTCACACAAAGTACGAGTTATGGCTAAAGTATATATGAAATATATACACACCCCCCTATACTTAGCTCGAACGATGTCCTCAGAATCAAGAGCGATGAAGAAGATATAACTCGTGCTATGTATAGGGAAGTGAAAAGAAAAGCTATATACAAAGATGACTGAATGAAATAGAAAAGTCAAGAGGGTCTCGGGTCTTCCCCCTATACTTAGGATCAAGCAATCCTAAGTATAGCAGGCTGTATACTAAGAGAAAAACCGAGTGGAGAATGTACAAGGTCTACCCCCCCTATACTTAGGGTGAAATATCCCTAAGTATAGGCAGTAAAAACAGGGGTAGACAGAAACAAAAGAAATACCCAAAGGTCTAACATCCCCCCCTATACTTAGGGTAAAGTGCACCCTAAGTATAGCATAATCAAAAGATGAAGAAAGGGATGCGAGGGACTAAACACAACAAACTGGACGTCCTTTAGGGA
>JAZKJV010010284.1:0-89399 GCA_037367405.1 Ottelia alismoides
TGGAAGCAGGGGAGGCGCGCTCCTTGGGAGGGGGGTGGAGCAGGAGAGAGGCGGCGCCGGCGAGAGCCATGGGGGCTTTACGCGGCGGAGGCCCAGGGGGAGGGGGGGTGGCGGGCGGGCGGGGGCTCCAGCGGCCGGGGCTCGACGCGGCAAGAGGCAGGGGCTGCGGGGAGCTCCAGCAGCGGAGGCCAGGCCTCCAGCGACAGGAGCTAGGGGGCTCGAGCGCCGGGAGCCAGGAGCTGCGGGTGCGAGGTCCTTTGCGCCGCGGGGGCCGGAGGGGAGCGCTCGAGCGGCGGGAGGCGGGGGATCTGGAGGTGAAGGGCGAGGGCGGAGGTCGGGAACGACGACGTCGAGGTCGGGGAGGAGGGCGGTGGCGGGAGGAGGTGTTGGGTGTTGGACGGTGGGGAAAAGGAGGAGGGAGAGAGGGAGTGGCAATTAATGTAAATTCAACAAACAAAATAGGTATAATATAAATGAATATAACGGAATCTGGTTAAATTTAAGGGGTCAATTAACGGGCCTTAACCGCAGGGTCTGTAGGGTAAGAGTTAGCAACTTTACAGGGTCGGGAGAGGAATTAGGATGTTTCAGAGGTCGTAGCGGTAATTGCAAAAGATTACAGGGTTTGCCGGGTAAAAATCCCTTTCATAATTTATAGAGAAATAAAGACACTTAATAAAAAGAAAATCTACAAAAAGAAAATTCAATGCTGGTAAAGACCTAAATGTAAATTTGTAAAAGTTTTAATTCATTTTCTAGCACCCCACAAAAATCCCAGGTCAAACATGCAAAATGCTCAAATATTTCAATATTATAGGCACAGACATGGGTGTTTTTGCAATTAACAAAATTTCCAGGTCCACTTGCAATTTCCATAAAATATTACACTGGATGTTTAAATTACATGACTATATCAAAATATAAATACCCGCAGGGTTTAGGTGCAAAATATCCCACCGCCCCACTTGTATGCATACGTGAGGTGACTTGGACGTGATTTAAATGTAAATATAACAAGTATGAGGTTCAAAGAGTAGATATTACAAAAATATTACAATACAGGTGAATGCTTTATGTTCTAAATATTAAATACAAAACTTGGGAGAAATAAGCGCAAATTTACCCTCATGTGCGCTGATCAATGACTAGATGTGATTAACTTAAGTGCGATGGACACCTGAGATCAAGCCATACCCCTTCGTAGATGAAGGGTTGAGATTATATCGAGGCCTAGATCTAACTGACATGGGACCTTCAATCTGATGGTATTTTCTACATATGGGACTAGGGAGAAGGAACCACATGGTGGAGATTCACCGATGATGATGGATCTTCCTCTCCACGACCTCAAGTACGATGTAGACCTGACAACTCGCTCGATGTCACCAAGCTCAACTCATCTATGGTAGATCTAAGGGATCCAATGCACGAAGAAGAGATCGAAATCAAAAATGGGGTGAGGCTTGGCTTATGTACATGACGATCTTTGACTAGGGTTTTGGCTTGATGCAGAGCACCATCGATCGAGGAATCATATGCACGTGAAAGGGCAATGATCAAGGAGCACACGTCAAGAAGGAATCAAGCGAAAATAGTGAAAGTCCCAAGTGTGAAAATCACAAGAAACGATGTGGGTCTATCACTGACGAACATAGGCCTATGAGGGGTGAGTAGTTGACCGAGGTCAACGTGGACTCGCTCCTCATTAATCCACGTCAGCCTATTATGGAAAAAACAAGAAATAATTCCTTTACTAAATAGATTTAAAGTAATAAATGATTTGTTATTTTTAGGTCAAAATACAAAAAAAATGTTTAGTATATTATGTATTATTTTATTATGATATTTATTTATTTTTACGAGTTAGTTTATTAGGTATTAATTTTTACAAGTAGAATTATAGGTATAAATAGACATAATTGATATATTTTATTTGTAATTTGTATTATGTATTTTATTTTTTATATATAAAATTTTTATATTTATAACTAATTTAAATACATATGTACATATTTTTGTTTTATGGGATTTTTATCCGGTAGACCCTACAAACTTTGCCAAATCACCTCCACGGCCTTTGAAACAACCTAATTCCTCCCTCGACCCCGTAAACTTGCTAACTCTTACCCCATGAACCCTTCGGGTAATATGTTTTAAGCCCGTGGGGGTTCTTGGGGTAATTTACAGGGTCGATGGAGTCATTACATTGTGCAAAAGGTCGTAGAGATATTTTAAAATGTTTATAGGGTCTGCTGGGTAAAAATCCCTTGTTTTATTTGTTTGAAGTTATTTATCTACTTAAATGCATGTGTACATGTATTATACAGGTAGATTATAGGTGGCTTACAATATGTTATGTTTTATTATTTATTTTTATGAAATTTTGATGCTTGTATTTAAATTTTATTATTCATATGCATTTTAGATAATATTTACAAATATATAAAAATATAAGAAAGTGAAAAATATAAAGAATAAATATAATGAATATTACGTACATGTATATTGCATAATGAAGACCCAAAAGCCAACTTTTGCATCTTAACTCCGATTTTAATGAAACCACCTTAATTTAATAGGTAATATAATTTTAAGGGTAAAAATATGAATTTGATTATTTTGGATATGTATGAAGAAGATGTAAGTGTGTAAAGTTTTCCCTACGCCTTTTTATTCTTTGTGTCCTGGACACACTTTGCATTATTTTTGAATGAAAAATTATGTATTTTTCTTTGTTTTTTTATGTACAGTATTCATTTTTATGCTTTATTGATTTGAGGTATAGAAATAAAAAAGAAAGTAGGCCCCAAAAGCATTCTATTGAGATATAAAATTAGGGTTTTGCCTTTTTGGTGAAAATTATTGGCCATTATCACTACTTTATTCCTTGTTGACCAAGTCAATTCTTAACTTAATCGGGGTTTAGGGCCATTCAATACCTTTGGTATTCTGATTTATTTTCTTTTCTTCTCTTTATTCTTTTATTTTGTCATTAATACATGATGAACCTCATTTTCACCACGTCAATAATCGTAATTTATCGTAGTATAGGTGGTGAAAATGATTAAAAAAATCCACAACTTCGAATATGCAATAATTATTTTACTTGGTAAGTGTACCAAGGTCGAATACAGGGATACAAGCTCATTGTCTATTCATAAAAAAATATCGACTAATAATTAAGTGATTAAATTCATAGATTCAGGTAATCAGATGAAGATGTGATGCAAACTACAGAATACATAAATAATATGTAGAGAATGAACAATGCAAATACTTATGTAGAGACAAAATAAATGATGCATGTATTTTTTATGTTGATTTTATGTCATTAAAAGAGATGCATGTGTGTGATATACAAGCAGATGATAGTGTGCCCTAAAATAATTCACATCTCGAGCAATTTTAAAGTGATTTGATTTCATCATCAACCTGATCATTAAACTGAGCAATGATTCAATAATGTCCTTTTGATTAAATAAGATGATTAACACCAAAATTTTAACATCAATATTAAGGTGTCAAATCAGATTAATAAGCTCGCCTTGGATAAAGAATACAATAAACAACAAAATGACACTGAAATCGATCAATTAGGAGTTCATATGCTCAAGTTATTGAATGAAGAGTGTAATGGCATAAATGAAGTACAAATATGCAAAATAAAAAGATAAATATTGCAAACTAGTCCTTTGCAAGGGTATGGATGCAATTTGAAAGATGATCGGGATTCTCTACAAAATTCTCAAGCGCACACTTGAGGCATGTACGCATGGGTAGGACATGTTTGGAAAATGCGAAATCTTGGAGGGCCTTGATGTAAATAACCCAACCCGTGCGTTCCTGGTACGCGGACATGCCAATCTCGAAATGGCAGGTTCGATAGGCAACGTGGGCGAGCATCGAAGCTTCGGGAGGTGGTTCAACCCCCCCAGGCTGTAGATTTGGGGCTATTTGGAGAATCATGTAGGTGTCCTGCAACACCCCAACCCCAAACATAGTACCACATGGAAAACTCACAAAGTGTGGGTGTGGTTTATAAGTGGTGGGGATTACTACTTGACAACTTGGGCTTACGCATTTTGGGTGGTTGTCATGGATCCAATTGGGTCCGAACCCAATAAGTTGTCAGGGACAATTTTCCTCGATAACAGACCAGAGATCTAAGCCCGGGATGTTACAAATGGTCTCGGAGCTAAATTTCCCTCTGATAGTAGAAAGGTATACCCAAGAGGTGGAGCCGTCCCTACAAAGAGGTTGGAGGAAAAGGCTACCCAGAGTGTGCAACTGTTACTATCACTGAGAATAAGTGATGTGCCATGTCGCAACGAGGACATTGCGAATATAAGTAGGGGAGGTTGTAACACCCCAACCCAAATATAGTACCACATGGAAAACTCACAAAGTATGGGTGTGGTTTATAAGTGGTGGGATTACTACTTGAAAACTTGGGCTTAAGCATTTTGGGTGGTTGTCAGCGGATCCAATTGGGTTCGAACCCAACAAGTTGTCAGGGACAGTTTTCCTCGATAACGGACCGGGGACCTAAGCACTGGACGTTACATGTCCAATCTGAAGATCGGACGACACTTGTACCTTTTAGCTCCGGCTCTCATGTTGGAGAGAGCTATACTCCGACGACCTTCCCTGAGTGTCACAAGTGCTATACTCGATGGTGAAGGATCGTGGCAGCTCGAGGAAGCTTCGCCAAAGGTGGGGTTGGAGTTGCGGAGGAACTCAGGTGGCTGAGGCGACGTTGTGATGCTCCTTCATCGGAGATGGTGGAGGCGAACGAACCCGAGTGTGATTCTAGCCATTGAGGCCCTACAGGAGTTAGCTTGTGGCCTAAGTGTATGTGCATGTGTTTGTGAGTGGAATGAGGGTTCCGTAGAGGCGGAGGATTGGAGGGACCAGTTGTTCATCTCCGGTGGAACAAGAGATAAAAAGGGCGAGGTGGTCGAGGCTCTAGAGAAGGGAAGGTGGTGAACGGATTTATGCGCATGGGTTGTCAGAATGAGGTGGAGCTCTAAGGAGATCCAATTGACGATGGGGCTGTGTGTAAAGAAATAAAAGGGAGAAAATAAGAGAACATAGCAAGGGAGCTTACCTGATCGGAGCGAGTCCTTGGGTCAAGGAGGGAAGCTTGTTCTGATCTTATTGCGAAGCTTCGGTAGTCACACGACAAGGCCAGTTGGTCCTCGGTGCTCGGGAAACCGCCGGAGTGGTGGTGCTACATGGTCGAAGCTATGGATTACACCTAGGTGTGAAGGTCGTCATCGCCTCGACAGATCACCTACCGTTTTCATCGGAGGGCGAAGGATGCAGGGCCTCGAACCATAGATTGGTATATGAGGTCTAAGTGAGGCGGAGAAGGTGGTTTTGAAGTATGAATGCTTGACTGTTTACAGAGGTGGAAGGCGTGGATATAACAGTTGAGATAAAGGCGCTATGGGCTCAGTTGTGGCAAGTTTATGAGTGTACGAAGGTCGGGGCAGTTAGGGATATGGTAGATTAAAGTCAAATCGTGGAGAGGTGACATGAAGACAATGCTAAATTGGAAGGGGCCTAGGTCATGACGAGGTGTAACGACAGGTGAAGGAAGTGTTAGAGGAGGAAGATGAACCTTCGCCATTGGATCATGTGATCCAACGATCGTGTTGAGGGCATAGGTGGGTTGCTCAGATCATATCAAGCGATCTAATCCAAGGGTAGAGAGTGGGTGTGGACGTGCAATCATATGAAGGCGAGGGAAATGATCTGATGGTGGAGAATAAAGAGTGGCATGGAGGAAACTGGGGTGTAAGATAAGAGGTGATCGTGTGGTTGAGGAAGGGGTGGAAACAATCGGGATGAGGTGGGTGGAGAAGATTAGGCGACTGGGGGGAGGCTCTAGAGATGGAGGGTGGAGATGGATGTTGAAAGAGATGGATCAAGGGCTAAGGAGAGAGGGCGCGTGGCGGGAGGAGAAGGGGTTGCGTAGCGGCTCCTTAGAGCACCACGTGGCCAATCAATTAATTCAGAACATGTAAAAAGAATGAAAATCAAAAGGAAATAAAAGAAGAAGATTAGAAGAAAGTTGAAACATGAAAGTTGTAGATCTCTAGAGATCTACAAGTTCCATATTGGTCACAAAGTTAAAAAGAGGTCAGCAAAATAAAGAAAGATTTTCGGGAGCATTTTTAATAAATAAAAATACTAGGATTTTAATGGTTTTGTTAATTTTTAAATTTTTAATTTCTTGTCAACACCAAAAAAATATCTACAATATGTAACTATTTTTCTGGGATTTTTAATAAAATAGAAAATAAAGAAAATGTTATTGATAAATACATAATAATAATTAGGGTTAGGGTTAATTGCTAAAGATGCAGAATTAATGAAGATTGGCATTGGGGTTCTTCCTCAAAGATAAAAAGAGAGAATAGTGATGATTAATCAGAGATTCATCACACCCCTATACTTAACCTATTCTCATCCTCGAGCATCTAAATAATGAAGGAGTCAGATTAAATCTGACAGTGCATGCAAAAATTCAAGACTTAATTCATCAAAGACCCTCAATTTAAATGATTCCTAACATTCTGGGCTTAAACATGCCCTAGTCAAAAGAAATACAACTTCTCTAATTACCAATCTCTCTGTTTGTACATACAATATAAGGATATGACATTTAGTGTGCTACATTCATGAGAGTCGAGTCAAGATGTCATCCAAGATCCCAGTCCAGGAGACTCTCCTCTATACCAAATCCTCAACACTAGGTAATAAGTCGATTCTTGCATTCAATCCACCGTCTCATCAGTTTGTCAGACTTGAAAGTGTAGATGGAAGGTCAGACGATGGAGGTCATAAGATTGTGTACTTTTCTTCTCTCCCTTACATTGCAATAAGAATCCTCTCAAGTACCTTATTACTCAACACATGCATATTCTTGTTTGTTGATCGATGTGTCCATCAAGAGAGTTAGGAGTCGTCTGCACTTGTTTTCCTAGGAGTACATCATGGTATGTCTCTTTTGAGTATCTAAGATACCTTTGACACCCAGACTTATATACTATACGATACAGGGCCCATTTTGGGTGCTAGCCCGACTCTTGGTCTTAATAGCTTTGGTTCAAGTGGACACTTTGACATGTTTGGGAGCGCTCGTCTTTGGTGGAAGATCTTTGAAATTGTATTTGTAAAGAGAGAAATATTTTCCTTGTATGAGAGAACTTCTCTCGAATTTTATTTTATTGATGCTTGTCTAGCTCCACTGCTTTTACCAAGAGTTGGTGCACGCTGATCAACAATTATTTAATTTTCATCACACCCTGGCACATAGATAAATATCAAAAGATAACATGTGAACTTGTTCACACACTGGCTATGGTTTGCTGACATTCAGGTTTTTTGAAGCCTTCATTGACTTTATCCCATACTGAGCATCGTTAAATCGAGTTTAAACTCAAGTCTCCAGTCCCAGTACCTAGAGTAATAACTCAACTCATCTGATCATTCATGCAGTTGTGGAAGTGATATGTTGATTATATTCTTTAGAAGGTAGAGATGAAGAGTGCAATATAGTGCTCAAATATTTCAAACTTATGAAGTGTGGATTATTAAGTTTCAAACCCTAATGACTAAGGTCGGTTAACTCAGACTCTCAAGATCTCAAAAATCAAGTGTCCTCAATTCCTCAAGCCTTGAGTGATAGTGAATGTGTCATGAATACACAAACTCAAGAGTTAGTGTGTTTTTGCGATTTTGAGTTTTGCAATTTATGGATTTTTTAATCTCAATGGAAATAATGAATGGATCAAGCTCATATGAATAGTTGCATTATTTTTCATCTAGTATGGATGTAAGTACAGACCGTTAGATGGCTACTTGTATTACTTCAAGACGGTATCATTCACATTGTCTTTTAACCACTCACTATGCTAAGGGAGACCACACTTCCCTCGCCGAGAAATGGCTACTCATTTCTAAGCTCAGTAGTCAGAATCACCGCTTAAGAAAGATTTCAAATTTTCATATTTTTGTGAGATTTTTGAAAAAGGTTAATTGTAGTTACAAAATAAGAAGTTAGTCCCCTATCGAAAAGATTTTTGAAAGATTTTCCAAACCATGTCACATAATATATAAAGATTTTCAAATATTTTTCATATGATTTTTCAAAACGAGTAAAATCCCATTTTTCAAAACCATTTCAAATATTTTTCAAAATAGTGTAACACATTAGAAAGTTTTCCAAAGCCTTTACAAACATTTTTACAAAAATCAATTCACAAGATACTTATACCCTAGCCCCAAAAAAATTCGAAATTTTCAAAATATGAGATATGGATAAAGTGTATATATACAATATATATGGTATACCTCCCCCCGTACTCAACTTTTGATATGTCCATATAGCACAAAGTGATATGAAGTCATAGCTCAGGTTAAATAGAAATGATATAGCATAACTGACTCAGATGCCCCCATACTTATGTCAAAATGACCTAAGTATAAGAAGATCAAGAAGAGGGAAGAATGAACGACTCGAGTCCCCCCTATACTTGGGCTGAAAATAGCCTAAGTATTGTATATGCAATAAGGATGGAGGGACTCGCTGTGAGTGATCAATGACTATACTAGATTCCCCTTATATTTAGGATGAAGAGTAGCCTAAGTATTTGGATGTGGAATTCAAGTTGGGGAATTAGAGATTAGTTAGAGATAGTGGGGGTGGATATACACAGATGATTGGGTGTGCAGAGATGGGGTGGGGGGGAGGGGAGGGGCATATCATCTAGGGTTACGGGAGGGTTGGGAGAAGACGCATTCGGGCTCAATCAAGTAGACAATACCCCTTGATTCATGAACTTCACACGTGAGGACCAACATGTGTTGGTCACTTATCTTTTTCATTTTATTGGTGATCATCCAAAATTCAAGTTTATTGCGTAGGCTTCAAGGCTAGGTTTTGGGCACTATACTAGGGATACGTCCCCACCTCTCAACATTGGAACACATCTTGCGTACAATGGTAGGGGTTACTCTCCCATGATCCAAGAGTGATTTTTATTCCATTTTGTTTTGTCAACTTGCATTATCACGCCCAATTTTAGCTTTAGGTTATCATTGAAGTTATGTGAATACCAGTCAAACATGCATCGTCTAACGGCCAGTCTCGATTCCACTAATATCCTAAGTGATACATCAGGGGAAGATTTGAGATGAGCCAATGCTTTCATGAAAATCATGATGCATGATTGAGATAGAGAATTTATAGTGCCTCCAGCAATCTTTATGCATATGCAAGCTTGTATTGAAACTTTATGCTACATGCATACAAGTCGAAGAAACCACACCCTTAACATGATTCTATTAGCGGTAAAGAATTCAATTTATTTTGGCTAAGTGAAGTGGTGTATGCATGTCTATAGATTTATGTGTGTTCTAACCTACGAAGCAAGTACAAATGAAAAATTAAAGGAACTCGGAGAGTCGTGTGCCAAGCACTAGGTCAACACTTAAGTGGAGCCTCACCCGGACTAGGGTGAGACTTCACACACCATATGCAATGTTCGTATTTTTTTACACACGCAAGCCCTTGAACAAGGATTGCTAGAAATGCAATGATACAAATATATACAAAATAAAAATGCATGAATGAAATGTCAACTAATATTCTTGAATCCTTCTTAATTTCTTATATGGCTCCTCGTAACATGAGCTCCCGACTCCACACCTCCATCTTGATAGAGAGTCCTCCACCTCCATGGGCCCTACCACAAAAGAAAAATATCACAGAAATATCAAGAAAAATAATCAACAGAAAAAATGTAAACAATATACACAATGTGAATACCAAAAGTTTTGAAAATAATCACATCAAAATAATACAATAAAATTCAATAAAGAAATAAATGTGAGCTAGGTCCCCAACTATCGACACATCCAGACCATTGACGCTTAAGTGGCGCCACATTGAGCACCCCACACCGTTAGATCAACGTGCCCTGGGTATCTTGCATTTTCCAGGCCATGTCTTTTTTGTATTTTATTTTTAATATTTAAATTTTCATCTATAGCATAGGACTTCTGAAATATTTACAACTAAGATCCACATACTTATTTTATTTGCACTTAGGTCAAGTTCTAGGTCACCATACATGGCTCTCCAGATGAGTCTCCTGGGAATTTTACACGTAACCCCTTTTAGATTTAGTTATTTAGTTTTAGTCCTAAATTTTCTTAAATCAATGTAGTACTTTTGATAAAATTCCATGTACTCCTGGAACTTAATTTATTTGCAAAAAATACCCCTACCAGGTGTATTTAAATATAAATTTGATTTTTAATTAGGCATTTTACATGATTTACCAAGTGCATAGATAGTTCTTGGAAATCACGTTTTAATCCATGTGATGCTGATTTATTTTTGTGCTTGTATTTTAATAGTTTAGATAACATTTTACATCAAAAAATTATAGGAAAATTACATTAAATACTCGAAACCCATATCTATCACATATATTTTTAGCAAGGCATTTAAACTTATTTTTCTGTTTACAAAATAAAAAAATACATTCTATCTTGTTTACCATTTGTAAATTCATAAAAAATACAAAATAATTTGAAATTTCCAAAATTTTTATAGTGGGATTGTTCTATTATTTTTCATTTTCTGAGCAAATATTTTTGAAAAACATAAAATAGAAATCCTAAAAATTGCAAAATCCTAAAAATATTTAAAAATATAAAAAATCTTGAAAATTCCAAAAATAGTGTTATATATTTTCGAATTATCTTTGAGATATATAGTATATACAAAATTAGTTTATGGTTATCTTGTCACTGATATATATTTAATAAACCCTAAACAAGGCCATTGATTTAGCATATTCAGTGTTTTAACTTATTTCTATATTTAATCATCCATAAAAAACTATAAAAGTTCTCAAAAAGAAAAATCATGTAAACCCATAAATATTTATTTCCTTCTATTTAGACTTTATTTATCTTATTTAAAAATCCAATAACATTTTTCTCTTCTTTATATCTATATATTATACATTAATTATAATATTATCTATTTTATTTTCAAAATTAAAAATAAAACTTTATAAAACATAAAAAAGATAAAAATTAAGAACCCATAAAATTATAAAATAAAAATAGTTAAGTAAAAGAGAAATTAAATATAGATTAATTAGTTATAACTGGTATATATTTGTTCTCCCTCTACACCATTTTGCTCTATAAGATTTGGCACTCTACATACTTATACGACGCATATTTTGTAGAGTTAAATATAATAAATTTTGACTCACACATTTACATTGATTTTATCTCTGATTTTTAGTTGATTGTCATTTATTGTGGATCGGTCACCACAATGACTATTGAACTATCTTGTTAGGTTAGCGGACTAGTTTTCACAATTAATATAAACCCAATAATTTTGTCATGTCTACTACTTAAATGGGCATGATGTCTATCTTATTATTTTATTTATTTTTTTAGTTGTCAAATGCTGTTCTATTATAAAAGCAAAAGGAGAGGAAGATGTTAAGAAATGAATGGATTTGAACAAAACAAATGTTAGATTGAAAAAAGTAGGAAAAAGAAGAGAAGAAGGTTGTAAAAAAAGGTGAAACAAAGCAAAAAATGAAGTTTGATGGGAAAAGTATTGCAAAAAAGAAAGAGGTGGCTGATGAAAAATGGGGGGAAAGAAGAAGATAAAGAAGAACAAATTATTTTTCACCCACTTGTTGTCTCAGCTTCGTCAATTATCATCATGCAGTCAACATGTTTGAGAGAAAGGGGGAACGATAGAGTTGAGTGGATTTCCCAACAAATACTCATTTGTCCATTATCTTCTGCTCATGGCCTCCAAAACAATATCTCCTCTTTGAGATCCCTATGTGAGAACCCACTTCTTGAGGTCCATATATGAGGAACACATTCTTTGAGGTCCCCACATGTATAGAGAGACCCATTCTCATAGATTCAACATCAGAAAGACCCACTATCAAGAACTTCATATGAGAAAGGATTTCTCTAAAGTTGATGCTCAATACAAATTACTTCAAATGGACTTCTATTACTACATGTGATCATCACAAACTATTGTTTCCTATTAACTTTTCATGAAGGTTAACACTCCAATCCATCTACTACCTATCAACCATCTTCAAAGGACTTCCACTTCAAGCATATATCTTCTTATAGTGTGATTTCCTCTTGGGTTTTCTTCTAGCAACGACTATTTTGAACGGGTCTCCTCCCAACTCCTTTACAAGTGAGTCAAGTGAAGATGAGTTGAATATTATCTTTTGTAATAAGTTACAGCTTCTCAGCTCCAGCTTGAGGGGGAGGTGTTAGAGTATGTAATGGGTAATTAAAACTTAATCAGAAATCTTTGAGATCCAATTACTACTCTCTTTAGTCCCATATTTCTTGTTATTTGGAGTATATAATGGTGGTGAAGCTATATACAAAACCATACATGCCATGTAATCCTTGAGAAACATAATAGAAAACACAGTCCTTAATGCCTTTCTCCCATGGTTTCCTCCTACTCTTTATGGAGTAGTGTTCCACGTAAATCAAAGTTGTACTTCTTATTTTGATATGCTATTCTACTTAATTTCAATAGTTATTAATGAGGTGAAAAACCCCAATTCACGTGTCATCTACAAAATATACAAAGTTTAGTCATCCAAAATTGAGAAATCAACACCTCTGCTTGAGAATTGGGCATCTATATCGAAAAGTTGAGAATTTAAGATTGAAAGTTGAACCACAAACCAAGCACTCAAGCACAAACAAGGGTTGAGGTGCATCTTCACATGCTTGGGTATAACCCTTAATAAATAACCACCGAAAAGATGCAACCGATCTTATCGATCAATCCTTGGGTCTGTTTAGTTACTGGGATGGGGTGATGTGGGATACACTCATGTGAATATTAGCTATTTGGATGGTTATGAGTGTTATAGAAGGTTAGAGTAAGGTATGTGATGTCACATTGATTTATGATGAAGTTCTAACCGAGGAATGTATGGAGCTAAACGGGGTTACCTGGGGCAACTCAATTGAAAAGCGAGAAAATCACAGTCACTAAAATGAGCTGACAAATCAACTTCACTTGTCATTGAGGCGACTATTCAAATCCTTCCGCAGTTTCAACAATTAACCCACACATGTAATCAAGCAATTAAGATCAAAGAGTTAAAATTTATTATACCCTGTTAAAGGTGTTGGTGACAAGCAAGTAGGGTCAAAGAGTTCAATGGTGGAGCAGTGTGGAGTGAAGAAAATGAAACACAAAATGCCTCTCAAATACTTAGCCAAAATTAATTTTTGTGGTTTTAAATTTTATATTTTTAGTTATATTTTTGTTTATATTTTTGTATTCTATTTTCAATTTTATATTTTTTCTTTATAAATTTTTAGATTTTTATATTCTTTTTTTCTTTTAAAATAAGTAATAGGGGTTATATAGGGATATACATATAATATATACTAATTATTATAAATACAACTAAACATATTCAAAATTCAGAAAATAAAATGTTTTTGGATTTTACACAATTTTTTTACTATTTTTTGTATTTTTTTAGTTTTAATAAAAGTCACAAATAACTAAAAACAATGATAAAATAATATAATGAAATTTAAATGGAAATTAAAATTAGAAGAGTAAGTCCGAAATTTCCCAAATCAATTGTAATTTATAAATAATAGCATAAAGAATTTTAGACAACAGAAAACACTGTTTTGGGGGCTTTTAAGAAATTTTTTAGATTTTTTATAAAGGTTTTTGGGTTTTTCAATTTTAAGAGTTTTCTTTTCTATTTTTAGTGATTTTTAGTCTAGAGATGTAAAATAACTAAATAAATATGAAAACTATTTTTTTTGGAATTTTTCAAAATTATTTTATTTTTTTGGAATTTATACTGTAGACAGGGAATATTTAGGCTTTTTATTTTTAAATAATATTATGCCTAAAATTGCAAAATAAAGATATGGCGTGGAACAAGAATGCAACATGAACCTAAGCCCTAAGTTTTGAATTTTTCTGAGCATATATTTTTATTAAATATAACAAACCAACAAAAATACAAGGCCTGACAGGGTATAAACTTAAATAAAATTAATTGCAAGGGCCAATATGTAATTTATCCAAAATATTACAACTATTATTTAAACATTTATGACTAAATAGTAATAAGCAAAACCTATAAAAGTTCCAATGCAATTTCTCCAGGTTTTGTCAGCTAACATGGACAAGGACTAAAGTGTAAATGAAATAAATATATGGACCTTTTAGCAAATATTACAAAACTTTAAAATGACATATAAAAGTTTTTACCCGAAATATTAAATAAAAATGTTTCTGGGTTAAGTGCGTAAATACCTAAAAAGGGGCATGGACCGACGACAGGATGGAGCCCCTTGAACATGTATCGTGCCCATGCTTACCGATACCAATTCGCCGATGGACGCACATGTGATTAGATCATCCAAGGGGATCCAACGGTGCTGGTTTGGATCGATCAAACGGTAGCTGGATGACCTGGGGCCCCTACTTGATCGGACGACCGTGAGGTGTAGAGGAAGAATACCAGATGAACTCGCCAAAAGCGAGTTTGAAATCGATGACAATCGCTCCTCCGGTGATTTCTTCGGTTGCAAATGGCCCCAAAAGGATGTTGGTATCCTCCCGCACCGGTGGAAAGGATCAAAAGGGCGCAGGAAGGTGTGGATCGGTCTGGCGGAGGAGCTATACCTGGAGGATCTCCTGCGGCTCGATGAAGGGAGAAAAGGGGGTTGTTCTTTATTGTTTCCTACAGGAGATGTTAGAGGGAACAAAAATAGAGCTAGGGATAGCTCCATATGGTCGGAATGAGTGAAGGATGGAGGATGTGGGCCTCTCCGGCGAGCAACAATAGAGGAGAGGTGGAGCCCTTGTTTTGTGTGAGAACAAGGTAGATGGGAGTGTTTCAGATGATCCTAAGGTAAAGAGGAAGGAGATGGAAGTGATACGTGAGGCGGAGGAAGTCTGGAGTGAGAAGTATGCGGTGACGGAGCAACGAGCTCCAGTGAGGATGCAAGGGGGAAGATACGCGACACCAACATGAATTAAATGAAAACATGACTAGATTTACACTAAAACTATGTTAAAGAACCGAAATGGGCTAAAAGCTCACCGTCGAGTGAAGCCAAAAACTGGAGCTTCGATGAGGTGGCGGCGAGCAACGGACCGACCTCGATTTGACACCAATCTTCACGCACAAGAGCGGAGGAGGATCCTGCTGTCACAAGGAATCCTTCACGGAGCTCAGATGTGGATGCAGAAGGTGGAAGGGAGATCAAAATGTCTAGGTTGGATGGACGTGCAATTTTATACAGATGGCAGCGAATGGTCTAATAACGAGCGGTGGTAGTGATTCAGAGACGCTTTCCATGAGGAATCATCTCCGCATGAATCAACGAAGATCGAAGCACATAAGTGCAGAAGAGATCAAACCAAGTCGATGCTCGGATCGACTTAGAAAAAAAGCGAGAAGAAGAGGTCAAACATATGTCTGACATGGGCTACAGGACGGGTCAGAGAGCTGACCAAAGTCAACACTCCCTACTACTTGGTCAGTCAACGTGGACCAACCAAATAAAAAGCAACACGGAAAAGAATTATAAAATCAAAAATAATATTAAATGATTTTATTAATTTTAAGTTATAAAATAAAAATTTTATTATTTTCCATAGTATTTTATTATGATGTTTATGTATTTATAGAGATGTTTATTATGAGTAGTTTTTAGGGTTAGTTTATAGGTAATTATGTTTTGTACAATTTATTTTTATTTTGTATTTTTTGATTTTTATTATTTTATTTTCTTATTTTATGTAATTATAACTCATTTTTATATACTTAATATATTTTTATTATATTTTCTGATGTAATATATACTTAAATAAATAGGTATATTTATTATATAGGTATAGTTACTGTATATTCATTTATGGATTTTTGTTTTTTATTTATTTTAGTGTCTTAATTAGAGTTTTATTATAATTTTAATATGTACATATATTATAAATAATATTTACAAAATTATAAAAATATTAAATTATAAAATCACAAAGAATAAATAAAATGAATATTTTAATCGAGTATATTATAAATTAGGGGTCCAAAACCTACTTTTACAGCTTAACTCCAAAAAAACGAAACCACCTTCATTAAATAGCTTATTAAAAGTTATATATAATTAAAGGTGATTTTGATATATTTTGAGTTTTTGTTTGAGAGCTATAGGTTTGAGAAGTTAGGATTTTGGATTCTTATTTAGAGTATAACTTTTACACTACGTAATATTTTTGTGTAAACTCAATTTTGTATTTTTTATATATTAATATCTACAATTTTCATGTACAAAATTTCTTTATTTGAGGTAAAAAATATAAAATAAAATGGGTCCTAAAAATGAATAAATGATGAACGAATAAAATGGATTTTTATTGAATTATTGACCCTTATCTCCCCGTACTTTATTCCTTGTCGACCAAGTCATCAAGATGACAAGGTCTTGGAGTTTAGGGTCATAAAATACTTTTGGTATTTTATTCTTATTCTTTTCTTTTTTATTCTATAATTTTGGCATTAAAACAGTACTTTATATAATATTTATACAACAAATAATGAATGCTAATTTGTGCAAATTAATGGTATTTACATGAATTAGCTAGGTTTTTTAAGGCCAAAATGATAGAATAAAGGTGATGGAATGGAGATTCATCATGATGAAATGGAGATTTGTCATTGGTAACCAAACAGATCCTTATTGAGCAAGAATGATCGTATCACCTGACACATCCTTTGTCCCCACTACCAAATTTGTGTGGATATCTCAACACCTCAACAATCAATATGAATACAATAGGAAAGGATAACCATGCCACCTAACACGCCATCTAACCACTATCAGACCAATCTAGATATCTTAACATCACTAATAAACAAGGCTAAGACAATAGATTAGGACGATGGTGTACTATGTCATACTCCCTTCTCCACTACAAGGCACACAATCTTAGATGTATTGGTAATGTAGTCGTGGAATAACTTTATCTAAATATTAAGCCATATAATGGGGCCACTAATCACTTGTACTTCCTCCTCCAATGCAAACAGAAAAAAGGTTGATTTTCATATATAATGATGTATTAATATGTAAGTACATATATCCATATTTATGGATGGTTCAAAGTACTGGTTCTTCGACTCAACAATGCATATTGAGAGCTTGCCTATAAGTTTTTCAAGTACTTTGCACTAAGTGCTTTGATTAAAGAGGTTCAACACATGTTATACACTGTCAAGTAGGAAAAGGACGAGACATCGAGAGCGCACGCCAAACACTTTAACAATCAATACATGAAGTGCAACCATCTCTCCTACAAATAAGCCTTTGAGGCATTATTAGAGGGACTATAAGATAAGAGATCTCTCTTCACGACATGAAATCGAAGGTCATGGTCAAGATCATCTGCCATAAAAAGTAATTTATATTACAGCAGTGTCTTTAAATAAGTTTTTTTAGAAAAACCTTATTTGAATACAATTTTAAGTGAATGATCCCACACATCTATTATATACACTACTATCATTTTTCTCATAAAAGACTTTTTGTTTGTATGCATAGGATTTTCATACAATTTAACAATGCTTTTTAAATAATGTCTTTAGAGATGATTCAATAATATCATATATCATTGATAGTTTTTGTTTAACAGAACTTTTCAGAATTGCAATATAAATATTCTATGTTCACATAAGTAACTTGTACATATTGTAAATTTTGTGTGAGGTTTTTTAGATTGAGTTTCTTATAATCATGTTAATATCACAAGTAATATCTATTCTCTCTCTCCCATACACACAACCCTTTACTCTATGATTAGTTCATATTATCTTTATGCACTTAGGCCCGTTCGGGTCCCAGGTTACCTGCGGGTTAGGGGAGTTTACCCCCTTTAACCCACATCCCCCTCTCTCCCCGTGGGTCCCACTTTATTCCTTTTTAAAAAATTAAATAAATCAATTTTACATCATCAATCCTATCAAGAATAATATATTATACCATCATATCATATAAAAATTATAAACTACTCCGCTTCTACTCACTTTTCCAAACTTCAATACAATCACATCACAATAACTACTCACTTTTTCAAACTCCAATACAATCATATCACCCTAAACCCACTTCTAACCCACCCCCAATTTATCCCTCTATACAAACACCAAAACACAAAAACGGATTATCCTCTACCAGTTTAACCCACCTTAACCCGCCAACCAAATGCACCCTTAAAGATTTTTTTGAGAATTAGATACAATATTCAATATTTGAACAAATTAAAAAATCCCATCCATGCTTAGATTTTCAATCATAGTACTCATTTTCTGGACGTAGTAATAAATATTGGAAAAATGGGGTTGTCCCTGTCCTATTTTCTGTCATTTTTTATTTTTTAAAATAAAGCCATATGTTTTCATCACTATACCCCTCTGATATGTCACCCTAATTTCATAAGAAATATAGACTCCTATTGTAACGTCCCGGGCTTAGGTCTCCAGTCCGTTATCGAGGAAAACTGGCCCTGACAATTTGTTGGGTTCGGCCCCAATTGAACCCGATATTTCTTTTGGCATAAACTTCACTGATTGTAATCTACACGAAATTCCTGCGTTACATTTCATTCAATGACTCTCTGATGGAAATTAATTATTAATCAAATCATGAATTTTGGAAGATTCAAATGTGATTTTCACCATAAACCAACGTCCAATTATTGAAACCATAAACCAACGTGCAAATATTTAAAACATAAACCAATGTGCATTCCGTATTTGTTGAACTCTAACAAATTCCATCAATCTTTGTATAATTTCATTCGACTTCCAATATGATGTTTACCCTTATTTTTTTAAAGGAGCATCCGTATACATGTTAACAATGTATCAGCATCCATGAACGATACCATAAGTAACACCTAAGGGGGTGTTTGGATAGTGGGTTTAGGTGGGTTAAACTGGTTGCAGGTAACTTATTTTTGGGTTTTGGTGTTTGGATAGAGAGTTAAAGTGGGGGTGGGTTAGAAGTGAGTTTGGGGTGATGTGATTGTATTGGAGTATGAAAAAGTGAGAAGTTATTGTGATATGATTGTATTGGAGTTTGAAAAAGTGAGAAGAAGTGGAGTAGTTTATAATTTTTATATGATATAATGGTATAATATATTATTTTTTGACGGAATTGATGATGGAGAATTGATTTATTTAATTTTTTTAAAAAGATAAAAAGTGGGACCCACGTGGAGGGAGAAAATATGGGGTAGGGGAGTTAAACCACCCTTGGGGTGG
The DNA here is from genome assembly GCA_037367405.1 of Ottelia alismoides. Classification (NCBI taxonomy): domain Eukaryota; kingdom Viridiplantae; phylum Streptophyta; class Magnoliopsida; order Alismatales; family Hydrocharitaceae; genus Ottelia; species Ottelia alismoides. Next base: position 19,410 of record JAZKJV010010284.1, read on the forward strand.
TTTAACCCGATACAAGAACGCACCCTAAGGCTCTAGATATATTTAAGCATATAGCTAGGGCCGATAATAGTAAGGAATCCAACAACAAGGAGGGAAGTAGATATCTAAGGCTATTAGAATGTTCAAACATAGAATCGAAAGGCGTGTGAAATCGACAACAAGAGCGGTGTATTTATCGTTACTATTTAAGATCTAAATATAACTATAAGGTTCTAATAATGTTGAAGACATGTGATGAAAAATCGTATGAAACCAACAGCAAGAGGGGGGTATTCATCGTTACCTCCGAGGATGTTCCCTCGGGATCTCCGCTCAAACGGAATGATATTTCTGTCTCTCGATTGTAGCACGAATGTGTGTACGAAGGTGACCTCGAGCTTTCCTACGTGATGGTGGCCGTGGATCTTCGATCGGAGCTCCTTCTCCGACGTCGACGACAGTCCTCCGGTGACCAAATCCGGCCAAGGTGGTGGTGCTCCAATGAGGAGAAAGGATGGTGGTGGCTAGGGCATTGAGAGAGTAGCCTATCACTTTCTATTTATAGAGGGAGAGGTGAAAATGGGTGTAATTTCGGATATGGTTCGGATCCATATATGGGTCCCAACTATTATACTTAAAACATCTATAACTTGAGCTAGGAATATCGGAATTGGGTGTTCTTGGGCTCATTGGAAAGATCTCGACGAGATCTGCGTAATGGCGTGATTATTTGAATTTTTTGGATGTCAAAAATATTCCAGATTTTAGGAAAAAGAAAATACGGGATTTCACACCGATGTCTTCCATCTAGAATATATAATTTTAACGATCTTAGAATTGCTATAATAGATATGTTCTAGATGAAGGATATAAGAGTCTTTGTTTTTGACGAAATTGGAATGACATATTGGAGAGATATAGTGATGAAAATACATAGTTTTATTTTTGGATAAAAAAATAAAAAAATATCGGAAAATGGGGTGTTGAACCTGATAAATTTTGAACTTCATTATTTAGGATTTAAACAAAAGGGTTGTAAAATTTCACGAAAGCATGTATTTAGACAAAAAATAATTTCATATTCCTCTTTATTACATTCCACAAAATACGGTCTAAAATTAATATTTTGTGTATAAATGGGATCACTTTTTATAATTTACCCAAATCTTCTTTTTCATAAAAAAATTACCATAATATAATCGATCATATTTTTTTGGGATTTTTACGTCTGTATTCTCTGAAAAAAATTCAACAACACATGCCCATACTTCTTTGCAACTACACGTGCTCCTATATTCTTAGACTATTTATAGTAGTGTTCTTCCATTATTACTTGTGCTCCTATATTATGCTACTCGAAGAACACTATTGAAAATTTAGTAAGAATACAACACGCAGAAAATCCCAGAAGGGCACAAATGTAAAAAAAACTATTTTTTAAAATAGTGGTGACCTTAACACATACAAAACACAGGCATTTCCCGCGTTCCTCGTCGTCGAACAGCGAGAGAGGACAGCTTCCCGCGGCCGAGCTCGACGGGACCAGGATGGAATGGCAAAAGCGTAAAAAGAGGATATGAACGTGGTCATTTGTGGCGTGGAGGCTCGGTCTGCTCGCGCCCCGAGTACGTGGGGTCCTCAACTCCTCATCCCGATCACTAAAATCAAGTGACCATAATGCCCTCTTCGCTCAGGACCGTTGTGGATGGCGCAAGTTTCGAATTTCGACCGAAAGGCAGAGCCTCGCCAACGGAAATCAGATTTTGATTCCCTCTTTTAAGGATAAAATGGGCAAATAAAAATGAGCATCCTCATACAGCTGGCGTTGGAGGAAGTTCCCTCGAAATTGTTAATGAGATGGGCTTGGTAAAATAAATGGCCCCGAGGATTGCATTATATGTGTGCGTTCGGTTCGGGAATAAGCAGAAATAAGGATGGGGAATAAGGAGAATAATGGTCTATTCTTTGTTTCGCTGGAGGATACGAATAAGGAGAATAAGGTGAAATAAAGGTAGGTAAGGTGGGATAAAGATAGGAATAATGGAGAATAGTCGTACCACTGGAAATCGTGTCGGGAGGAGAATTGACCCCTTATTCCAGGGCCTATTCTCCAACCAAACAGGGCAGTACGTGTTTGATATTTGTTTATATGTTACATATTTTTTATTTAGGGTAAAATGGAGCTTCTCTCAGGACGAGCTAACTTCAATCCTCTTATCTTATTTTTTTTATTTTTCAATTTTTTTAAAATGCTTCCGTGAATTCTCATAATTACATCCATATATTATGTCATTAAAATTTCGTGCGAAACAGAAACTCTCACGGCCTCCATCCGGACGTGGTTGATTTCAACAGTTCTGCGACAATTAAAGAATGCATGTCTAGATGAAGGTCGTAGGAGTATCTATTTTTCATGAAATTTGAATGACATAATATAGAGATGTAATGATGAATTTCCATGAATTCATTTTTCAAAAAAAATAAAAAAATAGGAAAAATGAAGATGAAAGAAGCTAAGTTAACTCTCCCTAAAGGGAAACCCCATTTACCCTTTTTATTTATCAAACTATATTTTTGTTGTTGACTTTTTTTCGAATCTGGTTGGAAAAATTATAATCGAGGAAACATGTGATACTCTAACCCAACCCAGTTAATATAACACATATTAAAAAACTATAATCATTAAAAAAGTTAATATAATACATAATCAATGTCACATCACATCACGATTATCATTCCAACCCTCCCAACCCACCAAACAACTACTATTCACAGGGGATATCGTAACCCAACCCAACCCAGTTACCAAACATGCCCTAAAGGAGGCAAGGGAAATGGGCACCATGCAATATGCGTCATTAGATTTCAAGGATCGAGTCCAAACGAGCTTATAATATATCGAATGAGGGTCATCATTATGGTCCGGAGAGGTTGTCTAACTTCATTAGGGTGAATAGAGGAAAAAAGTTCAAGTTTCAACTCAAATCAAACTTAAGCTTGTGCCTCGCGCCAAGGTTCTCGCGTTGTGTTCCTTGCATGATAAGATTAATTGAACCCAATTCTCCATACTTACTAACCTGCTTTTCTCTATTCTTTTTGATGGGCACATATTATCTTGTTCAATGGAACATTATGTAGAATTAATCTCTGTAAGATTTATCGTATACTTAGTAGAATACTCATGAAATATTTGATAGAAAATGTATTTACCCCGTCAACATATTCAACAACATCATCTTCGGTATAGAGTTCAGGATAATAAAATCTCATGAACTTGTACTGAGGATGCACACTAGTGGTAATTGCTAGAGACATAACAAATTCTTTTTCCCTCTAATACTTATCAAACTTTCCATACATCTTTGTAGACATGCTTCAAATAGATATATAATCATGATTCAAGAGAGTGTGCAGATCCTCTTCAATCTCAAAGATAAAGTTAAAATAAAATTTACAGTCGAATATTTTTGTCCAGAGAATACCTTTGTGGCAACATATTCGCTCACAGAAGGTGTCTATGATAACTGGAATCTGCTTCCCTCCAAAAGGTTGAAAACTTTCTGATACAAAATAGCAGACTCAAACATTAAATAGGTGGACTTCCACCTCGTGCTAACAACCAATCTTAATCTTTCCATTATTTGAATCCGCTATTTGTCTAGCAATGCCTATAAAATATTGAAGTTGTCGAGTAGAGTACTTCACAAATTTAACAAGATCATGGATTTTTGAAATTATTTTCCTTAATCTCAAAAAGTCCATCTTGAACAACAAGGTTCAAGATGTGTGCCCAACATTAGACATGAAAAAAAACCTCCACCCAAGAGTACCAAATTCTTTGTAATTAGTGATCAATAAGATTCCGTACAATGATATCATTTGTTGATGCATTATCAACTGTAATAGTGCCAAATTCAACATGTTTCATTCACTTAAACGATTCACAATCATGTCTGCAATATTCTCCGTGTATAACATGACTAGAGGACACAAAAGCAAAGAATTTTCTTATGTAGCTTCCCCTTGCTACTTATAAAATGTGCAAAATTTGTCATGTACCCGAGATTTTGGATCGATGTCCACAAGTATGTCGTTATGTGGATTCTACCAGTAGATTTCAATACTTCTAGCAATCTCATTTTTTACCTCTCATATAATTTTATATAATCTCTTTTAAGAGTAAACATTTAATGAATCTTGTATTTGGACTGTAGATTTGTTATAAAAGTTTGAAACTCTGGATTATTAATAATCTTAAAGGACATTAGAAACAATCCATCTCAAGAAATCATTTACACTTCTCTCTTGTTCAAACTTCCATGTAGTGACACGATTCCTTGATCAGAGTAAATGAATTTCAAAAGGCTATGGGATTTTCACTGTTTATTGAATATGAACAAACAAGGTACAAATATTGATTAAGATGAGTTGTCCTACCTTTAGTGCCACAAGATAATTGTACTTTACCATAATTGCATTTGTACATCTCTCTTCCATCTACCATCATGATTCTCGTGACATGTTTCAAATCCATGACTTTAGCTTTCTTCGATATTTCTTTGTAGCATATGCATTAATTTATGAAGATTCTTCACTTGTATCGTTACTACCATATTCTCTTCCAATGACTAATGTGTGATTTGGTCTTGTTTGGTGTCCGACATCTAAATTTATAAATTATGTTAGATAAGTAACCAAAAAACTTATAATCATCTCGATCATGGAACATCAAATAGTAATTAATAATTGGCATACGACCTATAACCTTCTAAATGCAATTCTGTGTGGAATCATCTTGATCACACAAACATTTTAAGTTTGTTATACCTTGCGGCTCGTGAAGAGGGAAGGTGCCATTATAGAGACCGGATGAGGATTGTGGCAACCGATAGAGCTGTTTAGCAGTGATGTTCTTATTGCTTGGAGTCACGATGACAAGATGATGACTGTTGTGGTAGACATCCTGGACTAGAGGGTCGGTGGAGAATCCGGAGGGGCAACTGAGAGGGTGAAGTGCTAGAGACGGGTGGTGGAATCTAGAAATAGTTGATAGCTGAGAGGCGTGACAGAGAAGCCAGAGAGGGCTGGTTGTTAGCGAAGATGTTGGAGAGGACTGGCCTCTAGAAGAGATGATGGGTGGTTGAGAGGGGCGACATAGAAGATAGAGAGGGCTGGAGGAGATGGTGGACATGGACCATGGACATGGGCAACACTCGGTAGGTTGGCAGAGTGAGCGGTGGAGCCATGGAGGGTTAGGGACCTAGGGTTTCGACTACAATGTGTGCGCAAGGGGGATTTGGGAAGGAATTGAAGTGGGGTGCCATCTGGGTGGGCTTTTATCATGGATTTGCCCTATCTAAGGCCCATAGTGGGTGGCGTTTTGAGCCTCTACAAGCCATATTTGGGTCGCACTCAAGCTGGGATGCAAGGTGCTCTGGGCCGAGCCAAACTCGAGCTTGACCGAAAAAGAATTTGGTCCTATAAGTTTGGCCCAGCCCTGATCTAATGTTCATTTGGGCTTGGGCTGGGCTGGAGTTTTCGGGCTGAGCTTCAATCCAATGCTCATCCCCACTCATGTAACATGTACCCTGTTGTAACTGTATCATCATGCTAGGTCATGAGGAAATTCATGTGCACCTCTGCTAACATCTATAGAGTCGATGCTGAGAAGAGGAAATCCATCGACACTATACTTTTGCAAAGCTTAGAACCTCTTTGAAGGCCATTTTTTGAGGTAGGTTGATGTTGTAGGGACTATGATTGAGGACTTAAGAGCATTATGGATAAAGTGTACCTTCACGCACCTTAGGAAAATGGAAGGCGTATCGATCCCCTCTCTTGACCCTCCCTAAAGTTCTATATAGATGACTCCCTTGTATGAATTTCTGTAAGGATACGAGACGCAATGACCACATATATGAGCACATCCCCCTCTAGAACCACAAGGTCAAAATCGGTTACAACCCTCATGCCATGCTTCTTGCCACAAGCCAGATAATATACCGTATAATCTTGGAATAAGGTCTTGACTATGCAATGAGATGTTGGCTCTTACACCAGTTTCGATAAGGGATAAGGAAGGTCAATCTCTCATTTCTATTCAATTGGAATTGTATAACTTAGAGGGATACGTGATAGTTATTCTTTAGTATTAAGGAAATTGTCAAACAAAGGATGCGTGATACGGGTAGATGATGGTTATAATACTTTGAGTTTAGAAATATTTGATTTAGGATTTGATCATTGGCTAGGAATATGATCATTTGTATCTTTGTCAATTTTCCATTCAATTAATAAGTGAAGTCCATTAAAATTGCAAAATGTAAGTAGCGCTTCATTGTAAAAACATTAATCCGACAAAATCCATACACATAAAACATAATCAATGATACCATGATAGGTAACCATTTAAAGATAACTAGAATATATGAACCCATATAGTACATAAGATGGAAGATGACCATGTTTTAGAGAACTTGAACAAAACCTTTGCATCTGAATCTTCACATTCATCTTGCAAGTCTATATTCTGTTTCTCCAACATGTATTTAAGTAAGTTTGAATGTTTACTTATAGTATGTATTTGCGAAAAAGTATAATTAGTGAGTAAGTTAATGGAAGCATCAATTCAAGGAAATATATAATAAAGAATTTGACATATTCAATAAATTCTAAATTGTCTGGTTGCACAAATGGACTCTTATAATCCCATATGAATGCACATGTTGCTATCAAAAAAAGAAAGCACCATGACTTTCAATGCCAAAGTCCTTTAATACCATACTTACACTATGAGAACCACGACTTTGCATGACATGCACCCCATCCACAACCAATATGAAAAAAAATGCTTTTATTAATAGGTGAGCATCCACCTTCAAGATAAATCATGTGTTTAACTGGTGTGTAGGACACATTAGGAAGTGAAAATATCTTTCGCATTTGAGAACATGTTTAGCAAACACATCGGAAATCAATGATTACAATGAATAGGCATGTTGAACCCAATAGGTCAATTTGTTGACATATTTGAATTGATTAACACATCCACTGGCACAAATGTCTCAATTTGAAAAAGGAGTCTTCTCGTCTTCTTCATGACGATCGATCTAATACCCTAGGGCTCCTTTCTTCTCCTCTTCTCTTATGCTATAGCTGCTAAACTATTGTTGTGTGCTACTACCCTAGGGTTTGTGTTGATGTTGTTGCTGATTTCGTGATATATTAATTGAGTAGAGGTACATGTACACTCTCTTCTTGTACTATGCACGCGAATGTGATATGTGTACAATAAGCTAATCAACTTCTCTCTCTATATTTGTTTTGAGTCAAATATAGCAATTTTTGTCATCTTTAAAGTTTTATTTTAATTTTTACCAAAACCCCATTAGTATGCTATTTACGAGAAGAATCTCGTCGAGTCAATCCTAATAAGTAAAATATCGTGAAGTTTCGATGCGCAAACTTGAGTTATGCACATTCAATCGAGGAGATCAGTTATTTGTAATTTTGGAAAGTATTTTGAGAGTCATAGGATTTGACTTTTCTCATCTCATTTTAACTGAAAGAACATCACCCAAGGAGGAGGAGGGAGAAACAGATGCCCTTAGATCTTGTTCCAACGACATCTGCATCTGAGGAGTCCAAACTGTCTGATCCGGCATTTGAGGGGATCTGCAACCATCAGATCTCGACTATCCGAGCCGCCCAGCCTCGGGTGGCCCCGTCCCACCATGCCACGCATAGCTTCATTACGCGAACCTCCCGTCGAACCTTAGTCGGATTACGTGCCTCCCGCTTGTGGTCTAGGAATATTATAGCAGGAATTATTGATCAGTTCAAACATGTGAATTTTGCACGTGACATGGGTACAATTGTAGAGTAGCCTCACCGCCTTCTCAGATTTACAAAAATACCCCTACATGGGGTAAATTTCAGAAGAACTCCTGGATGATTTTGCTAATTATAGATAAGTCCCCACTGGGGGCAATTATGTCATAAAAAATCTATTGTATTTACGTTTTGGTCCCTAAATTTTCATGCTACCATATCATGTGCATTTGAACTCCATTTTTAGCGTTCAATATGTCATTTCAATGCTTGTTATGTGCTATATCATTCTAGACACTCTATGAACACATTGGATCTCGATTTATATTGATTATCATTTGAAAGTTCCTTTGACCTATGCGGGCATAATTTGACTTATTTATACTATTACATTGTGAAGATCGATATTTAATATGCAGGGGCTTATTCCAGGATAAAACAATTGAATTCCTTGTATGAATTGAGAATTTCTTAGAGGAATAATTTACAGTGATTTTAAGCAAAAATATTTCAGTGATCTTTAAGCATGTTAAATCATTAATGTTTGATCATGTATCTTGCAAGTTAAAATCAAACTGAGTGCATTTTTTGATATTTACATTTGGAGTTTATTCTTTTGATATGTGAATCTCTTTTGAGGATTAATTGCTTATATTATTATTTCAGGATTAAATCACATGAGTTTTTGGGATAGATATTCTGCTTCAAAGTTATTTAGCAGGAACATCAATCAATCTGTTTATCTTAGTACCTGTATCTTGAATTTGATTGAATATATTTCTGGATTTAATATCTTTTGATATGCGGTTAACTTTTGAGGATATCGTTTATTTTTATTGGATTAAAATTAAACAAAATCACAAATCTGGGGCTCTACTGCTTTCCATTGCATTTTCATCATCACATTCTTTTCTTTATTTTCATTTTATTTACTTATACAAAATTTAACATTGTAATTAATTAATTATTTAAATTAATTTAAACCTATGCAGCTAAAAATCACCTTTCCTGTGTTCGACATTGGTAGACTTGCAAAGTAAAAAAATATTTCACAACATTCGAAGATTGCAGTTTTTGATAGTTTGTTTTTCATCTACTATATTACAATTATCAATTTTTAAAGAGGTGTGCATTCATTAGAGGTTCAACACATGTTATGCACCGTCTAGTACGAAAAGGATGGATGCGGAGAGCGTACGTCGAACACTTCAACAATCAATACATGAAGTGCAAACATCTCTCATGCAAATAAACCTTTGAGAAATTATTATAGGGACTCTAAGGGTCCGTTTGGTAACCGGATTACCTCGAGGTAACCCGATTTACCCCTTTCTATTTTTGGGTTGAAATTCAATCACAAATCATAGTGACATCACATGATATTCTTTATTCCAACCCTCATACCCATCCCAAACAACTACTATTCACATCAGTATACCCTAATGCACCCCATCCTAGTAACCAAATAGACCCTAAGATAAGAGGCTTCTGGATCTCCCTTCACGACATGAAATTGAAGATCATGGTCAAGATCGTCTGTCGTAAAAAAGTAATTTAAATTACAAAAGCGTCTTCAAATAAGTTTTTTTCAGAAAAACCTTATTTGAGTACAATTTCAGTGAATGACCTTACACATCTATTATATACACTACTATCATTTTTCTCATAAAGATTTTTTTGTGTATATCCATACTTTCATATAATTTAGCAATGCTTCGAAAATAACGTCTTTAGTAGATGATTCGATAATATCATATATTATCGATATTTCTTTCTTAATTGATCTTTTCAGAATTGCAATATAACTGTTCTATGTTCACATTAATAGCTTATATATTTTGTAAATTTTGTGTGAGGCTTTTTAGATTGAGTTTCTTAAATCATTGTTAATATCACAAGCAATATCTATTCTCTCTCCCACACACACACTACTCTATCTATGATTAGTTCATGATATTATCATTATGCACTTAGTGAGATTTTTTAGAGAATCAAACACAATATTCAATATTTGAGCCCATCCGTGCTTAGATTTTCAATCAGAATACTCATCTTTTGGCTGCAGCAATAAATATATTAAATTTTGAACTTCATTATTTAGCATTAAATAAAAGGATTATAAAAGTTCACGAAATCATGTATTCAGACAAAATATAAATTCATATTCTTCTTTGTTACATTTTACAAAACACGGTCCAAGATTGAGATTTTGATGTATAAATAGGATCACTTTTTTGTAATTTACCCAAATCTTCCTTTTCATAAAAAATTCCCATAATATAATCGATCATATTTTTTGGGGATTTTTACGTCGGTATTCTTTAAAAAAATTTAATAACACTTATGTCCATACTTCTTTTGCACTACACATGCTCCTATATTCGTAAACTATTTATAGTAGTGGCCTGCCGTTATTAAACTTGTGCCCGTATATTATGCTAATCGAAGAAGACTATCGAGAATTTTGTAAGAATACAACACACGCAGAAAATCCCAGAAGTACACAAATGTAAAAAAAATCACTTTTTTAAAAAATAGCGGTGACCTTAACAAAGGATAAAAAGTAGGGATGCAACCGGATGCAGATATATCCGCATCCGTCCGCTACCGTATCCGCTCTTAAGCGGATACCGATATACATTTTCGGATTTTAGCGGATACAGATACATATACTAGTTTTATTTTTTTTACGGATATGGATACCATTATATATTTTTTTCCGGATACGGATATGGATGTATATATTTTTCATAGATACGGATATGCATATCCGTATTACTCATATTTTTAGTAATATTTCAGCTTCACAAATGTTTTGTATGCCTCAATGTAGCTCTGACACGAAATTGTACCTTATCATGAAATGTCAAAAAAAGTAATAAACTTTATAATTTATCATAATGTCGTTTCACGAAATATACCATATCATCTTTATCTTATTAGTTGGTTACATGTCACAGTATTACCTATATTTTGGAAACATTTCAAATGAAGGAAGACAGAGATACGCCATCATACAATTTTATTATATGCTCTTAAATTTATTGTATTCAATATTTTAATTTATTTTCTTATTTATCATGTAACATTGTAAGTTTATTAAATTTAAGATTAATCATCCATCAATTACAATTCATAAAGATATCATTTCTAATTAAAAGTATAAGAAGGTACTTAATATCTATAGGATAATCTGTATCTATTTTTTAAAAATCCGTATCTGAATTATAATTATCTGATTCCGAATCCGTATCAGTATTTAAAGATAAGGGATTCAATTTTCAAGAGGATAAGATATGATCATTTGTGGTGTGACCTCGGACGGAGTATCCCGTCTGCTCGCGCCCCGAGTGCGGAGGGTCTTCTCATCCCAATCACTAAAATCAAATGACCATAATGCCCTCTTTGCTCAGGACCGCTGGGGATGGCGCAAGTTTCGAATTTCGACCGAAAGGCAGAGCCTCGCCAACGGAAATCAAATTTTGATTCCCTCTTTTAAGGATAAAATGGGCAAATAAAAAAGAGCACATAATTGCATCCTCGCTGGCGTCGGAGGAAGTTCCTTGGAAATTGGTAATGAGATGGGTAACTCCTTGGTAAATTAAATGGTCCCGAGAATTGCACTATACGTGTTTGATATTTATTTATGTAAAACGAGTTTTAGGGATTTTTACCGTACTTTATAATTTTTATCAATTACTTTTACGATATTTGAAACAATCTAATTCTTTTCTTGACCTTGTAAATTTGCTCCGTCTTACTCCACAGACCCTGCCGTCAATTTTAACTTTATTTGAGACAATTACTTGGGTTAGTCTTGAGTTAATCTAACCAATGGAAATCCAATGGTGGATATTCTACCCCCATGTTCTTTCCATAGGCCGGAGAGGAGGTTGCTGGCGAGGTCAAGGGCCGATGGCTGGGTTCGAGGGAGCTAGTGGCTGGGGGGCTAGGGTTGGGCGTCGGGATGCGGGGGGCGGGGGGGGGGGGGGGCAAGGGCAGGGAGGGTGCAACAGGGCTTAGGGTCAGGGGCAGAACCTACACTTTGTTCAGACAGGGCACGTGCCCCCCTCTATATTTTAAATCCCATTATATCTTATAATTAATCCAATTACAACCCCTCACCTTATAATCAAAAGTCCCCCATTAATTCTTACATGGCGTCATTAATCCATGTCTCGATAATCCATTCTCCTCAAATTAATCCCCCCTCCCTCTCATATAATACAATTGCCCTTAATCTCATGCATGCACTTAAAGTTTCTTAGCTAATTTAGTTGAATGCAACATTAATTTGATAATTACCAAAAGGTACGGAATCATAATCGCATTTCCAATCAACATTTAATCCTATCCCTCGTTAAATGATTCTTATTATCTTCAAATAAATTCTATTTTTACTTTGACGAATTATGTTTGTACTTGGTGATTTGATTCCTTTCAATTTCAAATACAATCATAGATAATAAAATGTGTGAAAGATAATGGACTCAAAAGACAACCCGTTCTCTGTACTTGTTTCTTCTCTTTTGTTAATAAATTAGGGGTGAACACCAGTGAGTGTCTCCCCCGAGATTTTAGACTTCAACAAAAAAAGACAAACCGTAATAAATTTCTCTAACCACATGGTCTATATCCAACATAAATTTTTTATTACTAATTAATGTAACAAATATAATAAATAATATTACTAACACTATACTCACGTTTATTGAAATAAATATATTAGATCCTACTAATAATTATGTATAGTGAATTATTTCCAAAGTATGAAAATAGATGAGGTAGATTAAAATATGGCGCTGGTACTTTTTATATGAGATTATTTATCATTTTATGCATTTGTTGGCCTTCTAACTTGAGTTATGGTATTTTGTAGAGTAAATTATGTAAAAAATCCCTAAATTATATACCTAATTTCAATGATGTATCTGAACTTTACAAGCAATAATATAATACATGATTTTTAATATTTATTTCATTGTGAATTAAGTTGATCATTTTATTGTTTAGGTTCTAATCATAATGGCTCAAGATCAGGACAAATTCTAAAGGTACAAATCACATGTATTTTTTTAAACCAGGTTGAACATGGAAATCTGTTGCATGATACAAATTTTTATCATTTACTATAGTTTTCAATAAATTATTTTTATAACAAAATGCACCAAATAAGACCACTACATAACCGTGGGTTCCCCACCTAGTTAAAAATTCTGGGACCGCCACTGCTTAGGGTAGGGGCGGGGTGGGGGAGGCACCGGTTTAAGGTGGGGGTAAGCGTTCGGGGCGGCTGGGAGAACATGGCAGGGGAATATGGCTACTTCTACCTTGGGGTTCACGACATCGTTCATCTGAGACTGCATGATTAAGGTCCCGGAGTACTCCTTCCATGGCCGACCCATGTAGGTGGGGAGCTTGTTGCAGAACTGGTAGTAGGCGGGGTCGGCAGTGATCGTGCAATTGTGGAGGATGATGGTTGTCGCCTCCCTATGGTCCTTACTACCCTGCACCGTCACAATGTTCTGCCGGTTGTCGTGGGGCTTGCGCACAAGCATCACGCAGTTCTGGAAGTAGGATGCAGAGTTGCCGAAGATGAAGTCGATGGTGCCGGAGATCGTGCAATCGCGATAGTATTGGCAGTAGGTGTGGCAATAGAGCGTGTCTTGGTATCCGTCGAACTAGCAGTTGTAGAAGATTGACATGTCGAATTGCACGCGCAAGGCGACGGCCTGGTGCTTTATGGCCCCCGTCGTGTTCTCGATGTCGAGGTACTTGGTGATGAAGCCGTCGCCAAGGATGGTTGGGTAATTAAACAATTTAGTACCACATTTCTTTAGTTAAAGAACCACCATACCGTTGGTGTGTTTTATATACGTGCCAACTATAGCGGTCTTGAAGGTGCCGACGCCATCGACGAAATTGAGGCGGCTGGAGATCTTCTTCTTCGTGGGTCTGTCGCCAATGAATACGATGTTGGCCTAGCTCCTCCCTGCCTGCACCTGCTCCTTGTACACGCCCTCCTTGATGTAGATCACAAACGACGTCTTGCTGTTGACACGAAGATTGAAAATGACTAAGATGGAAAAATAATAACAAGTCATTGTTCTCAACCAATCAATTCGGTCAAATAAGAAAAATCGAAACCACGTCAATAAACCAATCAAAGCACACAATATAATGTCAGTGGTCTCCGTTATTTATTTAACATGGTATAGCGATCAGGGTCAAACACAAGGAGCACGGAACTGTATGAAGTAGTCCTAATCAGAAAATAAAAAGGCATATTTTTGTGGTTTTGAATTTGCATTTTTTTATATTTTCAAAATAAGAAAATAAAGCAAGGAAATAAAAAGAAGCAAGCTCAAGCAATTTTTATTAAGACTAAAAATGCTCAAAGGTAAGAAACAAAAATATTTTTATGTTTTTCAAATATTCAAATGTTTTTGATGGTTTTATGGGATTTTTTCAATTTTTATATGATTTTATAAAAATAAAAGAAAGATGAACATGTAAAACAATGTACAGCCTGGCCTAAAAGATAAATTTAAAATATGAAAAATGCCCAAATGTCCCAGTTGTGATTGTTATGATAGAGTAAATAAAAAGAGCTACGAACAACAACAAAAATCCTATTTTTTATTTTTCTAGAATTTTATTTTTTTACAAGTTTTTGAGTCTTTTGTGATTTTTAGGGTTTTTACGAGGAATTTCCAAACAAAAATGCTACTGAATACAAAGCATAAAAAACACATAAAATTTTTTATGGAAATTTTCAGATATTTTTTGATTTTTTATGTATTTTATAAAATAGACAGAACATTTTTTAGACATTTTTTGGTTTTTAAAAATATCAAATAAAATCAAATTAATTCACAAACATCACCATAATATCACGTGTTAGTAGGAGCTAACTGTAATTTTTATGGAATTTTTGGAGTTGATTTGATAATTATTTGATTAAAAACAAAGCACTCAGCAAGCAAGGACCTAACTGCAATTTTCAAAAGCTTACGGTCAGGTAATAACACACTAAAAGCTAAGTGCCTAATCTACAAATGATCCAAACACCCACGCACAATACACATGACACGTGCTCAGAGGGGCATAAATGCAAATACTATTAATAAACATTCAACGAGTAACAATTCAAAAGTTTAGGGTTTAGCTTGCAAATAACCCACAAAGTCACGTGTCAAGCTACGTACTACACATGAAGAGGGACTGAAATGTAAATATTAAAAACTGGAGGTTCAAACTACTTATGGTCCAAAATAAAACTAATTGCAACAAATATTTACAGGACTAGAAAGTAAATGCAAAACGTGGAAGGGCCTAGGTGCAAATTATCATTTATTATCAGTTATCCAACGGTAGAGAGCATACACTTAAAATGGACAACTGAGATCTGCTGGTACCTCTTCGATGATGGACGGCTCTGGATGGACCCTCAGATGGATCTGACCATCAGAAGCCCCTGGAAGATGAATGTTTGAGATTAGACCTGGGATGACTCCTGATCGGACGGCTGGGGACACACCTGGAGGAACTGGGAGGAACTCGCCTTCGACGAGTTTCAATCGGTGATAGCGCTCATCTCCGACGGTCTCTCGAGCTGCGGAGGAGTGGAATCGATCGATGATGGTGTTCCACAGCTTCAAGAAGGCTTCGATGGGCCTAAGACCAAGCAAGAGGCCCTAGGGGTGACTGGGGTACCTAGGGCTTTCTTAGACTCTGCAACGCCTCCAGATGAGGCCTCTTGGCTTCTAACCTTGCAGAAGAAGAGGGTCATGCTCAGTGATAAAGCTCCGGCAAGGCGTAGACACCCAAAAGCACAACGAACCAAGGGGGTCAGTGAACGAGGCAGGGCCTATATGAAGTGGAGGATTGGGTCAGCTATGTGACTCCAATCCGATGATTGGAGTCGATGGAAGGATACGAGGAGTGACGTAGACGTGGAAGGTGGTCGAAGCAGGGTGGAGTCTCATCGGAGGTGCGTGAAACGATGGAGAACGGAGGCTCGTCGGAGCTACTCTGTTCGGCGGTGAAATGGTGGATTAAATGGACGAAAAGCTGTAAAGGAGTTACCTGAAGATGGAGGAAGTTTGCATGGGAGTTGTGGATGAAATCCACGGAGGTTGTGGCCTCGATGGACGTCGGTTCCAGAGGCTGAATGTCACGATCCCAATTCTGAGCCGTCGGATCCTCCCATATCCAGATCTGGTTACTTAGTAATAATTTATCCAGCAATCACAACTAACATTCAGAAACAACCGCATACAAAAATACTCTGAAAGAAGTATTTAATACTTTTCCATTCACAAAATAAAGTTTACATGATCCGTTGTCCTACTACAAGTATTTACATGAACATAAGCTGGAAGGAAATACACAGAAATATTACTAATTGCCTTAGAGAGTAAAACTGTTATGCATGACTAGATGGCTAAAGTCCTTACGATGGCTCACCGCCACCTGTTGAGTTTTCCAATAAATCCTAGGATAACAGTTAGCGAGTTCTAAGCAACAAAGAAGAGAAAATCAAACAAATTGTGTAATTTTACAAAACTTGTTGTCATTAAAAGTTACATTCCTTCTCATTAATTTAAGTCCTATTCCTTTCTATTCCACATCAGGGATTAGTCTAGGGAATTACCTCACCACTACATGGACTCCGAAGTTGTGGACACTTCAGGATTGGAGATTGCATTGATCTGATAAGCTTATGCTGCCGCACGTCGCCTCAACCAATCCTCCAATACTATCCTGGAAATTTCATTTTCTTTTATTAATCATGGTCTCAAACTGTCAGCCTGGCAAAAGAAAGGAGCACGCCGTCCTCGAGGACTCGATTGCTTAAAACCTCATGCTAAAACTTAATCATATAACCTACTGACTTTAAATACATTTTATTGTGACCCACCTCTATCCAACCACCTGTGCCTCCACATGGAACGACTACATCTTCCGTCATTCAACCCTAAGATATTGGCTCCCAGTATCATGCATTGCAAATCATTCATTTCATGTGCACTTCTCATAACAGGAAACCTTGTACATCTAGGTAGGGCAACGCCAATACAGGTTCCTTCCGACAAACTTACAGGCCGCATGCCCGACTTGTAGTTCTACTCCAAGTCATTTCTAATGTACGACACAATCCTTTTCGTGATTCAACTCAAAACACATCAAATTCCATGATGTAATTCTTTCGTTAAGTCTTCGATTTGCACAATCAATACTTAGTATAGACTCACATATATATTATTCATATGCATATATACTCGTATTTATGCTTATTTTAACTCCTAAATCCTAACTTTCCAAGCCACTGCATCAATTCGATTCTTAAACCATATTTTAGTAGGAATCACAACGTAACTTTTCATATTTTCTAAAAAATAACTAAACTTAGGGTTCTTCGTAGTGAAGAACATAAAATCAGGAATTTCAATAATCTTGTATGAAAACCCAATAACAAAAAGGAAGGATTTCATTACCTAATCGAGCTCTCTCTCTCTCTCGTATACAGTGCTTTATCGTGGTTCTTTTTCAACATGATGATTTATAGCTCCTGAAACGATCGAATTTCATTTTCGTATCAAAAACACTAAGAACGTGCCAAGAACACGAAGAATGAACGAAGAACACGAAGAACACATGAAGAACACGAAGAAAATTTCGGTAGAACTTCCCCTTATATAGGGTGATATTTTTAGGAAAATTTCAGCAGAGTTTTTCCTTATAGTGGGATATATTTCTATAAAAATTTCGACTGAGTTTCCCCTTATATCGGGATATATTTCTAGGAAAATTTCGAAAGAATTTCCCTTTATAAAATCACCGAAAGGAAAACATCAAGGAAATTGAACATGAATAGAAAACCTAACTCACGAAGCAAACTAAGAGAGGATCGTACCTTCCTCCTCGTTCCCTCGGCAACGCTTCGCTAGCGCTCCTTCCTCGCCTCCTCCTCCTCCCGACCTCTCGACCCTAGCCCTTGGGGTGGTGGTGGTAGTGGAAATCGTAGAGAATGAATGGGTAGGGGGTATTTATAGGCTCCAGAAAACCTCTAACCATGGTTAGAAAACCATGGTTTTAGACCTTAACCGCAGTTAGCGGCCCATGGTTTTTGCCAAAACTTATCCGAAACTTAGAGCTTAACTTAGAACATTCCAAATGATTATAGATTCGCTAATGACGCTTAATTAACACTAATCATTATTAATTTTCACTAATCACAATTTAACTTTCGCATCTTAGGCTTATCTTTTGCTATTGATTAGTGTTTGCTAATGGTCATTAGTAGTTTTCAATCCGTCATTAGTTCCTTTAATCATGTTTGATTAGTCTTAATGACAACCATACGTGTTAATGACATCTTAAACCTCCTTACTTCTCTTTCTTTCGAAAATCATAAGTAATCGAGACGAAGTTCGATTTACACGAAATAAATTCGGTTGGTTTCCTCTTAACGAGACAGATCATGTGATATAAGATCCGAGAGACGACCAAGTTCAAGGCCTTACACTGAAGCTCCTTGCGGTGGAGCGGAGGCAAAACTCACCAGACCTAGGGTTACTGATGACGAGGCTTCAGCTACTCGGAATAAGGTATAAATAAAGGTCATTGCGACCCAAACCACGAAGCTAAGTTAACAAGAAACTCAAGACCAACAAAGTAGAAAATCAATCAAGCAAGTAAGGAAAGCGGTCTTGCTATTTTATTTTACCCGATATAGCTACCAGGGTCGAACACAAGAAGTACGGAATGCGAAAGCTACGAAGTAGTCAAGAATCCAGAAATAAGAGAAGTGGGTGGATTTTATATTTTTCATTTTTTTGTAATTTTTAATATTAAGAAAGAGGCTAAAAGGGTTCAAAAACTCACAGTTAAAAAATTATTTGAAGACTCAAAAATACTCAAAAATTCAAACTAAAAATATTTTTGGGTTTTTAAAATATTCAGATTTTTTTGTTAATTTTATTGAATTTTCTGATTCTTACTTAATTTTCTAAAAATGAAATAAGGCTAAAAATGCTAAATAATGTACAACCCGAATCTAAAGGCAATTTAAAATTGTTTAAAATGCCTATGAAATTTAAGCGTAATTTTATGATAAACTAAAAAAGCTAACTATAGAAACCTAAAATGCATTTTTTTGGAGTTTTTATGAATTTTTAATGATTTTTCTCAGGTTTTTAGTATTTTATAATTTTTATGGTTTTTACAAATGAAAATGCAACAAAAATTGGACAGAAATAAAAAACTCAAAACTAGCAATCACTAATTTTTTTTAGTTTTTTAAGGGTTTTTAATATTTTTAATTGATTTTTAAAAATAGATAGAGGCAATTTTTGTGGTTTTTGAATTTTTAAAAATAATGAATGATAATAAAATAAAACAAAAAATTCACATAAATTCCTAAACCGTGGCAGGAGCCACGTCAAAATTTCATGATTTTTGGACAATGTTTGCTATTTATTGAATAAAAAATCAAACACACAACACACAGGGACCTATATGCAATTATTGAAAAGTTATCAGCCAAACAGTAACACGTGGGAATAGTTTAGGGCTCAATTTGTAAAACAACCAGATCCCGCACATGGGCGGCACGTGAACCAGGCACTCAGGGGTATAATTGCAAATCCTATGTAAATATCCATTTCATAACATCAGTGAAGTTCATGTAAAAACATGCAAATATCCCCAACTCACGTGGGGGAACCACGTGCTACACAGACAGAAGGACTAGAATGCAAATACTAAAACCATAGGGTCCTCGATACAAAATATCCACAATAAAAACTACTGCTAAAACTATTTACAGGACTAATGTAGAAATGTAAATATGTAGGAGGGCTTAAGTGCAAATACCCTTCTTATTGGTGATCCAATGGTCGAGGGTTCTTCACTTATGATCGGACACTTCGGATAACCCTTCGACGATGGACGGCTGGAATTTGATCCTCAGATGGATCGAAGGACCGAGGTCTCCCCAAAGATGAACGAACACGATCAGAACTGGACGGAGCCTCGATCCAACGGTGGAGACGCCTACTGGAAGAACGACGAAGAACTCGCCTCCGACGAGCTTCGATTGGATGCTACGTGCAGCAGAGACGTCCACCAGAGCTTCTCAGATGGGGGAAATGACGCTGACGCCGGTCCGCAGCGATGACGATGCTCCGATGAGTCCGGGACCGTCGAGAACGGCCCGGCGATGCTGAGGACCTGGAGCGGCAGTTCTTTGAAGTTCGAACCTCCAGATGAAGCCCTTTGGGCTCTAGACCTGCACAGAAAGGCTACTGGGTCGAGGGCAAAGTGCCTCGACCCGTTAGTGCGTGAGATAGTGAAGGGTGAGGCAGAGCGTAGCCCTCCGGCGAAGCGACGGCGGAGGAGGGCTCAGTTCCTGTTCCTGGACGAATCGGGGTGAACGGAAGGGTGTAGAAGGTGGGGAGGAGATCAACGAAGGTGCTACGGTCGTCAGATTAGCGAATGGGTGATTCAATCACGAAGAACGGATCCAAGGAACGCAAGTTGACTAGAAATCGAAAATCTTGAATCCAAAGCGAACAAGAAGTAATCTAATCTACCTGGTGGACGGACTCGTCTAGGCTGAAGGTTAGGGACCTCCGGGGGCCTTTGCCTCGATGGTTCGACGGGTCCAGAGGTTGGGCTCTCCTCACGGCGGAGCACAGCGATGAGTTTGCCGGACCTAAGGCTACATGGCTCGAATCCTCTCTACAACACCTTCAAACGCACGCTGTCACTCGTGGGTGGAGATGGAGGTGCCTGGAGATGAGGGAACGACCAAAGATGAGGAAGAAAATGCGCTCCAAGAAATTTTATATTCAGTAGGGTCCAAGAAGTGTGGATCTTGGGTGCGCGAATGATGAGCCGAAAAACTGAGAGACTAAGGGAGATAGGTATCAAGGGTCATTGCGACCTCAACCTCTCGAGTCGGACTCAACAAGAAAACAAGACCACCAAATCACTAAATCAGTCATAAAGCCAAATAGCGGTCTCGCTACTTTATTTAACATGGTATAGTGACCATGGTCGAACTTCAAGGAGCACGGGTTGGCTAAAATGCCTACAAAGTAGTCAAAAATCAAAATAAAAAGAAGAAAATATTTTTGGTGGATTTTGTGGGTTTTTAATTTTTTTTTGATTTTTAATTATGAAGAAAATGTGAAACAAGGCCAAAAAGTCACAATCAACTAATTATTTAAGAACACAAATCAAGCCAGAAAATTGAAACAAAAATATTTTTGGATTTTATAATTTTCAAGTATTTTTGTTGATTTTCTCATATTTTTATAATTTTTAGTTGATTTTATAAAAATGAAATAAGGCTAAAAATTGAAACTATTGTACAACCAGATTTGAAAGGCTATTTATAAATATAAAAATAGCCTCTAAAATCT
Source organism: Ottelia alismoides (assembly GCA_037367405.1). NCBI lineage: Eukaryota > Viridiplantae > Streptophyta > Magnoliopsida > Alismatales > Hydrocharitaceae > Ottelia > Ottelia alismoides. Next base: position 40,652 of record JAZKJV010010284.1, read on the forward strand.
AGCAATAATTTTATGAAAATCTACAGATAAAATGCTAACTACAGAAGAAGAAATTATATATTTTTTTAATTTTTCCTGAATTTATTTTTTTCTAATGTTTTTAAGGTTTTTCAATTTTTAGGGATTTGATATATCCAAATCAAACAAAAAATTAAGTGAAGCAACAAGACAACAAAACAAGCTAACACTGATTTTTTTAGAAGTTTTGGAGACGTTTTAATATTTTTAGTTGGTTTTTAAATGTAGACAGTAGCAAAAATAGGGGTTTAGAATTTTTAAAAATATCAAATCAAAACAAAAATGTCCTAAAAAATCATTGAAATTTTTACACGGTGGCAGGGGATACGTATCCAAATTTCAAGAGATTTGGAGTTGATTTGCTATTTTATTCAACTAATAAAACATGCACAGCACATAGGGACCTAAGTGCAAAGAAAATAAGTTCCAGAGGCTTAATTATAACACGCACCAAAATTGTAGGGAGCTTAGTGCAATTTTCACGTTGAATTCAGCACATGTTCAAATCCACCACACATAGGTTCATAAGTGCAAATATTGAAAATATAACTTTAAAGCATAAAATTCATTAAACCCAAGCCCTATACATGCAAATATCCCAGAAAATCACGTGACGAAGCACATGCAACACAAACGGAGGGACTAAAATGCAAAATCTAAAAGTCTGAGGTCCACAGTGTAATTTATCGAAATTAAAAACAACTACGATAAATAATTATAGGACTGAAACGTAAATGCTAAAACAGAAAGGGCCTATGTGAAATTTACCCCTTTATTAATGATGACGGCTGAAGAAGGTCCACTCATGATCGGATGGCTGTGGTTGGCTAGTACCCTTTGATGATCAACGCTCTGGATCAGATCCTCAGATGGATCGGACAACTACGAGATCCCCGCGAATGGATGATGGAGATAAGACCTGGCGGAGAAGCTCGATCGAATGGTGGAGGAGGACTCTAGATGAACAGGTCGTCGGCGAACTTCGTCCGGCTGTTACGCACGCCTGAGGGCTCCTCCAGTGCTGCTCTGATGGGTGAATCGAAGCTCACGGTCGTCTGCAGCTGATGGAGGTCTCCGATGAGGCCGGGAGCCAGTGGAGTACTCCGGCAACTAGGAAGACCTAGAGCTCCTGTTCTTCGACGGTTGGACCGCAAGATGAGGTCCGTTGGCCTTAAAACCTGCACAGGAAGCTCACTGGGTCGAGGGCAAATTGTCTCGACCCGTTAGCGGGAGAAGGGGTGAAAGTGTGGGGCGGAGCTCTTTGGCGAGACGATGGCGGAGGAGAGCGATATCCTGTTCCGGGACGAACCAGGGGGAGCGAAGGGGTGGAGAACGTGGAGAGGAGTCTCGCGATGGTGAAGGTGCGGTCAGAATGGGAAATGGATTATGGGAGTGAGCGGGGTGATCCGGTGAAGATCGGCGATCGGAAATCTAAGAATGGAAATCTACGGAGGGCTAGGTGCTATCGAAGGTACCTGATGATCGAAGACGTCTATGCTGGTCCTCCTGGTGTCTTTGCCTTGATGGAGCGACGTCTCCAGAGGCTCGGACTCGCCGGTGACGGAGCACAGTGAGATGCGGCGACCTAGGGCTAAGGGCTTCAAGCTCTTGTTGCAACACCCTCCTACGCTCGTTGTCACTCGAGGAGAAGAATGGAGGTCACTGGGGTCGAAGACAATGGCCGAAGGTGAGTGAAATGGCTACTGAAGGTCCAGCTTTATATGAGCTGAGGTCCGAGAAGGTGGGGATCGGGCGCGCATTCCAAGGATCGGACCCCTAAGAAGGATGACGGGCGTGAATCACGGGTCCGCCCTCGATAGTCGGAGCCTCAAATCAACGCGAATGGTGGGCGGATCGATGAGGGTTTAATTTGGCGAAGTCGGGTCAAAATCGAGTCCGAGTAAGAAGTGGTCCAGGGGGGAGAGTTGACCATGGGTCAACAATCCCCCGTGGACCAATCAGAATTCAACAACCCGAAATTATTTAGAAATTAATTTAAAAATAGCAAATTATTTTATTTAAACATATTTATAAAATGGAAAATATTTATTATTTTTGAAATTATTTTTTGTGATTTTTATTTAATTTTTTTGAAAAATAAATTAATGTATATACATAATATAATAATATATACAGTAAAAATACCTATGTATTTTACATTTTTATTTTTATTAGTTTATTTTTGTACAATTATCCTAATTTTTTATTTTTTACTTACAACATAAAATTTGGGATATAAAATAATTTTTATTTTATTTTTGTTGTTTATGTAAGAGGGTAAAATAAATAGATGAATTATTGATATATACATGGTATGTACAAGGGTAAGATAGAGAAATGATTTTATTTTTATTTTATTTTTCTCATTTTTATTTTATTTTTAGAAGTATATACAAATTGTGAGAGACACATATATATATTTTTATTTCATGAAAATAAAATATATACACCAAGAAGGAAATGTGCTCAATGATGAATGACCCTTTCTCTCTCTACTCATTTTATTTAGCGATCATGCCCATATTAGGCCTTCTCTTGGGTTCAAGTCACTCAATATTTATTTTAAATATTTCCCTCTTTTTCTTTATTTCTTTTTTCTTTTATTTTTGCACAAAAATATGCTAAATATTGATATTTACACAAAGCATGCATTTTGAGAACTTATTATATTTACAAACATATACATGGTATTTTACCAAGATATCTAGCTAAAATAAAAGAATAAAGAGTGATGAATGGGGATTCATCACCCCCCATACTTTACTTTTGCTAGTCCCTTAACAAACACTTATTTGAAAAAGAAGTGAAAAAGAGAAAGAAAAAGAAGGGAAATCAAGGTTGATTATTAAACTTTCCTTCATTAAATTGAAATATAGAGCTCAGTCAGACCTTTGGATTATTAATTTGTCGGAACCTTATATGGACTTAAGCTTAAAACTCAACAGCCTCTAAGTTCCACCAATCTATGGTCAAGACTCCTCAATAAACCAGATCAGAACAAGTTTACACACAAACTCTAATGACCATGAATCTTTCCTTGTACTGTGTAAGTGATATGTAGCTCCCCACCTCAAAAATGACAAAGCGAGAACCCCCCTTAACAATAATTCTAATGCCTCAGTCTAGCAACTCTTTCCTTGAGGAGCGGGGTATTCCCTTCTAAGTTCAAGTACAACCGGCTCAAGAAGAGGGGGAAGAAGAGTCTGGACCATGACCAGTGCATCCATGTATCCTTGGGAGCCCAACCGGTGTAGCTGAGTCTCCCGCTACAAGCTTCATGAGATGGTTATGTGTAACATAAGCTTTGCTTTATTTGACTATATACACTTCGGTGGGTATTTTATTTTCAATCAGACCCACCACTTTTTTTGGAGCTTTTCTTTCTTTGCACATTTTTTGATGTGCATATGTACAACATATCTACATGGTGCAACATATATACATAAGGAGTTTTTCATCGTGAGCTAGTAGATTATCCCTCTTTTGACGCTTTATTGCAACCCACAACTCCTATCTTTAGACTTCATCACCATCGGACCAATTTGAGACGCACTTCCTTCACTACAAGAAGAAGAGAGGTTCCATCTAGAAGTATTACCCTCATATGCTACCCCAAGCCAAAGGAGACTACCTCCTCACCACCTCATCCGTGGAGAGCTATAAGTAAAGTGCTGGTGCAAGTAAAGCCATTGTCTCTGAGAGTCATGTGTGCGTTGTTAAGTGTTCTACTTAAGCTCATCAAGATGACATATGCTCATAGCCTAGTGGACTCAAAGAATTAAGTCCCAAATGGACCTGAAAAGTCTTAATTCTAAGCCCTACAAGGTTCCTCTTAGAATTATGTGGATTAAGGTCTTAACCAAGCTCCATTTGTCAATTTAATTCCAGGCCAGTTTAAATGTCAACTATGATTTGTAAAAAATGTACAAATATTTTCAAACATGCAATTTTTTTACAAGATTTTTGAAAGTGTGCAAAATTTTTGACAAATGTTTGAAAACATGGATGTATGGATGCTTGCGAAGTTTTGCAAAATATTTACACACATTTACACAAGGTTTTTTTGCAAACCTTTTATTTTTCAAACATTTTTACAAAAATTTTGTACTATATACTTAAATTTGATATCAAAATATTTACAAACTATTTACACAAATTATTTTTACAATCATTTGTACAAAAATAAATTTTATAAATAGCTATGTATGTGCAAGAATAATTTTAATTTTTTATGGATTTTTAGCCATTTTATGTATTGACACACTCACACAAAGTACGACTTATGGCTAAATTATATATGAAATACATACGACACCCCCTATACTTAGCTCGAACGATGTCCTCAAAGTGAATCAAGAGTGATGAAGAAGACATAACTCGTGCTTAGGGAAGTGAAAAGGAATGGTATACTACAATGATGAATCAAAGAATAGAATGAAGAGGACTCGGTGTTTTCCCCTATACTTAGGATCAAGTAATCCTAAGTATAGCAAGTTGTACATGAAGGGAAATCCGAGTGGAAGAATGTACAGGGTCTACCCCCCCTATACTTAGGTAAAATATCCCTAAGTATAGACAACAAAATAGAGGTAGAAAGAATCAACAAGATACCCAAGAGTCCTACACCCCCCTATGCTTAGGGTAAAGTACGCCCTAAGTATAACATAATCATAAGATAAAGATGGGGTGTGGGACTAAAGAATGGAGTGTTATGGACAACTGGATCTATACAAGTCGAAAGAACAGTGATAATCAGGTGTGATATGCAATAGATGTGAGTCAAAAGACCACATCTCACACAAAATGAATGGGGGAAACGTCAATGACCAGCGGATCATGATCTAGATATGGTTTGAGCCGTTGCCCGTTAACCCTAAAGGTAGCATCAGAAGACAACTCAAATATATCAATACTCCCATTGTCATGTACCTTTCGGACCAGATAGGATCCTTTCCATTTGCTCTGTAGCTTTCCTGAAAATAAACGAAGCCTGGCATCAAACAACCATACTCTTTGTCCTGGCTCAAACTGCTTGTGGCTGATATGAGAATCATGGCACTCCTTAACTCTCTCCTTATACTGTAGGTTGCTCGAAAAGGCTGTATCACGAAGCTCCTCCAGGGCTGCTAACTCTGTCCTCCTCTGATCTCCTACACTCACTGGATCCAACACTGCCCAAAGTGACCTATGTCTCAGCTCAACAGGTAAATGGCAGGGCTTGCCATAAATGAGGCGAAAGAGAGATGTACCCAAAGGCATCTTGAAGAACGTCCTATATGCCCACAAGACCGAGTCCAAAAGCTGTGACCAATCCTTTCGGTCAGGGCGAACGACCTTCTGCAATATTATCTTGTTCTCCCTGTTCGACACTTCAGCAAGACCATTGGTCTGAGGGTGGTACAGTGTGGCTACTCGATGGTCTATGCTGAACTCGCTAGCAAGGGCCTTTTCCTTGTCGTTGACGAAATGAGACCCCCCCGTCAGAAATCAACACACGAGGTACCCCGAACCGTGAAATGATATTCTTCCTCAAAAATCGGCATACAGTCCTAGCATCTACGGTTCGGGCGGGGATGGCCTCAACCCAACGACTCACATAATCAACGACCAACAGAATGTACTCGAATCCCTGACTCTTAGGGAATTGACCCATGAAATCGATGCCCCATGCGTCAAAAACCTCACAGAAGTGAATGGGCTGCATGGACATCATATCACGCTGTCCACAAGTGCCCATCCAGTGATAGTCGGTACACCTCTTCACGAACTCATCAGAGTCCTTGAAGAGAGTAGGCCACCATAGGCCGGATTCGAGCACTTTCTGTGCCATTCTCCTCCCAGAGTGATGTCCTCCTGCCTCAAGCTTGTGGCAGTAAGTGAGGACGCTATGGTGCTCCTCCTGAGGAATGCACCGACGCCAGACACTATCCCCTCCTTCATGATAAAGGACGGGATCCTCCCAATGGTAGAACTTGGCCTTCGCGAGGAAGGTCTCAAGTCGCTGCCTGGGCCAATCTTGTTGAACTTTCTTGGCAACAAGATAGTTCACAATATCGGCATACCACGGAAGAGAGGTGATAGCAAGGATCGCCTCATCTGGGAAGGTCTCACAAATAGGCTCAGTCTGCTCAGAATCCTCAAGAAACTCCAATTAGGAGAGATGATCTGCCACCACATTCTTGACTCCAGGCTTATTCTTAATCTCTATGTCAAACTCCTGGAGTAGAAGGATCCATCTGGTCAATCTGGCTTTGGCATCCTTCTTTGCCATGAGGTACCTGATGGCGGTATGATCAGTAAAGATGGTCACTCTAGATCCAATGATGTACGATCTGAACTTATCTAGGGCGAATACTACAGCTAGCATCTCCTTCTCAGTGATGGTGTAGTTCCACTGAGCAGCATCCAAAGTCCGGCTAGCGTAGTGAATAGCAAAGAGGACTCCATCCCTCCTCTGTCCCAGCAAGGCCCCTACGGCAAAATCGGAGGCATCTGTCATGATCTCGAATGGGAGAGACCAATCAGGCGGCTGGAGGACTGGAGCCTCTCTCAACTTTTGAGAGTCTCAAATGACGCTAGACACTTATCATCAACAAGGAACTCGGTGTCTTTTATCAGCAGATCAGTCAACGGTCGGGCAATCCTGCTGAAATCATGTATGAATCATCGGTAGAAACCGACGTGCCCCAGAAAAGACCGTAACTGCCGCAAGTTGGACGGTGGATTGAGTTTTCTAATGATATCCACCTTGTCCAGATCAACCTCCATGCCCCTGTTGGAGATGATATGGCCAAGCACTGTCCCCTTAGTCTCCATGAAGTGACTCTTCTCCCATGAAAGCATAAGGTGAGCCTCAATACATCGCTGGAGGACGCAGTCTAGGCAGTCAAGACAAGAATCAAACCCGTCGTCGTAGACCGAAAAATCGTCCCCCCACCATGTCTGAAAAGATGGACAACATGCACCTCTAGAATGTCACCGGGGCGTTACACAATCCAAAGGGCATCCGTCTGAAAGCATATGTCCCAAAGGGACAGGTGAAGGTGGTCTTGTCTTGGTCCTTGGGCGCAATGGCCACCTGATTGTATCCGGAGTAACCGTCCAAGAAATAGTAGTGGCTCTTCCCAGCTATCCTCTCTATAATCTGATCAATAAAAGGCAACGGGAAGTGATCCTTCTTGGTGGCCTGGTTCAATCGTCTGTAGTCCACACAGAACCTCCAAGAAGTGGGTACCCGGGTAGCGATCTCCTCTCCAGACTCACTAACAATTGTGGTGATGCCCGTCTTCTTGGGCACCGCATGTAGCAAACTGACCCGTTTTGAGTCGGAGATGGGGTAGATAAAATCAGTGCTCCACCATTTCGAGATCTCCTTCATGACCACGTCTCAAAGGTTCGGGTTCAGCCGCCGCTGGAACTCACGCGACGGCTTCGCGTCCTCCTCGAGATAGATATGATGGGAGTACAAGACCGGACTTATCCCCTGGAGATCAACTATGCTCCATCCTATCACCTTGCGATTCTTTTCAATAACCCCCATCAGACGGGATTCTTGCTTTCTAGTCAAATCCGCTGAGATATTGACTGGGTGCATCTCATGCTCGCCCCCAAGAAACCTATACTTCAACGATGATGGTAACGGCTTCAGCTCTGGACAATTCGGTGCTGGCGGATCTGGCCTCTGAAATGTCTGAGTGAATGCCACCAAATCTGAATGGGAGAACGAGAACTCTCGCTAATAATATGAATCTAGTGAAGGCTGCTCTGTTAGTGTGTCTCTGCTCTACATGGAATCAGCCTCCTCTCTAGCTGTAGGCTTTGTGGAAGTCAGATACGGTATCAAATCATCAAACTCTGCCCAGTCTATATCTGACTCTGAGGGATCTGTATCAGAATCACAAGAAAAATCTGCCTCACGATCAGGAATCGGCTCTGCCGCCTGAGATGTATCCTGGACCAGGAATGTTCTCTCCAAGCTCTCCTCTGCTAGCGTCTGCGCATCAACGAACTCTAAAGGTGAGAGGATGTCCTGTGCTGCTGGATCTGCCCAAACTGCCTCGTTACCTGTAATCACAAAATCGAAGTCCTGGTGGATGTCTCACCCTGCCTCTGTCATCTGCTCTGAATCTGAATGCGGCTCTGAGCAAGTTGAATCTCTGGCTCTAGTCTCTTCGACCATCTCTATTTGTATACTCTCAACCTAGACGTGAAAGTATACCTTCCCGCTATCATGATCAGACACTACATGGCTGTGGCCAAGAACGGGCATCCTAAAATGATGAGGGTATAGGTCACAGACTTAGGGATCTCCATGTCCAACACAACGAAGTACACATGGAATTTCAGGCCCTGAATCGTGACGACAATGTCCTTCAGCAACTCCTTTGGCCTCTTGACCGATCGATCAGCAAACTGAAGGACCGTCCTGCTCTGTCATGAGGGCCCAACTCGAACCGGTCGAGTAAGGCTGCCGGAAGTAGGTTACGGTCGAACCTCTTCTCATGAATGTGACATCTGACATACGTGGCTCTTGCATCTGGCCTCTTGGCTGGCAGACGGTTCTGGATCGCAAAACAAGTGGCGCGAGTAAGCACATGGATCTCTGACTGGTGGTTCCGCCTCTTCCTCCTAACTGTAGTCCTCTCTCTGAGGGATCTCTGGAAGAGAGGTATGTGCTCCAAGGCCTCCTGTAGAGTTAGCTGTATATGAAATTGGTCCATCATCTGCTGGTTGAACTCTAGATGGTGGGACTTTTTCTGATTTTCTTTTTTAGACCCCTTAGCCAAGTGGAGTGCTTGGGTAAAGGGGACGGCTGGGTCCTTCTCAGATGAAGGACTAGGATCGGGTTTGGAATGCTTAGGCAAAGCAGAATCCACACATACATCATCAATCAATACTGGTGGATCCGAAAATAACAAACCCTTTCCTTTATTCACAGAAGTGTCCTGAGATACATGAACCGAAGGGAAAACAACAGGACTAGTAGTACTGGAAATGGTGGCTTCAACACCACCCTCGGCATCTGGAATCGCGACATCAGTACTGCGCTCTGACTAGCCAACTGGTATGGTGGCATCAGTACCACCTCCTTCATATGGTGAAGCGACGACCTCAGTACTGTAGACTGGATCAACATCCATGGTGGCATCAGCACCACCACCATCATCATGCTCATGAGCGGCATTAGCACCACTCTCCTCCTCATCTGGCACTCCTGAAGTGGCATGGGGTCGTCGCTCAGACGAGGCACCGCCTGTTGGCATCCTACCGCTCCTAAGTATAACAAAGTCACCATCAAACATGTATGCAAAAACGTCACCAAGTGAAGCACTAGGAGTGGTAATCTAATTGGACTCTACCTGCTCAGACTTCCTCTTGAGGTTGTTGGGGTTCGGCTCGATCTGGGCAGGGATGGCGGCCTTCCCTCTCACAATCTCCCTCATCTCTCGACGAAACTCATCCATCTCCCATCGGAAGGTGGCCTGCTGCTCGGACATGAGGCGGACTAAGTCATCCAAGGTGGGGTTCTCATAGGTGGGCCCATGAGAACCTGATGGGTGGCCTCTTTGAAACTGAGGCTGCTGGTGTGGAGGAGGGTGAGAGGGGTATTGTGAGTGATACTGTTGCTGAGGTTGCTGCTGCCTCCAAGGCTGTCTCTGTTGATAGGGACGAGGACCATGCTGCTGTTGTGCTGGGAACTGGGGCTGCTGGTGCTGATTACGCTGCTGGCCGTACTAGCCACACTGAACTGGAGGCTGCTGTTGGGAACTGGTACCTCTGGTCGTCCAACGGAATCCGAGATGGTCTCGTCAGATTCCAGGCTGGGGTCGGTCGTACCATATCTCGTTGACATCCATCAATGGCTCCTGCTCGTAAGAGGGTGGGGGGAGTACTGCTAGGGGCTGGTCCGACTGATACACGACCATCTGGCTGTCTTGAAATGGTGATGACTGGACGTACTATTGCTGCTGCGACTGGTAGGGCTCCTCCTGAACAAGGTGAACCTATCGGTACTGGGAGGAGGGCTGGGCCGAACTGCTGCTGCTTCCAGTGTCTGCCCGTGACATGAGACGGGGCTGAGAAGACGTCTGTGCCTTCTGGAGACACATGATCTGTGTCTTCAGAACACTCAGCATCTGTGTCATCTGATCGATCCGTGTCATACCCTGGCACTACTTCTTCTCTATCAACTCGATTCGATCCAGCTTCTCGCTGATGATACCCATATCAGCGGCTGTCGACTCTGCCTGTGCTGCTGCCGCTGACGAAGTGGAAGGACCTGCATCGACCCATTCTATCCTCTGATATGACACGGCCTGTGGCTGGGGTCTCCCCTGAGTGTAGAGTCGGGTCTGGGACATCACTGTATAGTTCTCATCCATCTCCTTATAGATGGCCCAGACCTGATCCTCATCCTTGGCAAAATAAGAGCCACCACAGGATACGTTCACTAACCCCTGCAGCTTCGGTGTAAGCCCGCAGAAAAAGCTTTGAACAAGGTTGGGCTTGGATATGTCATGGTGGGGGTACCGGTCTGTGAGCTCTCAGAACCTCTCCCATGCCTCGTGGAATTGCTCATTGGGGAGCATGGAGAAGTTGCTGATCAAGGCCCTCGCTGCATTCGTCTGACCAAGTGGATAGTACTTGTTCAAATACTCGGTTCGAAGCTGCTCCTAGGTGGTAAAAAATCTCCCTAGATGCTTCAGCCAGTTGGCTGCTCTATCTACGAGGGAGAACGGAAAAGCAATCATACGGATAGTGTCCTCGTCCACATACCGATCGTGGACAGTGCTGCAGATCATCTCGAACTCCTAGAGATGAAGATGTGGCTCCTCAGTCGCGAGCCCATGGAAACGGGGAAGAAGCTAAATCGTCTGTGGGGGGAACTTGAAGTCCCCCACAATTGCTGGTAGCACGATCCATCGATGTGTAAGTGTCGATCCGGGGTTGTGCAACTCCCGCATCGGTCTGGCTGGTGCTGGCTGGACCGGCTCCTCAGACTGATCTGGGTCATCTCCCTCACCATCGGCTCTCGACTGATCTCTATCTGCTCTCAGCCTCTCCATCTCTCTGCGCATCTCGACCATGAAATCTCCCTGATCCCGAATTTGTCGCTGCATCGTCTCAAGGGAAGCTAACATGGTGTTGTTGATCGCACCCTGATCCAACACATATGTCTGCTCTGCTCTGGAACCCTCGGTGCACTCCTCGCTTTTGGCCATTGTCCCTACAAAGGTAAAAGATCCAAACTCAGGTGCCGATAAATCAACTGTCTGCTGCTCTCTCTGATCTGACACTGGTATCTCAGAACTGGTGGTAGAAGGGTGGTCAAGGGGGAACACGGTGGAATTGATTCGGAGAGCGGGTCTTGGCTCATACGAACTAACCTAGATGAGTGGGCTGGAGTGCAGTAAAGCGGTGCAGCCAAGGGCTGCTGATGAATCCCGATTCATCATTCTTTATTCTATCATTTTGGCCTTAAAAACCCCAGCAAATGCATGTAAATAACATCAATTTGTACATATTAGCATTCAATATTTATTGTATTTATTGTACATAGAATAAGGTTTTTAATGCCAATATGATAGAATAAAGAGAAGAAAAGAAAAAGGAATAAAATATTGCAAATATTTTATGACCCTATCCCCGAGACCAAGTCCAGAATGGAATTGGTCGACAAGGAATAAAGTAGGGGGAGATAAGGGCCAATAATACAATAAATACCCCATTTATTTATTCATTCATTTATGCATTTTTGACACTTATTTTGTATATAATTATTTTTCATCAAATAAAGAAATTTTGTGCATGAAAGTTGTAGATAATAATGTGAATAAAAATACAAAATTGAGTTTGTGTAAAAATAATACTTAATGTACATTTTATACCCAGAATAAAAAGCCAAAATCTCAACTTCACAGACCCATATCTTGCAAATAAAAACTCCAAATCACCCCAACTCACCTCTAATTGTATATAGCTTTCCAAGAACTATTTAATAAAATCGGTTTCATAATTCTTGGAGTCCATCTGTGAAAGTTAGGTTTTTAGCCTTCATTGTACTGTCCGCCTGATTAAAATATTAAATTTATTCAGTATTCATTATTTGTACAAAATTATATTTTTAGAAATTTGTAAATAATGTACATATTAAAATTAAAAGAAAACCAAAAAGAATTTGTAAAATAAAATAAGCTTATGTAATACATAGGCAAAATACCTATGTTGAGTATGTACATAAATAAAAGGGGATTTTAATGATTGTATTCTTCTATTTTTATAATAATGTAAATATTACATATAATTTATTAAAAATACAAATCCAAAATAAAAACAAATAAAGTACACTATATATAATATATAGGTAAAATACCTATAAGTATACCTACATATACATATACCTATTTATTTAAAAATGTAAATAAACTCATAAAAATTAAATAAAAATATATTTATACTCATAAAAATAAGTTATAAATTTATAAAATAAAATTATAAAATAATAAAATAAAAATAAAACAAAATAAAAATAAATACATATAAATATACTTATAAATACATTATTAAAATAAACCCGTAATAAAATTCATCAAAAAAATAAATAAGAATCATAAATAAATACTACATTAATTAATAAACATTTTTTATTTTATAAATAAATTCTAAATAATTCATTTATTACGTTTAATAAATAGGTCAAGTTTTGGTCGACGTGGACCAATCAGAGGCCAGGGAATGTTGACCTCCGGTCAACTCCCCCTGCACCTCTGACTCCCGTCAGATCTGTCCAGTCCCCGCTTTTCGTCCACTTAACCCGCTCGATCTGATGCTTCATCACCTTCGATCTCTTCACAGAATTTCCTCCCAGAAGCATCATGATCCCCGCCATTCACTTAGATTGCGTGTACATAGCCCAGATTCTTCGAGATTCGCCGGTCAATAAGGGCGCCCCCTCCTGTTTATAAATAAATCCGTCTTCTTCTTCCGAGTTTTTTGGCCATTTCCCGAGCCTTAGAGCCCACGCCTTCGGCCAAGAGTGCATCCAGGTGACAACTGGAGGTCCCCTGGAGGTTGTGGAGGCTCGCGGAGGAAGGAGATGCGCCCACGGCGGCGCTCTGGCAGTCGTCCTGCTCCTTGGCCCTCCAGCCAAGTTCGAGCTGAGCATTTACGTTTCTAGGTAGGTTTTCATTCCCGCATTTCATTTCTGTCTTTTATTTTGCATTTAGATCATTAGAGTAGTGTAATTTAGTTAAATCGAAGTTCGCCGGAGCTCTGCTTCGGTGACTTCTCCATCGTGCCATCGACCGATTCCCGACTCCCTTTCACCTCCATTTCACTCCCCACCGTCTTCTCCACCTCCGAGCCACCTGAACCCAACCAGATCTGCCCTAGATCTGTGAATCAAAGCTCCTCCATCGCCTTCCGCCGGAGCTTCTCCGCCCATCGTCATCCCCTTGCTTCCAGCTTCAAACCCCGGGTCGAGGAGAGAGACCTCGAGCCCCTCTACCTTTCTGTACAGGTTAGGCGTGCTAAAACAAGCCAGGAGATGAATTCCAAGCAGGCGGAGGTACCTAGAGCCGCGTTTCTTCATCGAGTTCTCAGTGGCGCTCCAGCGTACCTCAGCCCGATCCGACACCTCCAGCAAGTAAAGGACCCTGCCAGGAAGCTTTTGGGACCTTCAGGAGCCGCAAAGATCGGCAGGAGCACAAAATCTTGCCGGAAGAAGCTCGTCCCGGCGAGCCTTCTTCCCTGTTCTTCCACGCTAGCCCCTTGCCGTTGGATGAAGATCAAGGCCCCAGTTCGAGTGACAGCCGTCCGATGGAGCAGCTCTCAGACCGTCAGATCACCTCGGGTGATCTAATCCGAACCCTTCATCGGCGAACCGATACCTGCCCTCGGATGGGCGCCACGTGTCAAGTGGACGAAGATCAGCTGTTGGATTGCGCGCACTTTGGGGGGTAAATTGCAAACCTAGCCCCCTATTTTTTGCATTTAATATTTAGTCTTGTAAATTAAATATAATGTTGTAAATATTGTGGAAATTTTGCATGGACCCCCTGTATTATTTTTCATATTACACTTGGGTCCGATCCACGTCACCTCACGTGTCGTCCCACGTGAGGTGGTAAAATTGCACAAGTCCCCCTGTATGTTTGTATATTTATCTTCAGTCCATAAAATAAAATCTCAAGTGTATTATTTTTGTGAAAAATTACAATCCGGACCCTGGAGTTTCTGAAATTGCGTTTTGGTCCCGGTGGGTGCGGATCACGTGTAGTCCCACGTGATGGTTATTTTGCGCGGGGGTCCCTAGCGGATTTTCTATTTCATTTTAGCCCTTAAAACTGCAGACCACGTGTAATATTTTTGGTGTTTTTGCAATAGAACCCCCTGTAGTTTATTTTATTTGCAAAAATGCCCCTGCCAGGCTGTTTAATTTTTGTATCTTTTATCTATTTATTAAAAATACCTATGGTGCTCCTAAAAATTCAGAAAAATTAGGATAAATGCTTTATGTAATGTTGTTTCACGCCCATAGTTTATTTTACGTTTTTTGCATTTTTCCTAATTCCTAAAAATGGAAAAAGAAGCCCTTTTTGTACTGTTTAAATTATAAAATACAAAAAAAAAATTATAAAATGTTTTTGAAAAATTACAAAAAAATTATATATAGCATATTTATATGTATATTGAGTCCAGAAAATGAAAAACCCTAAAAATAGAAAAAGAAAATATAAAAATTTCAAGAAGCTCCAAAATCCTAAAAAAAATATAAAAACCCTTGAAAAATACCAAAAATATGGTTTCTTATTTTATAATTATCTATATATTATTAGTTATATATTAGAATTAATTTGGGTTATTTTTGGACCTATCTCATATTTTAAAACCCAAATTTTTTAGGCCTATTTAATTAGTCCCATATTAGGGACATTTTTGAATTAAAAACACATAAAAATTAGAAAAATCCGGAAAAATAACAAAAAAAATATACAAAAAATACAAAAATCTAAAAAAATAATTATTATATATCTATATATATATGTATATTATAGAATTAAGAATATAAAAAAATATATAAAATCAAAAATCAAAATAGAAAAAACCAAAAATAAAATAAAAAAATATAAAATCAAAAACCCACACAAACAATAAAGAATTGGACATGATCATTGAATTGAATAATTGTACAACCACTTTCACCATACAACCTTTCGCCTCCCAGTGTTCAACCTCTACTTGTGCTTACACTTATACACATTTGCATGTAGAGTTATAATAAATTTTAACTCCACATTTTTGAGATTTAATTGCATATATTTATTGTGGGTTAATTGTTGTTTTATTCTGGATTTTATGTGGTCGACTCAGCGACTGAGTTCCCGCCTTGTGAGGAACTTAAGACCACCGATTTTCGGAGTAAACAACTGCCTAAGAGACCTCCTGCCCATCACCTTGATCTGGCAAGTGAAGGCGGATGCGATCTGGAAACACAAAAGATGAGAAAACAAACCCCCAATTCACATACTCAACACTGAGCTGAAGATCGTAAAGGTTCGGTCAATTATCTTGTCAATTTTATTAGGTGATCACGTTAGTCTTTCAGAGCTATTAAGCGAGCTGATAGGAATCCAATACTCCCAACAGACTGTCCCGTATAAAAGGCCGATAGTCTGATAGGAAATAGGATGCGGCTCTAGCCTAATGTGCGGGTCATTCCTCTCGCTCATCCAAACCAAACAAGGAGGGAGTTACTCTCCCCAAGACAGATTTTTTAAGTGAGGTGTCTTTTAGGGTCAAGTGTGTTTAGTAGTCCCAATTTTATAGTTTTTGTTTTTTAGGTATTTTTCAAGTAAACAACGCCAAACGAATTTTTCGGTTCTCCTTATTATTTAAGTCCGAAAACAGGGGGAGAAGGTGAAAAAGCCGATGCACGGTCAAACACGATGATGCATGCAGAGTAAGAGATGCGTACCTGACTCCATCGATCTACATGCAGGGAGATCCACGCATAAAAGTAAAGACAGTGATAAAACTACCTATATGATGCACGAGGAAAATGGCCTTAGACAAAGAAATTCTACACGTGAAGAACAGTAGCCGGGTAACCAAGCTAAGTCCGGAGTCCGATCTTGGGAGCCACTAGGTGTCCGCAACAACGGATCCTGCACGCGCTGTATGTGACTCCTCACGGCACGTGGACTCGAGCCTAATTAAGCTGACTTTTTCTTTGTGATTTAATTAATAAGGTCCAATTAACGATCTATAGGTGCAGATAGATAATTAAGGTTGGGCCTTAATTAATTACGTCACAATCAAGATAAAATCATAAGGCTAAGGCTAAATCCTCAAAAATCAGATGAGTAGTATAAAATGCAATAAAAGCAAAACCGATGAAAAACCGCTGTGAGGTCCCCCGAGCACACCGGTGCTCGACGAAACAGACCCCGATAATCACAACAAAAAGTCTCTGAGTCCTGTTGATCCTGTATTATTACAATAATATAGTCTACAGAAATGGAAAAACTACTCTACGACTATTCTATGGCTCCCGAACTCCTACTTGCCTCCCTCGTGCTCTCCTACGTGTAGAAAAGAGCCGCCTTTGACTCCCGCGGTTGCGTCAGCTTCTCGAAGAAAGCCGCCTCGGTCCTCAGGCCCTCGCAAGACAAGTAAACAAGAGTATGTCAGATACAAGTTATTATAAAAATATGATAAATGAAATGAGATTAAAAATATATACAAATATAGATAGAAAAGTAGCAAAAGTCATGAAAGAAAATTGACTACTAAGTCGTGCTCCCCGTCAACGGTGCCATTCTGATGAGTTGAAAAACCGAGAGACTAAGGGATATAGGTATCAAGGGTCGTTGCGACCTCAACCTCTCGAGTTGGACTCAACAAGAAAAACAAGACCACCAAATCAATAAATCAGTCGATAAAGACAAATAGCGGTCTCGTTATTTTATTTAACCCGGTATAGCGACCAGGGTTGAACTTCAAGGAGCACAGGTTGGCTAAAACGCCTATGAAGTAGTCAAAATCAAAATAAAAAGAAGAAAATAGTTTTGCTGGATTTTGTGGGTTTTTAAATTTTTTTGTGATTTTTAATTATGAAGAAAATGTACAACAAGGCCAAAAAGTCACAATCAACTAATTATTTAAGAACACAAATCAAGCTAAAAATTGAAATAAAAATGTTTTTGGATTTTATAATTTTTCAAAATTTTTTGATTATTTATCAGATTTTTATAATTTTTAGTTGATTTTATAAAAATGAAATAAGGTTAAAAATTAAAACTACTGTGCAGCTAGATTTGAAAGGCTTTTTAAAAATATAAAAAATAGGCTCTAAAAATCTAGCAACAATTTTATGAAAATCTACAGATAAAATGCTAAAAACATAAGAAGAAATTGCATTTTTTATTTAATTTTAATTTTTAATGATTTTTCTAATGTTTTTAGGGGTTTTCAATTTTTAGGGTTTTAATATATCCAAATCAAACAAAAATTGAACTAAAGAAACAAGACAACAAAACAAGCTCACACAATTTTTTTAGAATTTTTGGAGACATTTTAATATTTTTAATTGGTTTTAAATGTAGACAGTAGCAAAAATAGGGGGTTTTGAATTTTTAGAAATATCAAATAAAAAAATATCCCAAAAATCACTGAAATTTTTACACAGTGGCAGGGGTCACGTGTCCAAATTTCAAGAGATTTGGAGTTGATTCGCTATTTTATTCAACCAATAAAACATGCACAACACACAGGGACCTAAGTGCAAAGAAAATAAGTTCCAGGGGCTTAATTATAACACATGCCAAAACTGTAGGGAGCTTAGTGCAATTTTCACGTTGAATTCAACACATGTTCAAATCCATCATGCAACAGGGCACACGTGCAAATATTGAAAATAAAACTTCAAAGCATAACATTCATTAAACCCAAGCCCTATACATGCACATATCCCAGAAAATCACGTGACAAAGCACGTGCAACACAAACAGAGGGATTAAAATGCAAAATATAAAAGTCTAAGGTCCACAGTGCAATTTATCCAAATTAAAAACAACTACGACAAATAATTACAGGACTGAAACGTAAATGCTAAAATAGAAAGGGCCTAAGTGAAATTTACCCCTTTATTAACGACCCAACGGCTGAAGGAGGTCCACTCATGATCGGACGGCTGTGGTTGGCTGGGACCCCTTTGACGGTCAACGCTCTGGATCAGATCCTTAGATGGATCGGATGGCTACGAGATCCCCGCGAATGAATGGTGGAGATAAGACCTGGCGGAGAAGCTCGATCGAACGGTGGAGGAGGACTCTAGATGAACAGGTCACTGGCGAACTTCGTTCGACCGTTACGCACGCCTGAGGGCTCCTCCGGTGCTGCTCTGATGGGTAAATCGAAGCTCACGGTCGTCCACAGCTGACGGAGGTCTCCGATGAGGCCGGGAGCCACTAGAGTGCTCCGGCGACTAGGAAGACCTGGAGCTCCTGTTCTTTAACGGTTGGACCGCCAGATGAGGTCCATTGGCCTTCAAATCTGCATAGGAAGCTCACTGGGTCGAGGGAAAATTGCCTCGACTCGTTAGCATGCGAAGGGGAGAACGTGTGGGGCGGAGCGACACTCTCTGGCGAGACGACGACAAGAGAAGAGCGATTTCCTGTTCTGAGACGAACCAAGGGGAGCGAAGGGGTGGAGAACGTGGAGAGGAATCTCGCGATGGTGAAGGTGCAGTCGGAATGGGAAATGGATTATCGGAGTAAGCGGGGTGATTCAGTGAAGATCGGTGGTAGGAAATCGATGAATGGAAATCTATGGTGGGCTAGGTGCTATCGAAGGTACGTGATGATTGAAGACGTCTATGCTGGAGGTGCTGGTCCTCCTGATGTCTTTGCCTCGATGGAGCGAGGTCTCCAGAGGCTCGGGCTCATCGGTGGCGGAGCTCGGCGAGATGGGTCGCCGGACCTAGAGCTAAGGGCTTCAAGCTCTCGCTGCAACACCCTCCTATGCTCACTGTCACTCGAGGAGAAGAATGGAGGTCACTGGGGTTGAAGACAATGACCAAAGGTGTGTGAAATGGCGGCTGAAGGTTGAGCTTTATATGAGCTGAGGTCCGAGAAAGTGGGGATCGAGCGCGCATTCCAAGGATCAGACCCCTAAGAAGGATGACGGGTGTGAATCACGGGCCCACCCTCGGTAGTCGGAGCCTCAAATCAACGCGAATGGTGGGCGGATCGATGAGGGGAAATTTGGAGAAGTCGGGTCAAAATCGAGTCCGAGTGAGAAGTGGTCCACGGGGAGAGTTGACCGGGGGTCAACAATCCCCCGTGGACCAATCAGAATTCAGCAACCTGAAATTATTTATAAATTAATTTAAAAATAGCAAATGATTTTATTAAACATATTTATAAAATGGAAAATGTTTAGTATTTTTCAAATTATTTTTTGTGATATTTATTTATTTGAAAAATAAATTAATGTATATATATAATATAATAGTATATACAGGTAAAAATACCTATGTATTTTACATTTTTATTTTTATTAGTTTATTTTTGTATAATTATCCAAATTTTATATTTTATTTACTTACAATATAAAAGTTGGGGTATAAAATAATTTTTATATTATTTTTGTTGTTTATGTACAAGGGTAAAATAAATAGATGAATTATTGATATACATGGTATGTACAAGGGTAAGAGAGAGAAATGATTTTATTTTTATTGTTATTTTATTTTTTCTCATTTTTTTATTTTTAAAAATATATACAAATTATGATAAATGCATATATATTTTTATTTCATGAAAATAAAATATATACACCAAGAAGGAAATGTGCTGAATGATGAATGATCCTATCTCTCTCTACTCATTTTATTTAGCGATCAGGCCCATATTGGGCCTTCTCTTGGATTCAGGTCACTCAATATTTATTTTAAATATTTCCCTCTTTTTCTTTATTTCTTTATTCTTTTATTTTTCCACAAAAACATGCTAAATATTGATATTTACATAAAGCATGCATGTTGAGAACTTATTATATTTACAAAAATATACATGGTATTTTACCAAGATATCTAGCTAAAATAAAAGAATAAAGAGTGATGAATGGGGATTCATCAGCGAACCTAGGGACGGATCCCTAACGGAATCATCGGGCGTGTGTTATGGACCGTTCCTCGGTAATCGGAGCTGCGGAGTGATGAGGATGATGGTCGGATCATCTCAGGAATACTAGGAGAGAATCGGGTGGAAATTGGATCCGGGCGAAGAAAGGTCCAGGGGGGCAATTGACCGGGGTCAACAGTCCGCCCTGGACCAATCAGAAAAAAGGATAAATTAAAATAATTAAAAATTCAATTAAAAATAGCAAACGATTTTATTTTAGAAAGTTTACAAAATAAAAAATATTTTTTATTTTTCAAACTATTTTTCTTTGATTTTTATTTATTTTTTAAAAATAAATTATGATATATACATTATAGTATACTATGTACAAGTATGAAATACCTTTGTATTTTATGCAATTATTTTTATTTTCTTATTTTTGCATAAATACCCCAATTACGTATTTTATTTATATACAACATATTATTTGGAGTACAAAACATTTTTTGTTTTATTTTTATTATTTATTTACAACTGTAAAATAAATAGGTCTATGGTACATATATATACATGTATTATGTACAAGCCAAGAAAGAGAAATTTATTTTATTTTTATTTTATTTTTCTTATTTGTGTTTTATTTTTAGAAATATTTACAAGGGGATAAAACATCTTTTTATATTTTTGTAAAAATAATTTATATACATAAGTGGGAAATATATACAAGGTAAAGTAGCCCTATCTCTCTCTACTTATTTTATTTGGCGATCAGGTCCATTTTAGACCCTCTCTTTGGTTCAGGCCACTCAATATTTATTCTAAATATTTCCCTCTTTTTATTTTGTTATTTATTCTTTTATTTTTACACAAATACATGCTAATTATTGAATATTAACAAATGCATGCTTATTGGTAACTTATTGTATTTTCGACTATGTACATGATGTTTTTCCCAGATATTTAGCTAAAATAAAAGAATAAAGAGTGATGAATGGGGATTCATCACCGCCTATACTTTACTTTTGCTAGTCCCTTAGCAAACACATATTTGAAAAAGAAGTGAAAAAGAGAAAGAAAAATAAAAAGAAGGGAAATCAAGGTTGATTATTAAACTTGCCTCCATTAAATTGAAGTATGGAGCACAGTCAGACCTTTGGATTATTAGTTTGTCGGAACCTTATTTGGACTTATGTTTAAAACTCAACAGCCTCTAAATTCCACCAATCTATGGTCAAGACTCCTCAATAATCCATATCAGAACAAGTCTACATACACAAACTCTAATGACCATGAATCTTTTCTTGTATTGTGTAAGTGATATGTAGCTCCTCACCTCAGAAATGGCAAAGTGACAACCCCCTCAACAAGGTAACTCTAATGCCCTAGTCTAGTAGCTCTTTCGTCGAGGAGAGGGGTATCCCCTTCTAAGTTCAAGTTCAACCGGCTCAAGAAGAGGAGGAAGAAGAGAATAGACCATGACTAGAGTAGTCATGTATCCTTGGAAGCCCAACCAGTGCAGCTAAGTCTCCCGCTGCAAGCTTCATGAGATGCGAGTGTGTAACATAAGCTTTGCTTTATTTGACTATATATACTCCGGTGGGTATTTTATTTTCAATCAGACCCACCACCTTTTATGGAGTTTTTCTTTCTTTGCACTTTTTTTATGTGCATATGTACAACATATCTACATGGTGCAACATATATACGTAAGGAGTTTTTCCTCTTAAGCCAGTAGACTATCCCTCTTTTGAAGCTTTATTGCAACCCAAAACTCATGTCTTTAGGCCTCAACACCACCAGACTAAGTTGAGACGCACTTCCTTCACTAAAAGAAGAAGAGAGGTTCTGCCTAGAAGTACTACCCTCATATGCTACCCCAAGCCAAAGGAAACTGCCTCCTCACCACCTCATACGTGGAGAGCCATGTGTAAGGTGCTGGTGCAAGTAAAGACATTGTCTATGAGAGTCATGTGTACATTGTTAAGTGTTCTACGTAGGCTCATCAAGATGACATATGATCATAGCTTAGCCGACTCAAAGAATTAAGTCCCAAATAGACATGAAAAGTCCTAACCCTAAGCCCTATAAAGTTCCTCTTAGAATTAGGTGGATTAAGGTCTTAACCAAGCTCCATTTTTCAATTTAATTTCAGGCCAATTTAAATGTCAACTATGATTCAGAAAAACTGTTCAAATATATACAAAAATGTTTTTAGGCATGTTTTTGGAAATGTGTAAAATTTTTGAAAAATGTTTGAATGCATGCATTAATGCAGAAGTTTTGCAAACTATTTACACACATTTACACAAGGGTTTTTGCAAACTTTTGTTTTTTAAACATTTTATAAAAAAAATGTACTATATACATAATTTTTATATCAAAATATTTACAACATCTTTACACAAAACATTTTTTTTACAAACCTTTATACAAAAATGTTTTTTATAAATAGCTATGTATGTGCAATAAAGAAATTTTATGTACAGGGAAAAATTTTAAATTTTTATAGTTTTTATATAAAAGAATTGCAGCCTTTTTATTTATTGATACACTCACACAAAGTACGAGTTATGGCTAAAGTATATATGAAATATATATGACACCCCCCTATACTTAGCTCGAACGATGTCCTCAGAGTGGATCAAGACCGATGAAGAAGACATAACTCGTGCTTAGTATAGGGAAGTGAAAAGGAATGGTATACTACAACAATGAATCAAAGAATAGAATGACGAGAGCTCGAAGTTTCCCCATATACTTAGGATCAAGTAATTCTAAGTATAGCAGGCTGTACATGCAGGGAAATCCGAGTGATAAGATGTACAGGTTTTACCTCCCCTATACTTAGGGCGAAAGGTCCCTAAGCATAGATAGCAAAACAAAGGTAAAAAGAATCAAAAGAATACTCAAGAGTCCAACACCCCCTTATACTTAGGGTAAGGTACACCCTAAGTATAGCATAATCATAGGATGAAGATGGGGTGTGGGACTAAAGAATGGAAGGATATGGACATCTGTATCTATACAAGGTGGAAGACAATGATAATCAGGCATGAGATGCACTAGATGTGAATCAAGGACCACATCTCACACAAAATGAATAGGGGTGACGTTAACGGCCAGTGGCTCATGATCTATATATGGTTTGAGCCGCTGCCCATAAACATGAAAGGTAGACTCAGATGACATCTTAGATATGTCAATACTCCTATTGTCATGTACCTTTTAGACCAGGTATGGTCCCTTCCTCTTGCTCTGCAACTTCCCTAGAAATAATCTAAGCCTGGCATCAAACAACCATACTCTTTGATCTGGCTCAAAATGCTTGTGGTTGATATGAGAATCATACCACTCCTTCACTCGCTCCTTGTAATGTAGGCTGCTTGAAAAGGATTCATCTCTAAGCTCCTCCAGGGCTGCCAATTCTGCCCCCCTCTGTTCTCCTATACTCACTGGATCCAAAAGTATATCCGTGACAACCCAAAGTGACTTATGCCTAATCTCAACAGGTAAATGGCAGGGCTTGCCATAAACGAGGCAAAAGGGAGATGTACCCAAAGGTGTCTTTAAGGAAGTCCGATATACCCACAAGACCGAGTCCAAAAGCTGTGACCAATCCTTTCGGTCAGGGCGGACGATCTTCTGCAATATAGTCTTGATCTCCCTATTCGACCCTTCAGCAAGACCATTGGTCTGAGGATGATATGGAGTGGCTACTCGATGGTCAATGTTGAACTCACTAGCAAGGGCTTTTACCTTGTCGTTGACGAAATGAGACCCCATGTCAGATATCAAAACTCCAGGTACCCCGAACCGTCAAATGATATTCTTCGTAAAAAATCTGCATATAGTCCTAGCATCTGCGGTTCGGGTGGGGATGGCCTCAACCCAATGACTCACATAATCAACGGCCAACATAATGTACTCGAATCCCTGGCTCTTAGGGAATAGACCCATGAAATCAATGCCCCATGCATCAAAAACC
This sequence comes from Ottelia alismoides, assembly GCA_037367405.1. Taxonomy (NCBI): domain Eukaryota; kingdom Viridiplantae; phylum Streptophyta; class Magnoliopsida; order Alismatales; family Hydrocharitaceae; genus Ottelia; species Ottelia alismoides. Next base: position 64,781 of record JAZKJV010010284.1, read on the forward strand.
TCACAGAAGTGAATGGGATGCATTGGCATCATGTCACGTTGTCCACAAGTACCCATCCTCTGACAGTCAGTACATCTCTTCACGAATTCATCATAATCCTTGAAGAGAGTAGGCCTCCATAGGCCGGATTGGGGCACTTTCTGTGCCATTCTCCTCCCAGAGTGATGTCTTCTTGCCTCTAGCTTGTGGCAGTAGGTGAGGACGCTATGGTGCTCCTCCTGAGGAATGCACCGTCGCCAGGCACTATCCCCTCCTTCATGGTATAGGATGGGATCCTCCCAATGGTAAGATTTGGCCTTCGCTAGGAAGGTCTCAAGTCGCTGCCTGGGTCAACCTTGTGGAACTTTCTTGGCAACAATATAGTTCACAATGTCGGCATACCACGGGAGCGAGGCGATAGCAAGGATCGTCTCTTTGGGTAGGTCTCTGTAATAGGATCAATCTGCTCAGGATCCTCAAGATGCTCTAATCGGGAGAGATGATCCGCCACCACATTCTTGACTCCAGGCTTGTCCTTAATCTCAATATCAAACTCCTAGAGTAGAAGGATCCATCTAGTCAGTCTCGCTTTGACATCCTTCTTTGCCATGAGGTACCTGATGGCGGTATGATTAGTAAATATAGTCACTCTAGATCCAATGATATATGATCTGAACTTATCTAGGGCAAAGACTACGGCTAGCATCTCCTTATCAGTGATGATGTAGTTCCGCTGCACGACATCCAATGTACGACTAGTGTAGTGAATGGCAAATGGTACTCCATCCCTCCTCTGTCCCAGCAAGCCCCTGCATCAAAATCGGAGGCATCCGTCATGATCTCGAATGGGAGAGACCAATCAGGTGGCTGGAGGACAGGAGCCTCAATAATTAGAATCTTTAGAGTCTCAGATGATGCAAAACACTTATCATCCACAATGAACTCGGTGTCTTTGGTCAGCAAATCAGTCAACGATCGAGCAATCCTGCTGAAATCATGAATGAAGCATCGATAGAAATCGACGTGGCCCAGAAAAGACCGTAACTGTCACAGATTGGACGGTGGATCGAGTTTTCTAATGATATCCACCTTGTCCAGATCAACCTCCATGCCCCTGTTGGAGATGATATGACCAAGCACCATCCCTTGAGTCACCATGAAGTGACTATTCTCCCAAGATAACACAAGATGGACCTCGATGCATCGCTGAAGGACGCGGTCTAGGCACTCAAGATAAGCATCAAATCCATCGCCATAGACTGAAAAGTCATCCAAGAAGACCTATAAGCAATCACCCACCATGTCCAAAAAGATGGACAACATGCACCTTTGGAATGTCGCTGGGGTGTTACACAAACAAAAGGGCACCCGTCTGAAAGCATATGTCCTATAGGAACAAATGAATGTGGTCTTGTCCTGGTCTTCTGGCGTAATGGCCACCTGATTGTATCCGGAGTACCCATCAAGAAAGAAGTAATGACTCTTCCCAGCCAGCCTCTCTATAATCTGATCAATAAAAATCAGTGGGAAATGATCCTTCTTGGTGGCTTGGTTCAATCTTCTGTAGTCCACACGGACCCTCCAAGAAGTGGGCACCCGAGTAGCGATCTCCTCTCTAGACTCACTCACAAACGTAGTGATGCCCATCTTCTTGGGCACCACATGTAATGGACTGACCCACTTGGAGTCGGAGATGAGGTAGATAAAATTGGTGCTCCACCATTTCAAGATCTCCTTCATGACAACCTCTCGAATGTTCGGGTTCAACCGCTACTGGAACTCACGCGACGACTTATCGTCCTCTTCGAGATAGATATGGTGGGAGCACGGGGTCGGATTTATCCTCTAGAGATCGACTACACTCCATCCTATCATCTTGCGATTCTTTTCAAGAACCTCCATCAAACGAGAATCTTACTCTCCAGTCAAATTCGCTGAGATAATGACTGGACGCATCTCATGCTCGCCCGCATGGAACCTATACTTCAGCGAATGCGGCAAGGGCTTCCGCTCTGGACAACTGGGAGCTCGCGGATCTGGTCTCTGAAAAGTCTGAGTGAACACAACCAAATCTGCATGGGAGAACTCTCGTTGAACCTGAAAATCTGGTGAAGACTGCTCTGTTGTGTGTCTATGCTCTGAATGGGATCAATATCCACCCTAGCTGCTGCCTCTATGGAAATCAGACATGGAATCATATCATCAAACTCTGCCCTATCAATATCTGACTCCGAGGGATCTGAATCTGAATCTGAAGAAAAATCAACTGCCTCGCTATCAGGAATGCAATCTGCTGCCTGAAATGTATCCTCTGCCAGGAATGTGCTCTCCAAGCTCTCCTCTACTGGAATCTGTGCATCAACGGAATATAAAGGTGAAAGAATGGCTCGCGCAACGAGGCCTGACCAAACTGCCTCATCGTCTGTGATCACAAAATCACACTCATGGTGGACGTCTTCCTCCACCTCGATCATCTGCTCTGAATATGTAAGCAGCTTTGAGCAAGCTGAATCTCGCACTCTCGTCTCATCGATCGTCTCTATTTGTATACTTTTGCCCTCGACACGAAAGTACACCTTCCCGCTATCATGATCAGACACTGCCTTGGCAGTAGCCAAGAACAAGCGTCCTAAAATGATGGGGTATCAGTCACAGACTCAGGGATCTCCATGTTCAACACAACGAAGTCCACGGGGAATTTCAGGCCCTGTATTGTGATGACCACGTCCTTCAGCAACCTCTTCGGCCTCTTGATAGATCGATCAACAAACTGAAGGACTGTCCTGCTCTGTCGAAGAGGGCCAAACTCGAAACGGTCGAGTAAGGCTGCCGGAAGTAGGTTGATAGAAGAACCACTGTCTAATAGAGTCCGATCGAACCTCTGCTCATGTATGTGGCATCTGACATAAGGGGCTCCTCCATCTGGTCTCTTGGCTGGCAGAAGGTTCTGGATGGCAAAGCAGGTGGCACGAGTGAGCACATGGATCTCTGAATGATGGTTCCTCCTCTTCCTGGGAATTGTAGTCCTCTCTCTAAGGTTCCTCTGGAAGAGGGAGATGTGCTCTAAGGCCTCCTGTAGAGTCAACTGTATCTGGAATCTGTCGATCATCTGCTGGCTGAACTCTAGATGCTGGGATTTTTTCGGATTTTTTGGTCCCCTTAGCCAAGCGAAGTGTTTGGGGAAAGGGGATGGCTGGGCCCTCCTCAGATGAAGGGCGAGGATCAGGTCACTGCTGCTGCGGCAAAGTAGAATCCATACAAACATCTCCATACATCACAGATGGACTCACAAGTGAAGAACCCTTTCCTTTATTATCAGAATAGTCCTGAGATACATCAACATAAGGAAATGCAACAGGAATAGAAATGATGGCCTCAGTACCACCCACGGCATATGGACTTACTGCATCAGTACCGCACTCTGGCTCAACATCATATCCGGTGGCATCAGCACCATCTCCTGCATCTGGTGAAGTGACAGCCTCAGTACCATCAGCTGGGTCTACACCCTTGGTGGTGTCAGCACCACCGTCATCATCATTATCACGAGCGGCATCAACACCACTCTCCTCCTCATCTGGCGCTCCTGAGTCCTCATGTGGTCATCGCTCAGATGAGGCGCCACCGACTGGCATCCTACCGCTCCTAAGTATAACAAAGTCAACAACAAAAGTGTATGCAGAAATATCACCAAGTGAATCACTAGGAGTGGTAACCTCTATAAACTGTACCTGCTCAGATTTCCTCTTCAGGTTGTTCGGATTCGGCTCGATCTGTGCAGGTATGGCATCCTTGCCTCTCACTATATCCCTCATCTCCTATCTGAACTCATCCATCTCCCGTCTGAAAGTAGCTTGCTGCTCAGAAACAAGGCGGGCTAGATCCTCAAGAGATGGGTTCTCATAGGTTGGCCCATGAGAACCGGACGGAAGGCCTCTCGGGAAATGAGGCTGTTGCTGCTGTGTAGGATGAGAGGGATACCATGGATGATACTACTGAGGCTGCTACTGCTGCCTCCTTGACTGTCCATGCTGATAGGGACGAGGACCATGCTACTGGTAAGAATGTGGATATGGCCGTGGGAACTGGGTCTGCTGCTGATGGCTGAACTGGCCACCCTGAATTGGAGACTACTGCTGGGAAGAGGCACCTCCGGTCGACCAATGAAATCCGGGTTGGTCTCATCCGATCCCAGGCTGAGGTCAGTCATACCAATGACATCCATCAACGGCTCCTACTTGTAGGTGGGTGGGGGAAGGACTGCCAGGGGCTGATCCGGCTGGTAGACCACCATCTGAGTGTCCTGAGATGATGGTGGCTGGTAATACAGCTGCTACTGGAACGACTCCGCCTGAACATGGTGAACCTGTCTGGACTGGCTGGAGTGCTGGGTCGAGCTGCTGCTGCTGGTGGTGGGATCTGTCCGTGACCTGAGACGGGGCTGAGAAGCTGTCTATGCCTCCTGGAGACACATGATCTAGGTCTTCAGGTCACTCAACATCTATGCCATCTGATCTATCTGAGACATGCACTGGCACTGCTTCTTCTCAATCAACTCGATCTGGTCCAACTTCTCGCTAATAATCCCCATATCAGCGGCCACCGACTCTGCCTGTGCTGCGGCTGCTAATGATGTGGATGGACCAGCATCAACCCATGCTATCCTCTGACAGGACACAGCCTGTGGCTGGGGCTACAATCGGGTCTGAGACATCACTATGTATTTCTCTGCCATCACCTCATAGATGGATCAGACCTGATCCTCATCCTTAGCGAAGTAGGAACCCCCACAGGATGCATTGACTAGCCCCTGCAACTCCGATGTAAGCCCACAGAAGAAACTCTGGACGAGATTGGGCTTGGATATATCATGATGGGGACACTGGTATGTGAGCTCCATGAGTCTGTCCCATGTCTCGTGAAATTGCTCGTTGGGGAGCATGGAAAGTTGCTGATCAGGGCTTTGGCTGCATTGGTCCGGTCGAGTGGATAGTACTTGTTCAAGTACTCGTTCCGGAGTTGTTCCCATGTAGTGACAAATCTCCCTAAGTGCTTTAGCCAGTTGGCTGCTCTATCTATGAGGGAGAAAGGGAATGCCATCATCCTGATGGTGTCCTCATCCACGAGGCGATCATGGACAATACTGCAGATCATCTCAAACTCCTAGAGATGAAGGTGTGGCTCCTCTGTGGTGAGTCCGTGGAAGCGGGGAAGAAACTGAATGGTCTGAGGCGGGAACTTGAAATCTCCCGCAATGGCCGGCAACACTATCCATCTATGGGTTAGAGTTGCACCAGGGTTGTGCAACTCCCTCATCGATTGTGCAGGTACCGCTGGCTGCGTGGGCTCCTCAGGGTTTCCACCCTCAGGAATCTCCGGTCCTCTGCCTCCACCGGCTCTGCGCTGCTCTCTATCGGCTCTCATCTGCTCCATCTCTCTACGCATATCCACCATGAAATCCTACTGGTCTCTGATCTGACATTGCATGGCCTCCAAAAAGGCTAACATGGTGGTGTTGATGGCACCCTGATCTAATATGTACGTCTGTGTCCCGCTGGGTCCATCGGTGCGCTCCTCACTACTGGCCATGGTCTCTGCAAAGGCAAAAGACCCAAACTCAGGTGCCGATAAATCAACTATATGCTGCGGTCTCTGCTCGGGCACCGCAGGACTGATAGGGTGGTCGTGGGGGAATAGGGCGAGTCAAACTCGGGTTCGGAGAGCGGGTCTCGGTTCTCACGAACCAACCTGGATGAGCAGGATGGAGTGCTCGAAAGCGGTGTAGCCAGAGGCTGCCTAAGGGATCTCCTGCCCATCATCTTGATGTAGCGAGTGAAGACGGTTGAGATCTGCAAACACACAAGATTATAAAGTAAACCCCCAATTCACCTACTCACACAGAGCTGATGACCGTAAAGGCTCGATCTTTTATCTTGTCAATTTTATCAGGTGATAAAACAATTTTTTAGAGTGATTAAGCGAGCTGGTAGGAACCCAATGCTCCTAATAGATTGTCCCGTATAAAAGGTCGGTAGTCTGTCAAGAGTTCGGGTATGGCTCTATGCTAGTGTGCGGGTCACTCTCTCGCTCATCCAAACCATAAAATGAGTGTATTATTCTCCCAAGACAGATTTTTCAGTGAGGTGTCTTTTAAGATCAAGTGGGTTTAGCAGTCCCAATTTTATACTTTTTCTTTTCAGGCGGTTTTTAAATAAATAACGCCTAACAAATTTTTCGGTTCTCCTTATTACTTTATGTCCAAAAACAGGGGGAGAAAGCAAAAAATCCGATGCACGATCAAGCATGATGATGCATACAGAGTAAGAAATGCGTACCTGACTCCAGCTCTCTACATGTAGGGTGATCCGCGCATAAAATAAAGACTGAAATTAAACTACGTATATGATGCAAGAAAAAATCGGCCTTAGACAAATCACTTTCTACACACGAAGAACAATAGCTAGCTAATCAGACTAAGTCCGGAGTCCAATCTTGGGAACCACTCGGTGCCCGCCACAATGGGTCTTGCCAGCGTTGTATGTGGTTCCTAACGGCACGTTGACTCAAGCCTAATTAACTAACGTTTTCTTGTGATTAAATTAATAAGGTCCAATTATCGATCTATAGGAGCAGACAGATAATTAGGGTTAGGCCTTAATTAATTACGTCACAATCAAAGAAAATACTAAGTATATGGGCCAAAACCTTCGAAAATCAGATAGACAATTAAGAGATTGGTATAAAACAAATTCAGCGAAAAATCCGAAGTGAGGTCCCCCGAGCACACCCGTGCTCGGCGAAACAGACCATGAAACAATCACCAAGTCTGAGTCCAGTGTCTATCCTGTATTATTACAATAACAACGTAGAAATAAAATCGAAGCTAAGCTAACTACACTACAGCTCCAGACACTCCTGCTTCTCCTTTTCTACGCTCTCCTACGGCTCGATGTAGAAACGAGCCGCCTCCAAGTCACACGGGTGCCTCAGCTCTCCGAAGATCGCCGCCCTCGCTTGTCGAGCCCTCGAAAGAAAGACAGAACAGAAATTGTGTTAGTCCACATTTACTCAAAATATATAAGAAAATCAAGCAAAGAAATCACACAAGGAAACTGACTACTAAGCCATGCTCCCCGACAACGGCACCATTCTGATGACTAGGCTTCAGCTACTCGAGTTAAGGTATAAATCAAGGTCGTTGCGACCTGAACCACGAAGCTAAGTCAACAAGAAACTCAAAACCACCCAAATAGAAAATCAATCAATCAAGCAATGAAAGCGGTCTTGCTATTTTATTTTACCTGGTATAGCTACCAGGGTCGAACACAAGGAGCACGAAATGCGAAAGCTACGAAGTAGTCAAGACTCCAGAAATAAAAGAAGTAGGTGGATTTTATATTTTTCAATTTTTTTTGTAATTTTTAATATTAAGAAAGAGGCTAAAAGGATTCAAAAACTCACAATCAAACAATTATTTGTAGACTCAAAAATACTCAAAAATTCAAAATAAAAATTTTTTGGGTTTTTAAAATATTTAGATGTTTTTTTGTTAATTTTATTGAATTTTTATGATTTTTACTTAATTTTCTAAAAATGAAATAAAGCTAAAAATGCTAAACAGTGTACAACCCGAATCTAAAGGCAATTTAAAATTGCTTAAAGTGCTATAAAATTCAAGCGGTAATTTTATGATAAACTATAAAATAAAAGCTAACTACAGAAACCTAAAATGCATTTTTTGAGTTTTTATGAATTTTTAATGATTTTTCTAAAGTTTTTAGTATTTTTTCAATTTTTATGGTTTTTATAAACGAAAATGCAACAAAAATTGGATAGAAATAAAGAAAACTCAAAACAAATAATGAGTAATTTTTTTAGATTTTTAAGGGTTTTTAATATTTTTAGTTAATTTTTAAAATAGGCAGAGGCAAATTTTGTGGTTTTTGAATTTTAAAAATAATGAATGATAACAAAATAAAATTAAAAATTCACAGAAATTCCTACATCGGGACATGAGCCAGTACCAAAATTTCATGAATTTTGGACAATGTTTGCTATTTATTGAATAAAAAATCAAACACATAGCACACATGGACCTATATGCAATTATTGAAAAGTTATCAGCCAAACAGTAACACGTGGGAATAGTTTAGGGCTCAATCTGCAAAACAACCAGATCCGCACATGGGCAGCATGTGAACCAGGCACTCAAGGGTATAATTGCAAATTCTATTTATAAACATCCATTTCATAACAACAGTGAAGTTCAAGTAAAAACATGCAAATATCTCCAAGTCATGTGGGGGAACCACATGCTACACAGACGGAAGGACTAGAATGGAAATACTAAAAATATAGGGTCCTCGGAGCAAAATATCCACAATAAAACTACTGCTAAAAATATTTGTAGGACTAATGCGGAAATGTAAATAGGTATGAAGGCTTAAGTGCAAATACCCTTCTTATTGGTGATCCAACGGTCGAGGGTTCTTCACTTATGATCGGACGATTGGGCTCTTCAGATAACCCTTCGACGATGGATGGCTGGAATCTGAACCTCAGATGGATCGAAGGATCGAGGTCTCTAAAAAAATGAACGGACACGATCAGAATTGGAGGGATCCTCGATCCAACGATGGAGACGCCTCCTGGAAGAACAACGAAGAACTCGCCTCCGACGAGCTTCGACCGAATGCTATGTGCGACTGAGACGTCCTCCATAGCTGCTCATATGGTGGAAATGATGCTGATGCCTGTCCGCAGCGATGACGATGCTCCGATGAGGCCGGGACTGTCGAGAATGGCCCAGCGATGCTGAGGACCTGGAGCAGTTGTGCTTTGACGTTCGAACCTCCAGATGAGGCCCTTTGGGCTCTAGACCTGCACAGAAAGGCTACTGGGTCGAGGGCAAAGTGCCTCGACCCGTTAGTGCGCAAGATGGGTGAAGGGTGAGGCGGAGCGTAGCCCTCCGGTGAAGCGACGGCGGAGGAGGGCTCAGTTCCCATTCCTGGGTGAATCAGGGTGAACGGAAGGGTGTAGAAAGTGGGGAGGAGATCGACGAAGATGCTACGGTTGTCAGATTAGCAAATGGGTGATTCGATCACGGTGAACAGATCCAAGGAGCGCAAGTTGACCATAAATCGAAAATCTTGAATCCAAAGCGAACAAGGAGTAATCTAAGCTACCCGGTGGATGGAGTCGTCTAGGATGAAGGTCAGGGACCTTCGGGGGTCTTTGCCTCGATGGTTCAACGTGTCCAGAGGCTGGTCTCTCCTCACGGTGGAGCACAACAATGAGTTCGCCGGACCTAAGGCTACAGGGCTCGAATCCTCTCTACAACACCTGCAAACGCACGCTGTCACTCGTGGGTGGAGATGGAGGTCACTGGAGACGAGGGAGCGACCAAAGATGAAAAAGAAAATGCGGCTCCAGGAGATTTTATATTCAACAGGGTCCGAGAAGTGTGGATCTTGGGCGCGCGAATCGAGGGACGGATCCTTAACGGAATCATCGGGCGTTTGTCATGGATCGTTCCTCGGTAATCGGAGTTGCGGAGTGATGAGGATGGTGGTCGGATCATCTCAGGAAATTTAGGAGAGAATCGGGTGGAAATTGGATCCGAGCGAAGAAAGGACTGGGGGGGCAGTTGACCGGAGTCAACAGTCCGCCCTGGACCAATCAGAAAAAGGATAAATTAAAATAATTGAAAATTCAATTAAAAATAGCAAATGATTTTATTTTAGAAAGCTTATATAATGAAAAATATTTTTTATTTTTCAAACTATTTTTCTTTATTTTTATTCATTTTTTTAAAAAATAAATTATGATATATACATTACAGTATACTATGTACATGTATGAAATACCTATGTATTTTATGCAATTATTTTTTATTTTCTTATTTTTGCACAAATACCCCAATTTTTTATTTTATTTATTCACAACATAATATTTGGAGTATAAAACAATTTTTATTTTATTTTTATTATTTATTTACAAGTGTAAAATAAATAGGTCTATGGTACATATATATATACATGTATTTTTACAAGGTAAGAAGGAGAAATTTATTTTATTTTTATTTTATTTTTCTTATTTGTGTTTTATTTTAGAAATATATACAGAGGGATAAAAACATCTTTTTTATATTTTTGTAAAAATAAATTATATACATAAGTGGGAAATATATACAAGGTAAAGTGGCCCCATCTCTCTCTACTTATTTTATTTGGCGATCAGGTCCATTTTGGACCCTCTCTTGGGTTCATGTCACTCAACATTTATTCTAAATATTTTTTTCTTTTTCTTTTATTCTTTATCCTTTTATTTTTGCACAAGTACATGCTAATTATTGAATATTAACAAATGCATGCCTATTGGTAATTGTATTTACAACTATATACATGATGTTTTATCAAGATATTTAGCTAAAATAAAAGAATAAAGAGTGATGAATGGGGATTCTTCAGTTACCACGCCTCCAAAAGATGCCCTCGCCTTCACCCTCTCTCATTGTCACCCTGGAAAGGTAGAGGCAGGCGCAACTGAGGAGGTGGAGCAGCAAAAGGTGGTCGAAAAGGGAGGGGGCCATGCAGGTTATATAGGCATGGGGGTCTGAGAAGATGGGGATGGCGCATACGAATCGAGGTACGAATCGAGCAAGGGATCAATGGGCGAGGGCTAGGGATCCACCACCTCTAATGAGGGCGAAAGATGAGGTGAAATGGAGCTTGGGTCGGTCCTAGATAATTGGGAGAAAATCAGGTGAAAATGAAGCTGGCGATGCAGGAGACCCGGGGGGGGGGGGGGGGGAGGGGGTTGACTGAGGTCAACAATCTGAGGTGGCCCAATCATAGGCCACCGAGGATGCGGACAAAATAGGATACATGATAAAACAAGGTAGAAAAATGAGGATAAATAAATTAAAAATAATAAATGAATTTAAATTAAAAAGTGAATAAATGAAAAATATTTATTATTTTTCAAAGAATTTCTCTATGAATTTTAATTATTTTTATTAAAAAATAAATTAGTCTATATATAGTAGATAGTATTATATACATGTATAATATACTTATATAGAATAAATATGGAGTGAGACTATACATGTATTTTGTACAAGTGAGAAAGGATTTTATTTTTATTTTGTTTTTATTTTTTCTAAGAATATATAAAAGTAGGTAAAAAGAATATTTTATTTTTATTTTATCAAAAATAATTATTTGCATATATATAAGTAGTATGTACAACAAAGAGTAGACCCCATCTCTCTCTACTTATTTTCTTTGGGGATCAAGTCATGGCTTGACATTCTTTTGGGGTTCAGGTCACTCAATATTTATTCTAAATACCACCTTCCTTTTTCTTTTCCTTTATTCTTTTATTTTTTTGCACAAATACATGCTAATTATGTAGTATTAACAGATGCATGATGAATGCTAACTTATTGTATTTACACCTATTTACATGATGCTTCGCTAAGATAAATAGCTAAAATAAAATAATAAAGAATGAGAATCAGGGATTCATCACCTGCACAGCTTGAGTGTGTGGGTTAGCGCCTCGTTGATGCTCCGTAGTCCCCTCTCTCGTCTTGCACTACCACAAGGTCGGGCTTGATGTCCTCTATGGGTGCCTACAGGAGCCTCCTCTTCCCGTCCGACACCCACCGCAACACACCATCGATCGGCGATTCATGGCCCTTCTCCGACATCAGCAGCCTCCTGTTGAAGAACGAGAGCTTCATCTCCGTGCAGATCGTCGATATCTCGTTAACGATGGCAAGGGCATTGCTCGAGAGCTGCATGGAAGCGTTCATCACGTTCCTCATAGAGTTCTCGACGTCTCTGGTGGTGTTCTGGAAGCCGTCGAGGCACATCTCCTAGAGGTGGAGGAAGATGCCATTTTTGTAAATTTATCAAACAAAGAGGGTAATTCTCACCTCTTTTTCACATTAAATTTAACGGATGAATTGATTGGAGTTAACCGGAGGGTCTATAGGGTAAATGTTAGCAAGTTTACGAGGTCGATGGGGGAATTAGATTATTTCAAAGGTCGTGGAGGTAATTGACAAAGATTATAAGATCTGTAGGGTAAAAATTCATAATTTTGATTTATCAAACTATATTTTTGTTGTTGACTTTTTTTTTCCGAATTCGGCGGGAAAAATTTTAATCAAGGAAACATGAGATCCATCCAAATTAACCCGAACTTAGAAATTTAGGGTTACAAGTCAAGTAACCTCCCCAAAACATGCATTGTCATAAGCGGAGATGGCTTCGTTCTAGTTCGCATTAACCATTATTTACGAACACACGCATGATGAGAGAATCAACTATTCACATCCCTCATTTGACTATTGTCTTTAAAATACGAGATAATCACGTAAATGATACGTACTGTGAAATAGGGACGAAAACGGATAGGATATGGCTATTTCCATATCCATATTCGCTTCATCTATATCGAATACGAATACGGATATGATTCGGATATGCATTACGGAAATCATATCCGTAAAAATACGGATACAAATCCGAATCAGATATTTATCGAATCTGAATACGGATCGAATAAAGAGCGGATCTGAATATGGATCGAATAAAGAGCGGATCCGAATACGGATCTAATAAAGAGTGAAATCCCAATATAGATCCAATAAACATGAAATCCGAATACATATTGAATAAAAACCACATACGAATACGAATTGATTTTTTTTTATCAAAGTTCAAAATGATTTTAAAAATAGCAATGAAATATAAATAAGTTGCGTCATGACAAAAGGGAGTATCAACGTGACATGTATTCTTGATCGGAAGCAAAAAGAGGATATGATTTCATAAATTTTGTTAGCGCTCATACCCAAAGAAATCGAAATTTATTAATATCATTAATATATTGTATTATATAATGTATAATACTAATATAATAGCATAAGGTTGTAGCTTATATTATATTAACTAATATATAAAATAATATTAAATATTGTATTCGGATATCCGGATCCGAATCCGGATATTCAAGCTATTACCATATCTGTATCCGTATTCGGAAAAGTTTTACAACCTATATCCATATCCGATCCGTATTCGATTAATATTCGGATACGGATATCCGTATCCAATAATTTTTCGAATACGATAAGCGGATATTCGGATATATCCGTATCCGTTTTCATCCTACTGTGAAATGAGCGGTGGTTATTTTGAGATATGTAATATGAATAAGAGATAAATTATAAGCATTACTTCAAGGAGATGGATACAAGGAATGGGAAATTAGGGTGGAATGACGGAAGTAAAATAGCTATCCTGAGCTAAGTAAATCCTTGAAACAGCATGAAAATCCGTGGGATTACTCTCCCTATCCCACGTATTCTCGAGGGAACTGGGACTAAATCAGCACATCAGAAATAATTAATTCCAGTAAAATAAAAATTTATGGATTTATTCTCGAATTTGTGACATGACAATCTACCATATTAACAGTAACATTTCATGTTTGCTATAACATCTATTCTGCTATATATTTTTACTAAAAATAACCGTTCACGTTTGGTTGGACATTAGGGTGGACAGATCCGATCCGACTCAAAATCTGACCGGTATAATCCAATCGAACTCGAATCCGTAATTTAGTGGGCGGGTTGTGGGCCTCAAAATGAGTATGTATTGATTATCGGACCTGAAAAGATCCAAACCCGCAAACCCAATAGTCTGACCTATATGATATAATTATATTAAGTATATCCACCATGTTTGCTCCAAATACCATGTTCTAAATCCTTATTTCAAGTTTAGAATAAATACTTATACCCATTAATAATCATATCCATTACGTGGATTGGGGATATTATTACATTAATATGCAAGAATTGATTCCGTGTCCTCAAGTGTTAGACCATGTATAATTGCAAGTAACCAATATGTATTGAGTTATAGTGCACGCATCTACAATAGAATATGTAATATTGAATTGAATGGTGGTCTAAGTCACCATATTTTTTACCACATTTCTATTTCCAACATACAACTAGTGTTCAGAATTGCGAATTAGTTGGCGTACTTAAAGTATTGAACATACACACATGCATAAGAAACAACCAGATAAATGCAAGAAGAATGGAACACATGATATTGGTGTACATAGATGTTAAATTAGGTCGGCTCGATCCGATCCGGACCCATGTTATTTGGGTCGGGTTTGGGTTTGGGCCTGGAATTTGAAAATAAAGTGAGCATATGCCGGATCCATTAGCCCATATACTTAAATGGCCTTGGTCCGGGCCAACTCAAACCCGACCCGACTCGGTCCGATACCCAACCCTATTTTACAGTCTTTTTCTTTAGAATCCCCCTCAATGAGAATGTCTCATTTTGTCCTTGATCCCCACCCCCTTTGAAAATGATAATTATAGCCTATGTTGACAGTTTTTGAGGTGCCGTGGCCACTACAAGAGATCATAGAACTTGTCGTGACCACAATTCTTGTATGAAGACTTTGGCCACGAATTGTAGCTACAAGAAACTAGTGGCCACGGAATTATCATGGCCACTAGTTTCCGTAGCCACATTCCGTAACCACAAGTCATTTTTATTGTAGTGACCATTCATCCAAAATAAAGGAGGCCTAAAAGAACTATAAATGAAGTCAAGATTTAAAGTCTACGATGAATTCATTCATCACTAAAAAGTCAATCCACAAAAGTACATTATATAATGGTTAGAAACCAACAGGTTATAAAATTGTTATATATTCATTTACATCAAATTAAACATATTTCACCTCGAAGGCTCGAATTTACTGATCAAATATGATGATTAAGTTTGATTGCATTTTGGATCTACAAGAAACATAAACGTTTAATAGAATTGGTAAAGGGAAAAAAATTATATGCTTATAAGGGGCAATAGAGAAGGCGGAGAGGACGGGTTGTTGTCAGAGATGGTGGAGAGGACCGGCCTCTAGCAGATACGGTGGATGATTGAGAGGGGCGACAGAGGAGACGGAGAGGGATGGAGGAGATGGTGGATGGGGACCATGGACATGGGCAACACTCGACAGGTGGGCACGGTGAGCAGTGGAACCATGGAGGTTAGGGACCTAGGGTTTCAGCTGCAATGTATTGTGCGCAGGGGGGATTTGGGAAGAAATTGAAGTGGGGTGCCATCTGGGTGGGCTTTTCCCATGGATTTTCCCTGTCTAAGTCCCGTAGTGGTGGGGTTTCTAGCCTCTATCGAGCCATGTTTTGGCCTCACTCGAGCTGACTTGCGGGGCAGGCTGGATCGACCCAAGTTCGAGCCTGGTCCAAAGAGAATTCAGTCTTGTAAACTTTTCCCAACTCCAGTCTAATGCTCATTTGGGCTTGGGCTGGGTCGGAATTTTTGGACCGAGCTTCAGCTCAATGCTCGTCCCCACTCATGTAACATGTACACTGTCGTAACCGTATCATCATGCTAGGTTGTGAGGCAACTCATGTGCACCTCTGCTAAAATCTATAGATTTGATGCTGACAAGAGGAAATCCATCGACACTAGTACTTTTGCAAAGCTTAGAGCCTTCTTGGAAGTCATTTTCTGAGGTAGATTGTTGTTGTCGGGACTATGATTGAGGGGAGTTTTTTCCCTGACAGGGCATCCCCATCGTCCAAATGCCCTGTCAGGGTATCTGACCATATTTTTTCCATGTCAGGGCATCGATCGGCGAACGGTTCGCCGATCGGCAAACCGTTTGCCGATCAAAGTTCTTTCCGGAAAATTTTTGATTTTAATATTATTAAAAATAATATAAACAAACATTTGGAATTGTGAATCGGCAAACCATTTGCCGATTCACAATTCCAATTGTTTTTTATATTATTTTTAATAATATTAAAATCAAAAGTTTTCCGGAATAATATTATATATTTTTTTATGCACAATCGGCAGACGGTTTGCCGATCGGCGAACCGTTTGCCGATTGATGCCCTGACAGGGAAATATTGAGGTCAGATGCCCTGACAGGGCATTTGGATATTGGGGATGCCCTGTCAGGGAAAAAACTCGATTGAGGGCGTAAGAACATTATTGGGTAAAGTGTACCTTCATGCACCTTAGGAAAATGGAAGGAGTATCGACACCCTCCCAACTCCTCCACAAGGTTCTATATAGATGGATCCCTTGTACAAATTTCTGCAAGGATATGGGATGTAATGACCGCATATTTGAGCACATCCCCCTTTAGAACCGCAAGGTCAAAATTAGTTGCAACCCTCATGCCATGCTTCTTGCCACACGCCTGATAAAATATCGTATAATCTTGGAATAATGTCTTCACTTTGCAATGAGATGTTGGCCCTTAGACTAGTTTTAATAGGGATAAGTAAGGTCAATCTCTCTTTTCTACTCAATTGGAATCGTATAATTTAGAGGGATAAGTGATAGTCATTCCTTAGTATTCGTTTAATTGTAAAACAAAGGACGCGTGATATGGGTAGATGATGGTTATGGTACTTTGAGTTGAGAAATGTTTGATTTAGGATTTGATCATTGGCTAATGTCATGATCATTTATATCATTGTCAATTTTCCGTTCAATAAATAAGGTACCATATTTGAAGTCCTTTAAAATTGTAAAATGTAGGTAGCAGTTACTTGTAAAAACACTAATTAGATGAAATCCATACACATACAACATAATCACTGATACTGTGATAGGTAACTATCCAAAGATAACTAGAATAGATGAACACATAAAGTACATAAGATGGAAGATGGCTACGTTTTAGAGATCTTGAACAAAACCTTTGCGTCCGAATCTTCGTATTCATCTCACAAGTCTATGACTAATCCTGACTTCCTTCAGCTTTCATAGCCTACCATATTATTTGATTTGAAGGTAATTGACTAAATTATAAACTAGCTAAATCTTTTTATCTGAATTAATAATATACAATACATGTGATCTTTTCTTGGGATCAACATCCAATTATCTATGGGAAGACTATAAGGTAGCATTCGGCTACCGGGGTAAACTCTCCTTTGGGGAGTTTACTCTCCTTAACCCACATCCCCCTCTCTCCCCGTGGGCCCACTTTATTCCTTTTTAAAAATTAAATAAATCAATTTTACATCATCATCCCTATCAAAAAATAATATATTATACTATCATATCATATAAAAATTATAAACTACTCTACTTCTACTCACTTTTTCAAACTTCAACACAATCACATCACAATAACTACTCACTTTTTCAAACTTCATTACAATCATATCACCCCAAACCCACTTCTAACCCGCACCCAGTTTAACCCTCTATCCAAACATCAAAATCCAAAAATGGGTTACCCTCTACCGGTTTAACCCGCCTTAACTCGCCAACCAAACACACCCTAAGTGACGCCACTTTAATGTTACGCTGAAATAAGGGACGCATCAAGGCGAAGGTAAAAATACACTATAAATAATGCCATAATATAAAAAATATTTAGTTAATAATATATTTTTTTTGTCTTCCAAACGACCTGTATGTAAGATTAGAGTTATTATACAGAATGTCAATAATTGAGCAGTGGAGGGAGTTGATGTAAGGAATTCACAGGATGCAAATATTAAATTATATATATTTATTTTATTATTTATGCTGAATTTGGAATTAAATTTAGGCGATATCGGCACATGAATCATGTCAACGGTTTCAGGTCTACCTATAAGATGAGTGAAAAGAATACAAACCAATTACGTGATAACTTTTTAAGTTCGTTTTATAGATTTAGATCCAATTAAAATAAAAAATGAAATATGTGTTTTATATTTGGTGTTTTTTAAGGAATATAATCAAAAGCTCATAAAAAAATAGAAATATTTGAGTAGTCAAAAAGTCGTGACGGGGGAGGGGGTGCAATGGATGGATGATGTTTACACTCCAATTTTGTAAGATAAAAATTTAAATTTCAATTTGATCAAAATATGTTTGTCCCTTAAAATCTTATTTGTCCCTTAAAATCTTATTTCTTCACTTTTTTATGAATTATGAGGTGGAACATGCACGAATCACGTACCGTTATCTACTGACGATGCCTTCTTGCAAGCGACATATACCGAACACTCTGGACGTGTACGTTGTGGCATACATGGAGCTACACTCCGTACATGGTACATATAAGGTTCTATTGGATCTCGTTTATCATTGCACAGTACTCAGAGAGAGAGAGAGAGAGAGAGAGAGAGAGAGAGAGAGAGAGAGAGAGAGAGAGAGAGAGAGGGAAGAATCTACAAGCAATGCAAGTGAAGATATCAATGCAAGTGGAAGAAATGCAGAAGATGCATAATCACATAGCCAATGTCTTGTCTTACAATCAACGCCTACAAAGTTATGTTGCGTCGATAGTGCTTGAAGTCCTTGATGACGACTGAAATGAGAGTAAAGAAGAAAAAGACGATGAAGGAAGCAATGTATAGACATCGTTTATTAAGGCATGTGTTGTATTTTTTATATGTATTAGTTGTTTAAATTAATTTAAGTATGAACATCTTCTCTCTGTGAACATTGATGGTATAATTAAATGTTGTATTTTGTTGGTTTATAAATTTCTTGGAGTTACATGTGTTATATTATGTAGTGTTGGTAATCTTACTTTATTTAATAGACTAACATGAG
Organism: Ottelia alismoides; assembly: GCA_037367405.1. NCBI lineage: Eukaryota > Viridiplantae > Streptophyta > Magnoliopsida > Alismatales > Hydrocharitaceae > Ottelia > Ottelia alismoides. The sequence continues at coordinate 83,401 of JAZKJV010010284.1, forward strand.
GGGGAGGTCGATAACAATCATCCCCTTCAGGTTGGGAGACCTTATGGCTTGGAAAAAGGGAGAGCAGGACATAACAGAGATGGTTTTGACATCCCCCCAGCCTTCTGTACCTGTTCATGCACGTCTATGGCCCTGCTACTACCCGAGGGGTCGAGACCATCTTCTCCACTTAGAGGAGGGGACAATCCTGACCGTCCCCTCTGGGTTAGGGGACCTTAGGACTGGAATAGAGGCGAGCAAGCAACATAGCGGACGGTTCGGACCATCCTGTTGGCCGTCTATGTTCATCCCTACCCATCCATGGCCCTGGAGCTACTAGAGGGGATGATCGAGACCATCTGTCCACTTAGACGAGGGGACGGTCATGATCATATTTTTGGAGTAGGGATCTTACGAGCTAGAATAGGGGCATGCATGCAACAAAAGAGATAATTATGGTCATCCCAGGGATCTAGCCTTATATGCTCGTTCCTACCCATCCATGGCCCTGTGACTACTAGACTGTCATGTTTGTTTCCTGGGAGGGAACAGTTGTTGCTATACCCTATGTTTCTTGAGTGGGGATAGTGGTGACCATTCTTGACATATCCCACTAGAAGGGACTGTTGTAACCATCCTTGATGCCTATTGAGAGGGGGTATTGGCTATTTGATTCTCCTCTTCTTAGATGAGATGCCATAATTGGGGGTGGTCGGTGTAACACCCCAACCCCAAACATAGTATCATACCTAAAACTCACGAAGTGTGGATGTGGTTTATAAGTGACGGGGATTACTACTTGACAACTTGGGCTTAAGCATTTTGGGTGTTTGTCAACAGATCAATTAGGCCTGAACCCAACAAGTTTTCTAGGACAGTTTTCTTCGATAACGGACCTGGGACCTAAGCCCAGGATGTTACAGTCGGTTGACAGCATCCTCTTCTCAGAGGGGATGATTGTTCTTTAATAGGGTTTAGAGCATTGTCCTATAGAGTTCACATGTAAAGTACCACCTCAACATCAGCTCCATTATCCCAACTCCTCTACCTCCTTTCTCATGACAACATCATCGACATGATCCCGTCATAACTCATCAAGAGAGCTAGAGAGAAGGAGAATAGATTCAAGGTCTTAGGACCTTGATACGTCGCTCAAGACTACTTGTATCTCCAGTCAAGCCAGGCCGTCGAGTAATGATTAAAGGAGACACCTCCATACCCTAGCACTTCCTCCACACTTTCGACCTCTTTCTTTAGCAAACATGTAGAACTTTTTGCCTTTTCCCCATTTTCTCTTTACTTTCTTCTTCATTTTATATTGTTTGTCGCAAATTTTTATTATGCCAAAATCTAGGCGTAATCTCCATTTTCTTCCTTGTGATCAACTTTCCCCTATTAAATTTATCCATACCGATCAGCCATCGGGCTCCTTGATCACTCATTGGATTGAGGGGACTATCCTCTACCATTCGCCTTGCTCAGAGAACTATGTGACACCTCCAACTCATTTTTGACTCAAGCCAATAGGAGTTCCACTGTTCCCCCTTGCTGGTGGTCTCTCAACCTCATATCCTTCACTTAGAACCCCGGATGAGCTTTGTTAGGAGCTTTCGAATCGATTACAAGTCTTCATAAGACTAGATGAGAAGCAAAGTAATGAGAAGTACTCTGACCACCTCATCGTAGAAGACGAGGTCACGAGAAATCACTCCATTTCTTTCGCTCTATTCATCTTCTTATCAGGTTGTTGTTGAGTCGCGTGGTATTTACTAGGCGTTAGACTCCTCCCTCAAGTGACAAAAGTGCCACTCAACGAAAGTCATAGATTTGCTTGGAGATCCATTCATGCGCGCTCCCCAGCCATTCCATCCACATTTTTGCCTCATTAGAGCCCTTCTCCATGTAACCAAGATCGATACGAATTTCCCATCATCCTCCATGAGCATCTCTGAGCGCATGAAAACCACCGTTCTGCCATTGGAGTTAGATCTCCTTCACTAAGGGTGCGTTCGGTTCGGAAATAAGCAGGAATAAGGATGTGGAATAAGGAAAATAAGGGTCTATTCTTTGTTCGGCTGGAGGATAGGAATAAGGAGAATAAGGTGAAATAAAGGTAGGTAATGTGGGATAAAGATAGTAATAAGAGTGAAATAAAATGGAATAATGAGGAATAGTCATACAACTGGAAACCGTGTCGGAAGGAGAATTGACCCCTTATTCCAAGGCCTATTCTCCAACCAAACATGCCCTAAAGTTCCACCGCTCCTCCGTAGTGCAATAAGGATACCAGCTAAAGGCAAATGCTCACCACCATCCGAACGAATCATCATTGGGCACATTATGGTGCTCTGTGTGGCATGCTTCGAGCCCCATGATCGTCAAGAGATAATTCAAAAAGATAAATAACGAATAAACACAACCAAATTCTCAAAATAAGTTTTTAGAATTTTGGACAAAAAAATAAATGTGTGGAGATAAATTAAATGAGTCTAAAAATTAGATAAATAACTTTACAACTTGAAGCATTCTCAAACTAGGTGCAAATTTCATTCCAGGTTTATTCATTAGTCATAATCTTCACACGAATTGGATTTCATAATAAAAATTATGCACGACGTTAATGCTAGAATAAATATGATTCAATTCATAAAAATATAAAGGTTAGTGCTAGAAGAAAAATATGAAAATGACGACTTTACTAATTCTTAATAGTTGAAAATATTTATAGATTAATAACTTGTTACAATATTAAGAACCAAAGAATATGGGGACCAACAAAATAAAAAAAGTCATAACTTTCTTCATAGTCCTTGCTAAAGTTTTTTTTAAATACAGTAAGGGTTGGTAATTGGGTTGGATTGAGTTGGAGTAACTCTTGCGAATATCAGTTGTTTAGATGGTTATGAGGGTTGGAATGAAAAATGTGATGCAAGGCCTTAAATGTCATATTTCAGTTTTGTTTCGGTAATGGAATGAAACGAAATTTCGGTCATTTTGACCCGTTTTTAACATGGCCTCCCAAATTTCGGTTGATATAGGCCATTTCGGCCGAATTTCGATCATTCACCAAAACCAAATCTCGATCGAAATTCGATCGAATTTTGCTGAAATTTGATCCCATGATGTGATGTGATGTCACATTGGTTTGTGATGGAATCACAATCCAGGAATGCATGGGAGTAAACCAGGTTATCCCGAGGTAACCTGATAACCAAACGAGCTTAAGAGATTTTGGGTTGACCAATGTGATTTACCTACATCAATTTCGTACAAATTCCAATTAAATTGTCACAAGGTATGTGTCCCCTCATATATGCTATATGCATGATATGATCCGTCCAATTAATTTCAGGATATTATAATATAATAGCAGCAAAGTGCTTTCCGCATAATTTTACAGAGGAATTAGATGTTTGTGGGAAGAATCGTCTCAAGGAGAAGAGAGAAGACAGTAATACTAATAATTAGTGCTTGTTTAAAATAGAGGAAGGGTTGATCTGTTCATTCCAGATAATCAGAAGCCGTAATTTTTTTAAAAAAAACTTTTTTCAAACAATAAAAAAATCCTAATTTTCATCTTATCCCCTAACATAACGATAACAACGGATTATCCTTTCCCAAGTCAAAATAGGAGAAACCGCATTCAGGAATCCTATATTTAACTTTCCCAAATTACCCTCCGCAACACCCGTACGATTTCCATCCGACAGCAGAGTTCATAGGGGTACGCCACGGGAAGATGGAACGCGGTGGCCTTCCCTCGTATAAAGTCAAAGATCTTTCCAAGCCAAACCCCCAAATTCTGCTCTCGTTCTCGTTGCGACGATCGAATTTGGTAGGGGAATTGCAGAGATTTTGATGGATTCGAGGTTCCCATGCAATAGATCGTCGTCGATTTCATCCAAGTCAGTCAATTTCACTGCTCAATCGTCGCAGATTCTTTCTTGCTCGCGCACATCTCCATTGACGCCGTGGTTTCCTGAGATTTGGGTTCGGTTGTCGGGATAGCGATCTGGAACAGGTATAACCCCCCGCTGTTATTCCTTTTTTGCGGTAAAAATTGCGTCTTATGGAAAGATGATGTTTCCTCTCGTTTCATGACCCTTTTTTTAAATCCAAATTGGGGTTTTTGGTTTGTTCTATGTATGATTTTGTTTTAATTCGTAGGAGAGAATTTGGGCCTCAACTTAGGATCTTAAATGTTTGTCATTCACAGCTAGGCACAGGTCGGGCTGAAGGGGGGGGGATTCGACCAGTAGATAAATGATCGACTTGGAATGTTGAAAGTTGGGGCATGTAGAAGTGATTTTTAATTTAGTATTCTCATGAAGATGTTTTTTAAAGTGGTTTCGGATTTTCAATTCCTCAACCTCTTAGATGATAAAAAATTCAAAACATATATCTAGTATAAGTTTTATGATTGGCAACAACAACAACAAAGTCTTTTCCCACATTAAGTAGGGTCGGCTACATGGATTCTTCGTCTCCATTCCGATCTATCTTGGGTCATTCTCAAACTTAAATAATTTTGCAGTTTGGCATCGTTTAGAACAATAATTTTTGGGTTGTACGTTTGATCTCCAAAAATATCTTCTTGGCATGTCTTTGCAGATCCTTGACAAAACTAATTGGTTCAATGTCTTGGATGCAACATGGCTACAGAATATATTCATGATCACTGAGATATAGATATAGTTCATAATGTTTTTTTTTAAATTTTAAGGGGAATTTATTGGTTGTTATGAAATGAAATCTTTTTCTTCAAATTTAAAGTCAGCCTTAAAGGGGGTTATATAGATATATATAGGTTCTGCATCACATGGAATTTTACTGGTCATTTGTGATGTCAGAAACACTTTAATGTTTGACTTTTTAACTGTTTTCGCTAAGCAGGTCAGAAGATAATTCTTTTGGCGTTGAAATTCGTTGCATCTTTTGCTTCTATAGAAGGTGGTTGCCTTCTGAGATTCTACAAGCCAGCTGAAGCTTTTAATATTCAGCTGGCTTCTAGCTGTTGATTGTTGTTGACATAACCAGGATGGTCATCAAGACTGGTTCGTCAAAGTATGTTGTGCAACGTCCTAGAGTTGTGACCCCTGGTTGGGCTGCATTTGACCGATTGCACAGGCAGAAACAAGGCCCTGAGTGTGGACCTGATTGTGACCCTTATCCGGCCATCACAAGTAAGAGCAATGTGCAATCAAAATGTGCAGCAACCCGCTGTCAACAGATAAAGACATTCTCCTCAGTATTACAGGATGGAAATACTATAGAAACTGGTGGTTTCAGCAATGATCGTGGTAAGATTAACAGCTACCATGTCATGGGGGATAACTCTGCTTCTCATTTGGAAACACTGAAGAAGCTTTATGGTTGGGCGAATGAAGGTTTAATTCAAGATATTTTAGCAGCAGTAAATAATGACACAGAGAAAGCCTCTTCTGTTCTGAAAGCAATGTCTTCCTCAGAGAATACTGCGTGTGACAAAAGCAGTGTGAATACTTTCGCTGTTGCAAATGATTGTTTGGAAGGGAACAGTGCCAATCATCCAGGAGAGAGCAAGTTAGTGGCATGCCAAGAATCTGTTTCTACTACATCCGAACCATCTACTTTAAGATACCCCTTTGTTGCACCAATTGAGCCTGACTGGGAGGAAGAAGATGTTTACCTAATCCATAGAAGGGATGCAATAAGACTGATGAGGTAAGAACTTTCCATTTTACTGTCTTAATTATAAACTTGAAGGTGGTTTTGTCTACAGGAAAGTAGTAAGTAGTCAGAAATGACAAATTATTGGTTTTAGAATTCCCATTAGCACTTCGTTATAGCATTGCAATTACCTCTAGTTGAAAATTTTGATGATCAACTTGTACATTCTTTGTGCTGGTTGCATCTCAATTAATCCTGATATAATATATAATTGATTTTGTGTTTTCTGTGCAGATGCATGAATCTTGTTTTGATATTTACGTTATTTAAGCTCTGATCACACAATTGATTCAATATGCAAAAATGAATTA